>CP045906.1:2118976-2151450 GCA_013387185.1 Caligus rogercresseyi
GATATATATTCAAGAGATGCCATAGAGATGTCTCTATTTTTTCTAATCGACAGCTTGTTTTCTCTTTCTATGTATCCATAGAGATATAAAGATATAGAGAACTGATTCCCTTTCCTAGCAGAGAAACAACGTTCAGCTGTATTCTGTGTGTTCAAATAAAAAAAGAATTTTATACTACGTCATCGTAAGCCGGTCATAGAGAGAGATTCTATCCATAGAGATATAAACATATAGAGATCTTTTCCCTCCAATTAGCAGAAAGAACAAGTCTTTCAGCTGTAATATTCTGAACACATGACGTATTTCTCTTCCCTCCAATAGCAGAGAAACATCGTTCAACTGTATTCTTGACACAAGGTCGTATTTCTCTAAAGAATCAATAAGCTCTCTATATCGCGATGTAATCCCTTGTCGAATGAAGACTGCCAAATTAAAGGTATGATAGCGCTGAATATCGTCATATTAATTATTATATATCAATGTGTTGTAAAAAGACAGGAAAGAAAGAATTAACCAAAGAGCGAGATTCATATTTATTATGGATTTTTCTTAGTGGATACACGTCTGAATATGTTGAATGTTCGACTACTCTTGAGAGAGGGAAGGCCAAATTGACGCAATTAATATCTAAGTATTGTTTGGAATTGTCCGCCATTGTTTGGAAGACCACAGCACCCATATGAGTTGTTTGTGTTAATTGTGACAATACAAGTATTCCGTTATTCGAGCGCTACTTTATGTAACCTTGAGGCTCTTTAATCACTATGAGGTACTCCTATTCTTCATAACTGTAGGGGTGACAGGAACAGGTGGCTATATGTAAAGCATTAAAGAAAGTAGCGCATGCAAGGAAAAGTAAACCAAAAAAAAATTGGCCAAAATTTTGGTTATTTTCTTGTAACGTTAGTGTCGCTAGTCCATGAAATTACCTCACAATCCTATTTAAAACCGTTTACCCCATTAAAGCCGAAGATTATTTGGTCGCATAAACCAATAAACTTTTGAGAATATAAATTGATTTTATTGTTTCTTGACATTTCCGAATTTTTTTTTGGGAGAAAATACTGAAAACCTGGGTTTTTTGACCGGCAGGATTTTCCTGCCCTCGGCTATAAAATCATTTTGTGTGCTTTTCAAATAACTTTAAAAAAATACAATTGTCAACCATATCACAAGATAACTGTAAATAATTTCTTAACCTAACATAGATACAAATATCAATATGTATTTCTCAATTATTATTCTAAATGATTTACTTAGTTTGTATAGAAAGGTTCAGTAACATCCGAATGTATAGGTACCGTCAAACATTTAGTGATATATTATAGGAAAAACTGGCAACGATTTGAATTCGATCTACTCCCTTTTGACCTCCAATGTTGCCCCCATTGTAGCGAACAGCCATTGCAGAAGGCTCGCTGGGTCTGTACTCTAGATCTGTTTTTCTTAAAAAATTCCAAACTTTTTTTAACATACCAATTGTTTTATAGTTATCTTATTTTCTCAAAATGATATATCTTTTTGATATCTTCTCCGGGACAAACGGTTTAGGGAATTTCACTTCATGCAAAATTGGCCATCACTTTTTTTGGAACGAATTCTCACTATTTCATAGTGGTCAAACAGGTCAACAACCCCCACGAGCATATTATAAATACTAAGCAATTTTACATTTCGGACATTTGTGGGTTTTCCGTTGACCTTATTCCACCGGATAGCTGTTAGAAAGTTGATTTTTAATTTTATATTTTGAAGCTACCGTGACAAGCTTGTTAGTTTGTTCCACTACACAAGTGAATTTTTTTTCATGTAGCCTCGTTCCTTTTTCATCTCTTGGTCAATCTTAGCATCAATGGAGGTACACTGTCCTACCATATTTGCAATTGTGTATGATATAGTTTTTGCAATATTTCAAATCGAAAATGGGAATTTCCACATGAGTGCGCTTTAAGATCCTAATAAACCGATAATACATACTTTATTCCATTATTTTATGATTTTAAAAGGAACTGATCCAAAACATTCGATATGTCATAAAATTTAATTTCATGTATTTATAGACGAGTGGCATAATATCCTGCACTAAAGTTTGTTGCCCGCAAGTAAAAAAATTAAATAAAAAGTAAACAAAATATTATATCATGTTATTTTAAACCATTCAATAATCCGATTAGCTAAATTATTGACTTTTGCCTGATCTATACTAATACATGGTCATATTTTTGAGACATAGCAATTCAAACAAATTCTTACTATACTAGCTTGTGTTCAAAACTGTATTGACGAAACAATATTATATATGGCAAATTAACATTATTACTTAGTTAACCTAAAATGTATTAAGAACAAGTTAAAACTTAAACAAGGAAAAATATTAGATGGAACTTTTTCTACGCCATTTTAAATTGAATGGAAGGAAACCTGCCACTCGTCTTAATGGGTTAAAGGGATTACGTTTGATGATTTGAAATATAAAAGGTAAAAACGTCTCCAATTATAAACAAAAAGGACTTAATTATTATTTCAAAGAGCTCAAGAATCAAAGCGCCCCTTACGGACTAAAGAAGAACTAAAATTTTGGCCAATTCCTTTTGGGGAAAAAGGAAGAATTTTATGTTATTCATGCGCTACTTTACTTTAACGCTTTAGATGTTTGTAACTACACGAAGAGGAAGAAGTAAAAAGACATCAGGATTTAGGTATCTCACATATTTCAAAGTCGTATATTCTTCATCATAATTAAAATAATAGTAATAATATTAATAATCCTCAAAGGCACAAGTGTGTAAGTGGTTGGGGAGGAAGGAAGAAAGAAAGGGTTTCTCTTCCTTCATAAATCCTCAATGCAGCAGACTACTCCTTCAAATATCCCTATATCCACTTTTCCCATACAGCTTCTTTTACTATTACATGAGTGGCAAATTTTCTGGGCATAAGAAATTTTCATATTTTTTAAAAGAAAAAATATATATAAATATATATTGCTCAAAGAAAAACCTCCGAGATTTTGAAATAAATCATTTAGACATCCCCCTTTTGTGTGTGTTCACTTCACTTAGGCGAAATATTAAATTATTAATTCGCTAATATTGTATTTATATATGAACATAATGTGCAAGGATAAAAACTTAATCGGCTGCTTTATTTATAACGTCAGACTATTGGAGCTCCACTTTAGAGAGAAGTAAAAAAAATAGGTTGAATGAATACATAAATAAAATTTTTTGGTTCAAATATGAAAGGCTTTAAAATGAGCATTGCTCGTTGAACATTCAAGGGGTGTTCTTATAATAGTGTGGAGCTTTTAAATATAGACGAAAACATGACGTAATTACTTTTTTTTTGGTCCAAAAGCTTTCAATGATCATTGTTTTAAGAGATGGTTCATTGCATTTTTTTGTTCAGATATTGAGAGGAATCATTCACATATGGGCCCTCTTAAAAACATATTTAAAAAGGTTCATGGGCCAATTAATATTACACAATGACAACTCTTTAGGTCCCTAATAAGCTAACTTCAGGCATTGATAGACAGATGACTACTTTTTAATCCTTTTCTTCAATTGAAGAATATCTCACATGCGCACTTCAAAGCTCACAGCACCAAAAGAAAGATGGGATATTAAAATTGACAACACTTAATTTGGTCGGCTTTTGGGGGAAGAAGAGAGAGCCTTTAAAAAATGAATATTCCTCAAATTGTGTAGACATTCATTCAAAGAGTCCAGAGGCCAAAAAAAAAAAAAAAGTTTCAGAGTTGGGCTATAATGCATTGGCATGAGCATGGCTTAATAAAAGTACGCATGCATTCTCTTAAAGATACAAGAAGAAAGTTTTTGCCGTTGGATCATCAATCATTGTCTAAAGGTGACTTTTTTTGGGTAGAGAGCAGTTATTGACAGCCTTTGAAATGAGTTTTCCCTCAAATAAGGTCCCATGTATTTTAAAACACCAGATGTTGGAAAATTAAACAGTGACAAAAAAAATTTTTTAGATCCCCCCACCTCCCGATTAGCTTTAACTTCCACTCAGTGCCTAGCACTACATCACAATCAATGGGATAAGTTTCTGCCAAACTCGCTTGGAGAGACTAGAGGGACCAAATCAAAGCTAGCGGATCCTGCTTGGACTAGGGGGAAACCTTCAAGGCAGACACTTATTTGTTCACCTACAATAGGGGCAATCGCTGAAGTGCACCGAGATGCTCATGGAACTTTGTCAGCATTATATTTGTCCTCTCTTCAATTGTTCAATATTGTAAACTTACATTTTCGTGTTTTAGCAAGTTTTGATTTCAATTGGAAAGTGTTTTTATTACTTTTTTACTATATTTTATGCTCTTATTTGTTATATGATTCCTATTTTATCTGCCTAGAAAGAATGTTATTTCTGTTATGTCTCTATAAAATGTTTTTAGAAAATAATGGCCAAAAAGAATAACGTTATTTTGATCATACTTAGACAGTTTTTGTATGTTTTCAATAGATATGTTGATATATTCAAAGAACACATCAATAAGAAGTGGCCCTTGGACCATAGTGGACTACATGAGACTTAATATGTTTATGGCCAGGTTTTGAGACCCTGCAAATAGGACAAATAACACATTTTTGGCCTCTAATTTAGGCCTCTTTTGAAGGACTATTCTCTCCATAACGATGTTCATGAAATTACAAGAACATATATCAAAAAGTTTTGACCGATGGACCAACAAAAACATTGGGCAATTATTAGGCCAGTTTTTTTTTGGATGAATGTTCTCTCCTGAGAGATGTTAATAGTGGCAGAGTACGATCAGAAAGGGGGGGGGGGCCTTTGGACCATTTAACAAGTTATGACTTCATAGTTTATTCATTAACTGATAGATGAATGTTCATACCTAATATTTAAAAAAAGATTGTGAGCATCAGGACCTAATTTTCTCTCTCTCAATGGTTGTTATTACATCCAGGGATAAAGTAAAGCCGATTAAATAGTAGCACATGTCATACACACAAACAAAGAGACAAAAGGGTTGCCAGCATACACTTTATATATCCACTACATCATCATCATGAGCAGGAGCAACTAATAACAGTAGTTAAAGGGAGCCTCCTCCTCCTGTGGGGTAATACTATATAATATCACAAAGTCTTCTTCTTCTTCACTTGTATGGCAGGACATTGTGATGCTGCTCCTACTGTAGGGGGTGCAGCAGCAGTAGCTGCAGCTGCTGCTGAGCCGTTGAGTGAGGGTGGAGGTGGTAGTCCATGAGGGTATCCAGGGATCATGCTGAGAGGTGGATAGCCCGGATTGCTGCTGAGTAAGTGGTGGTGGTTGTATTGGGTGGTGGTGGGGATGAGGTCCGCCTGGCGGGAGATAGTGGCTGTTCCCGGGGGGAAGTAGATGATGGTTGTTGCTGTTGGGGTGATTGCGTGAGGGTGGTGGTGGTTCCTTGGGTGTAGAGAAGGGAGGGATGTAGGCTGATGATGATGGTGTATTGCTGCTACCAGGTGTACCGGATGGAGGGGATGCCTCCTGCTCCAGCGGTGGATTCCCTCCTCCAAGCAGGGACTTGTATGGGTCTAGAGCAAAGGGGGGTAGACCATAGAGGCCTGCCATGGCAGCTGCTCCATGGGGAGGAAAGAAGTTGTTCCTGCGCTGCTGCTGCTGCTTGTATGATGCCTTTGACTCCTTTGTCTACTACTACTACTCCCTCCTCCTACTCCTCCTTCTGATGAGGTGGATGTGCCTAGGAGGAGTACATCGTCCTTTCCACTGCTCCCACATGAGCCAGGTCGACTCTGATCCTCCCTTTTGTGGCTGGCTGGTGTGAGGGGTGAGGCATTTGAGCGGCCAGATGGGGAAATGGAGTCCAGGCGATGGGATCCGTTTCGTGGGGTCTTGGACTCACTTCGGCGCTTTGGCTCGCTCTTGAGCGGCCACATGCCGGGTGGTGGACGAAGGGCGAAGGGGTCAGAGCAGAACGGACTACGGAGCCTAGGCCGCCGAAGGAGGGGCTTTGAGCACTTCCAGCGCTGCCTCCACTGCCCGCACCACTGAAGCGACCATAGGGACTAAGGACATCTGGAAATATACATATTATATTAATTATATATTTTTAAAATGCTTATTCCATAAATATATATGGGAGTTGACCCATCAGTAGTGCGCCTTACGCGTAATACCCAAAGATTATTTATGAAATTATACCGATTTCTTGTACAAAAACATGCATTCTTTTGTTTTACATAGATTTATTATTCACTTTTCTTTGTGAATTTCAAATCATATTTCTAATAATTTTATTTTGGTAATTTGTGTCTTGCTTCAAAATAAATAATTATTGTAGTGCTTTCGGGTTAACTTATATGAAATAATCTCCATGAAGTTTTTCGATATATTGATAAATGCCATAGGAGTGTAATTGAGAGCCATCACTTTAATTATAAAAGCATGAAAATCTAAGTGTAACAATGTTTTTGATCAAAAGTTTGAACCTAAAGAAATCGATAAACCAACTTTAAGCATAAGGAATCTAGAGGTTTTTTTCCTCTTTTCCAAACGTGCATCTCGTATAATACTGGGTTACTCCTATTTGGGTATTGGATGTCATAGAAAGAACGCGTAATTAGGGATGGCGCAAATTAGGGCCCACAGTGGGGTGGATGAAACCAAAATATGCAAGGTTTGCGACCTGTTTAATCCGATGACACCAAACGTGGTTCTCGAAAACCTTAATATGACAAAATTGTGATGTCCGATGATCCTTTAGATATGGATTTGTATCGGCAACTGTCACGGCAAATTATGGCAGTTAGATCCCAAGGAATATTTTGAACCCCCAAAAATAATCGATCAAATTAACGTTCTTTATATGAATGTAAGCGTTAAAAAAGAAAAATTGCTGGATAGGCTTTGGTCATTATATCCAAATGTTGCTATTTTACTCAACAGCGTATTTATTGCTTAGTACAGTAAACATACCACGTGTGTTGTTTCAGACAATGATTTGAGTTAATTCATATATTCAGATCAATTTTGTGAATTGCATGTCCTCCTCCTCCTCCTGTGGTTTTACGTCTCCTCTACCCCTTTATTCTCTCAGATATGGTATTAATAACTTATATTCAGGTTATGACTGATAAATACTTTGTCCCAAAGTGTAACACATCCAGATAGGATGGAAAACCAGCCGGTGGAAAGTTGTCTCTCCATAAATTCCAATGAATGAATCCAATAAGTGCATGCTTAGAACTTATTAAATAATTTATAATTTTGATTCTGATAAAAGAAGAAGTTAAATCAAAAAGAAAATATTTTTGGTAAATGACGATTTAACAATAAACCATGTTCCTAATTCTTAGAGATGAAAAAGAATCGACTATATTTGCTGTTTTCAAGATATCTAGCAAAAGCTGAATCCTTTAAATTACAACATAATTCATGCAAAGCTAACTCGTATCTTCAAAAAATTATCAAGTTAGTTCAGACAAATTAAACAGATGTTTACGAACACCAAGATTCCAATTCAAATTAATAGATGAGTGGTCACTCCAAGACAGTTTTATTGTCACGCAACTTTATTACGATTTTACTACTTCAAGTGAAAATTCATATATATTTTATGGTACAATATGTAGAAGTTAATTCAGAAATTTCCTGTTATATGATTTACTAAAAAACTATTAAATTGATATAGTTGTTCCAATCGTCATATTTACAACCTATACTGTAATAATTGTTATGAAGTTTTTACTTGTATCACTTAAAGTTTTTGTCTCAAATATTAAATATATATTGAAAAGGTTCCGAAAATGCAAAATCTTGTAAAATAATTCAAAATGTGTTATAATAATAATATTTTTGTGTCTTATTGTTCTATGATTGTATACAATGAACTGTATACAGCTTCACCACCTAAACCACAAATATTTGGTGTGAGATGATAGATTACGAACTCTACAAATTGATAATAAATGTTCAAATCGCAATTGATAACGATGATTTCTTTTCTACTAGAGGTAAAAAAGATTTTACTAGGTTCCGAACATGCAAAATCTTGTAAACATTTGTAATCTTCCTTCATAGTTATATTTATAATGTTGTGTTTTGATGTTATATGTTTTTTATGATATTAATTATTTTATTGATATTTATAGGTGAGAGAGATAGTCCTTCTTAACCATGTATTATAATAATAATAATATAATAACACTGATTGAAACTTCCTTCCTTATTCTTAGTTGAGTTTCATTGCTTTTTTTATGTGTCAGCCTTATGAAGCAAAGAGTAAAATATGCGTGTTGTGGACTTTCATTGTATGTATAAGTTAATTGGCACAGATTACCCTGTCGGTACTCATCTCCTAAGATGGATATCAATCTCGTTAATATATTAACAACATCCCAGGAAATCGCACTGTGGTGAGAATACCTTTAAATTATATAGATACTACTCTATAAAGGATTTACATAGAACAAAATTTTGAAGCGCTTTTTATATATTTGTTGTTATTGATGATGATGCTAGTGTTTTTTGTCTTTTTCTTTCATTGATATTGGTGTTGAGTTGGCGTTTTTAAAAGTATTATTTAACTTTATTTTTATATACATATTGATATGAAATGACGCAAAATTGAATTAAGTGAAAAAGACACTAAAATTATTGAATATTTACAATAAAGTAATACATTCAAATGAGGAAATTTTTAGTCATTTTCCCAGATGTTTTGTTACCATTTCGAGGTCATATGCATTGAGTTTGAACGCATTAGCACGCACTTACTTTAATTGATGTTATACTACTTTAAAATGAATTTGAGATCCGACAAAGTATGGGCCTTTGGGCACATAAAACAGAGTTTGTGGAAAACGGAGTTTGATGAAATTAATTTCATTTTTTTACGCTAACCCAAGAGTAAAATTCTATTAATAAATAAAATATTACTCATCACTTTCTTTAAGCCACAATACAAATAATTTCAAACATATTTTAAGATTCTAATTAGATGTTATTAATATTTTATCGTTTAATTGGTTTCATGTATAAAATAAATTATTTTGTTTCATTGAATTGGTATGTCTGTTGTTTTTAGGCTAAATTTTAAAACAATACTGTTAATTAGGATTTTTTTGGTGTCATGCATATGATTTAAAACATTGAGTTTAGCAACTCACTTTTAATGCATATGCAATCAAACCTGTCAGTAGCGGTTACACAAGCGATTGAACGCGTATCACAGAAGTGTGTACTATTATTCTTCTGCAGGGAAATTTGGTTAAGGATGCTGCTAACATAGGTTTGATTTCTGTTTTAGAAGAGTGAATTTCTCTTACCAAGCGGGGACGATCCATAGAGACCTGGGGGTACTCCAAGGGGCGGCCGTAGATTGAATGGATTGAGTAGATGCCTTCCGGCATTGGGATCCGATGGATGATGTGGATGATGATAGGATGAGGTGCTACTGCTGCCTTTGCTCCCTGTTGAAGAAGAAAGTCACTACTACTGCTACTGTTTGTTTTTATCAGGGGGATGGATGGCGGCGGGGGCGGCGTTGGTGGGAGGTGTATAGTGAGATGGGTGAATAGGAGCCGCCTTACTACTACTACTACTTTTATTGGCTTCTCCTTGATGCTGCCGCTGCCACCTTTGAGTTCTCTTTGTTTTTGTTGATGATTGTATATTTCCCATGCGATTCTGACGTGCATGGCGTTCCACTTCCCTGACTTTTTGTGGTGGTCGGAGGTTGGGAGGGAGGTGTGGTGAATGATGTGGAGGCCGAGGTGGTGGAGGGTCGGAGGGGGGATGCTGAGTTGTTGAGAGGGGGTGATAGGAGGAGGAGGCGGAGGAGAGTGGGGATGCAGAGGAGCAGGGGGACTTGCCCACTGAGGAGGAAGAGGAGGGCAGAGGGACCACGGAGGAAGAAGAAGAAGAGCGGGGAATATGATGACTGCTGCTGCTACTCCCACCACCACTGCTAAAGGGATCTACTTTTGGCACGTCTTTAGCTGAAAGAAAAAATCCACATAAATACAGTGTTGTACTATCAATGCTTTTTCCCCCTCTATTAAAATATATTATGTACATACATTAAAACAGAAAACATACATATAAGCCGGAGTAGTTACTACATAAACTATCAATGTTGAGGTTAATGTTCTTTGTATAAAAAATTAGGGTGGAAACCATGTTTGTTTCAATTATTTTGCATACATATAATGCTTAACATCCAATTAGACGACAATGCATCGAATCAAAAGAGACTATCAAAAACTACCGATACAGTATATCAATAGTATCTTGACTGATTTACAAAAAATATAACAGAAGTAAGATGAAGGAAATGACATTGAAAAAAATATATCAAAATAGTAAAAGAAGGATTAAAAGTGTTCATAGAGTCTATTCTAATAAGTTTGAACGATTTTCCTTTCTACAAGAGACCAATATCAGGGAACGGTTCCGGATCCCTTACTTATATCAGCTCTTCTTAATTTGGTAAGAAGAATACATCATATAAAGAAAACCATGGAAATGAAAACTATTTTTTCTTCCTATTTGGTTGACTGAACTGGATTAATTGCTGATATCAATATATCTTAAGACAATCAAATTAAAGAAATGAAAAGTAATTTTAGATTGCAATTTAAACTACTTATGAGTGTTTCCTTTGATAAAATCGATTTTAGTGGCATTTTATTAAACGAATTAATATTTTCATAAAAAGGTTCGATATTATATCTAATAGGGTAATGTTTTCCTTGTACCTTTCATCCTAATTCCAAAGAAAATTAATTTGACAAATTTGTCACCTTACCGAGTGAGCAAACTAAATGCAGCAGCATCAATCGCTGCTCCTTTGCATAGCTTAGCCACGACGTCCTGAACTTTTGGCTACTAATAAAAACAGCTAACAGTTTGATAGGATAAATTATCAGTGGATCTTATAAGGCGACTCATTTCATACAATAAAATGGATCAACATGGCAATCATTACTTATTTTTTGAAAAAGAAAAAAAATCCGTCGTCCATGAAGTGAATCATGAATTTATTATCATTTCATTATTGACTCTTAAATTCCTTTACTAGTTAACATGGCTGCATAATGGCGCATATTTACCTCACATGAGTTCGTTTATCGTTTACTCCCTTATTCATTCGTCATGAAGAATGATATATTTTAGCTATAAAAGGATATTAGTTTGTGGGATGATGCAAACTCAAGTGTGACAGTGACGACAGAGAATATTGCCGGAATTTTATCCTCTAAGGACACAATGTTCATAAAGAATAATAAAATAAACATGTCTGCATGGCTCTTTGCTATACACCGAAGAATTAGGCCGAAACAATAATACTCTACACGTTACTCTCTTTGATGAATATTGTTTTTGATGTTGGGATGAGAAGGTGTCTTACCATGGCGGCATTGGGTATGTGAGGATGATAGGGATGTGGTTGATGATGATGATGTGGGTTGTTGGATTGTTGGTGGTGAGAGGATGATGATTGATGTCGTGGAGGAGGCTGTGCTCCAAGGAGAATATCTGACCTTGGATGCATCAGATAGGGACTAGATCCAGGGTAATATCGAGACTCAAACTCTTGACGAATCCGTGAAGAGGGGTTCATCATGTTGGCAGCGGCCGGGAAGCTGCCCGGCATCATGGAAGAGGAAGAAGAACGTGGCCGAGAGCTGAAAAACAAGATGATAATAAATGTGATGCATGAGAGAGATGCATATGTCAATCCTACTTGTTCCAAGAGGAGGCCGAAGAAGATAAAGAGGGGTTTCTCCTCGAAGTGAGGAAGCGGAATGAATACTGATACTTGTGGAGGATGGAACAGAACTAGGAAAGAAAAGGTAGAAGAAAGAGGGATTAAGATAAATCAATTGCAGAGCTTATAAAAATATTGCTTTCAATCAACAACTGTAGAACAAACAAACTAAATAACCTGGATTACCAGTACAAAAAAATGAACTCCTTGTGCCAAATCTAAATAATCAGTTTGGAGTTGTCATTATAATCAAAGGGATGCCAATTAATGTACTTATGAAGCAGATAATTGCAGCGTTTCATTGGGCAAATACATTAATGTAGTTTATTTATAGAACTATTGTGTTCCGAGTACAAATCGACGACAGTCTTATTGGCCTTAACAATAATAATAAAATGACTTCAATTTTGATTATTCCTCCTCACTCCTTTTATCGCTCACGAAAACCAATATGAGAGAAATTACTTCAAGGACGGATTCAACAATAAGTTGAGAAGATCCAGTTATTATTTTTAGAATAATTTCTTTATTGAAACTCGCACCTGACCAGCCAGCCAGTGGTGAAGTGATGCTGCTTTTTTAAAGTATGTCAACTGTTAATTATTATCATTTACGTAAGAGAAAGAGGTCTCCTTTTGTTATCTTAACCATAGCTAATCATTATAAACCAGGAAAACAAGATATCCCCCCTTTTCCTTGGCCAAACAAAATGTTTGAGTTCAAAAAGTAACTTTATTTAATTTCATCTGAGGTTCATTTGACTCGAAGACAATAAGATTTACTATTAGCTCTTATTGTATCTAATACCTTTTACTAATAGCTCTTATTTTATATATTACCTATGAGGCGTGGGTGAGCCCTTAATCCCGATGAGTAGGGAAGGTGTTTGGCGCTGCTTGGATGGTGTTGGTTGACAGGGTGGTGGTGGAGGTGGTGGGGAGGGAGGTAATTGGGGGGATAGTGGTGCGATGGACCCTTACCAGGATAGGAGTAGGCCACTCGTTTCGCCTATAAAGAAATGGAGAGTTAGTTAAACAAAGGACCCTTTTCCAGACAGATATGTATTATAACACGGATGATGATGCTACCAACAGAAAATATAAGTTATAAACCACCGACCTAACTAATAGCTGGATCCACAAGTAACTCGATAAGGAACGGAAGAATCTGCTCAGCAACTGAAAGGAGACATCTTATATGGCTTTATTACGGAATATATATATATATACCGGACCGTCAAAAAGTCTTGCACCACCTATTTAATTGCGTTTTCGATGGTTTAGTGACTGTTTTTGATCTGGATGCGCACTTTTTTACAAAGCAACTGTCCTCAGCTTTCAAAAAAGTTCTCGTACATCTTCCTAGCTCTATCCAAAGTGAAGATGGAGACCAAAAGGCACGAGATCACCGTCATGATCCACGCCCACCACAACACCTCGGACATTGTCAGGATCCTCGGGGTTGACCGCCACACAGTCTACCGGGTCCGTAAACTTCTAAAGGATAGGAAAAGCCTCAAGGATCGTCCTCGAAGCGGAAGACCGGTACAGGTACAGGTTGACATACATTTAATAAAAAGCTTATATATATATAATCCTTGAGCAGTTAAAGTCTATACCATCTAGTGACGCTGTTCTAAAGGACTACTTTGTATGAAACATAACATGACATATATTGTAGATTTCCTTTTCTATATCCCCAATATCTCTAAATTGTTTCATTACTAAGTTGAACAGTCATATTAAATCGCACTACATCATCAAAGAGCTATTTAAGTAGAGTGGGGTTTTTTCTTCCTTTCTGCTGTTCATTAGTATCCAGTTATTTTAGTGGTCGGTGATATGAACATATAATGAAAAAAATTGTGTATCATTCCTCAAATAATCATTAAGATATTTATATGAGCCTTTAGTGGGGTATGTGCTTACATAGGCACAGCCTATGCTCATTATTTTAATTGACCAGTCAAGATGGGAACCAGCGCCCTGAAATGCCATTCATTAGTCATCAATGGGAATAAATTAGACTCCAGTGACCCATCAAGAGGCTTTTTAAGACACATACATCCGGCATTAGAATAAAACCACAGTCAAACCTGTGACACTGTGGTCACTCGTCCATAACGGCACCCAAATTTCTGGCAGAAAAAAATAGTGGCCATTTTTCGCTTTTTATGCTCCTTTGAGATATAGACATGTTTGACTGAACTTTTCTTTATAGTATCTGAATACTCAATCAATATTCTTTCAAATTCATCAGGTCTTAGGGAGTCATACAGATTCACTGGATTAGCTACTTAAGTGAAAAATAATACCTTAAGAGCTCAGTCGTTTATTCGCGGATTCCTTATTACAAAAATAAAAATTCAAGTAAGGCTTTCGGAACTAAGCACTATCATTGACATTTATAATATAGCAATAAGTCTCAATAGATATTTTCCAATTCCTTAGGTTTTAAGCTTCACGCCTATACGTAATATAGCAAAAAACATCAGTGCTATGAGAGTTCAGTGCTCTTTGTTGTCCTTTGGTAGTTCTTCATTATTTAGAACTAAAAAAAATAATTATTTTCTTTAACAATTATAGAGATTATAAGCTACTTAGTACTCAGAATATCTATGTAGGAAGATATATCTCTAGGCATTGGACTATTACACTGTGGAATATGAGTTATAATCACTCAGATTTCCAAACATGAACTCGTTAAAATCAATCATCGGTCGACCTTTTTTCTGAATGTGTGATGGTAGATTTCTTACGTCAGGCTCTTCTTTGAGCTGCTGTGGTCCTCCTCCTCTGGAGGGTGTTGTCCCTGGTAGTATGGATGATGAGGCGGAAGGTAGTGGTGAGAGGAAGGAGAGGCGGGAGGTGGGATTAGGTGATGAGAGTATTCATATGGCCTTTTATGCGAGGCAGCCGTCGCCACAGATGGATAATGCCCGCCGCCTCCGTTGTTGCTGTATCTGTGGTCCCACTGGATGCAAAGGGTGGTCTGTAGGCTGGGTGAGGTGGATGCTGAGAATGATGATGATAATGTTGGGCCACGAGAGGGCTCTCCTCCCGTACTTGTCCGTCTTCTTGCTTCAGATGAAGCTCTTCCTGCTTGCACTTCCCAAGACTGCTGCTGCTACTCCGTGATGCCGCTGTCGCCGCCGCCGCTGGGGGTGGTGGACTAAAGGAGTAGGGCCGGAAAAATGACTTAGATGCTGCTCCTGAGGATGAGGCTGAGACACCTCCGCCACTGCTGCTGCTTGATGTGGTCGTAGTTGAGGAGGAAGAGGAATGTGAAGAGGAAGAAGAAGTAGTGACGATGACACTGGGCGTAACTATTGCAGTAGGGGGTGAGCTGCTCGTTGCTGCGTGGTGGTGTTGATGTTGTTGTTCATGGAGGAAGTTGTCGTGGCGACGAGGAGACCTTTGTGTGCTTGAGTGACTCCTGAAGGCGACGACGACACAGGGAGAAGAGAGGAAGGGGGAAGATATCCATTAGCTGCTGCTGCATCTCCTGGAGGACGATGATTAATCCCTGCAATGCCACCAATAAATAAGAAAGAGAAACGACAATTATTTTCAGTAATTTATAGTTTCAATGAATTAAAATCAATGAAGAATTTCAAGAAAATTGGTATTAGGATCGTAGAGCAATTAAGTAAAAATAAATAAACATTATAAATTAATTGAATTTATTCCATTTTAGATCTTGTAATTGTGATTAATTATGAGTTCGAATATTAAGGTAATACTGAATATGTTCATCTTTTTACGTACATGGGTCATTTTTTAGCAATGTCCTATTATTAAAACTTGTTCCGTTTTCGGAATGTTCCTCTGAAGGAGAGGTTTCATAGCAACAAAAAAGTTGAAGGTAATGCTGTATACTAAGATAAATTTACTTTTTTGTATAGTATGGATCATGTTTTAAGTAATTCAATGTATCCTTGGTACAAATATGACTTTTTGATTGCACTAAAGAGGCTTTTTATGATCAATGGTTCAATGCTTTATTAAGTTCATGCTGAGTTTAAATTATATCTTGAGGATCAAGTTGTCAGTTTTATTAAAAAAGTAAAATTAAAATAATGAATTTAGATTATTATCATTATGTATATTTAAAAAAATCAATTTAATTAAAGCTGAATGCTTTATGAGAAATATACAGAATACAAAACTCAAGTCAATGTTATAAACTCAGTCATCATTTATCATTCTTCAGCTCAAGAGTACTGAATATCAGTAGATGTTTAAAAAAAAATCCAAAGTTGATATTATTTAATTTCAAATAAAGTTCTCTAATACCTTTTATAGACCAGTTTCTTGACTTACGTGTTCCGGAGCTCCCCAAATGTCCTCCTCTTTCCTGTTCAACTCCATTCTCGGACGCCTGAAATAATCAATCAGATATGCATAAATAAAAGAGTCGATAACTAACCCAGTAACAAATATATACTCGTGATAAACTGTTTATATTGAATGACTTGATATTATATATTGTTGGAGGGAATTAATTATGAAGAAAGCATTTCTTTCAGTCAGGATGAATGAATTGAGTGACAAGGAGCTGAATGAATACACTAGCTAAGGAAATCAGAAAAGGCAGAATTTAAGAATGTATGTTCATATAATTAGTTAAGTCCTAAATAACTCAAATGGACAGATTTGGGTTGGTGATAGATATTTGGGGAGAGCTTTACTCGAGTCCCGTCAAAATTTTGATTTATTTAATGCAAGGTATATAATATACTAGGTAAAAACGTATTTAATGTTTTCATTGAAGTGAAACGTCATAAATCATAAATATTGTTATGATCTTCCCACTTGCCGATGGTTTTTAATGACGTCAGTCCTGCAAGCGTAAAGTCTTGGCAATATGGACAAACATTGATATAATGATTTGAGTTATAGGTCTGGTTCCGTATAGGACGACGACGATGTGTGGGTCTGGTCAAGAACTGACAGGGACCCCTATTCTAGATAATATTCAATAAGTGCTAAGATTAAGTGAATCGTTGGGGTGACAAGTCATTCAGAGGGACTTAACTGATGAGGTATCCTGCACAGAAAATGTCTGATATTATTGTCCACCATTAGAAGAGTCTATGATCAGCTGCCATAATACCGCAGGTTACTGATTTAACAAAATAATTTAGTCGATTAGTGCCTTCGACTTTCTCTCAAATCAACCCTCTGCTGTTTTCGTGAAAATGTCTTCTGGTATGATGAAGTTGTTAATATTTTTTTAGGTTTATTTTTTGTCAAAACTTTCCTTTTCGACGGAAATTTGATTTGAACCTTGTTTTGAACATTGCTGCGGGCGTAATTTGTGATATATTTGGCAAAATATGGACAAATATGGTTTATATGAATAAAGACTTGAGTTTAAAATATAGAAATCACAGAATTATACACCTGTCCATGGAAAATACCTTCCAGAAATCATTATTTTTCAAAAGTTTTATCAGTCAAAAATTATCATGAAATTTTTTTTTAGAGCTAACATTAAATTTTGACCAGCACTTCGACTTTTGCGTTTAATAAAACCACAACACATGGCATTTTTTTGGTTGTTGTTTAGAATTCACCTCAATAGATGTGAGTTTATAAAAAATGTGTGTATGTAATTGAGTATCTAATTATAAGAAAAAATTATTAATAAACTAATTAAATGAATAAATTATGTGCTCAATCACAGCTAATGGTGTAAATTAATTTAACAATCTCTCCTATGGATCTCATGGAAAAAAAGATAATTGGGCATATTTTTTGCCAAAAATATGACCACAGCCAATGTTGAAAACTGATAGTGAATGAGAGCAAGTCAATTGTCTACATCACACAATACTATTTAGCTTAAAATGAGCGATAAAGGAACTGATCAAGTGTGGATAAAGCATTGGTAATATTTAAAATAATTATCATTACGGTCTCAGGGATTAATGAAAATATGTTGCAAATTATATATATATATATATATCATAAAACGAGAGAAGCAATTTTTCTTCGAATCAAAAGAAAGGGTGTCATCACTACTCAATTTCATTCATAATTTGTTAGGGAATAAATCAAAAAGGGCAAAAGGAATAATGATGACAAGAGAAGGATGAAGAGTTCCTTCTTTGAATCCAGTACGACTTGACTCACTCTTTCCTCTTCCTCATCGTCATCACTGTCGCTATCACACTGCAAAAAAAAGGAGAGGGACATGAGTTAAAGGAGGACCTATGGATGGATATTCACTGAACTTACGATGTATCCTCCCTTCTCCGAATTGGATCCCGTAGAACCCTAAAATAAATCAATGACTTTTATTAGTAGGAGTACAAAGTAGCTTTTGGATTAGACATTTAAAAAGCTCGTAAGCAACAAGGATAATCAAAATAATTGAATTGAGCCTATAATTTGGCAATCTTGTTGGTGCCCTCAAGACCTAAAGTAATGAGGAGTATTATTATTATCTGGAATTCAGGTTAATCAATAGTAGTTAGTAGCAAATGGACTATATGTACACATAATGTATGATGTCCACTTGTGTTTATATTATCATCAACAAATTATATGAAAGAAGGAATATATATATATATATTAAATGCATTGGCGTGGCTTTCAAATAGCAAATGGAATAAGTATTTCCGATTAATTTTCCGGGTTTTTTAATGCAACATTTTAATGATCAATATTTCAGAGTGTCATGTTTTCAAGTGTGGATAAACACAGGTGTCAATCAAATATTTAGATGAGTTTTATATAGTTTATATATATATGTAAAGAATAAAAGTGCTTGCAGGAAAATCTATTTTATTTGTATCCATTTTTATTCCATTCAAGTTGATACACTAGGTCATTTACATGATTTTTTTTTGAATATTTATATTAAGCGAGTTAAATGATCGACATCTAATAAAGAAGCAAAAAGTAACTTTTCAAAATTAATTCTTTTAAAACCTTTTTACAATCTCAAACATTTGTTGTAACAAAATGTTATGTACTATTTCATTTATTTTTTCAAAAATACAGGTGTATATTTTTTCGATTTGGTTGCATATTTTTTCATAAATATTTTATCAATTTGGATATATTGAGAGGAATTAATTCATGACTCATGTTTGAAGTATTAATTATAATATATATAATGTTTGATTTGAATACGAATATTCTAAATAAAGTCACACAAATGATGATTGGTTTTATTTTCATTCCTCCTAGCTTTAAATGTTATTTACAGAATTTGTAACAATCTCCTTTATTGCTTTATGAAAATAACATTTTCACAATGGATTGTTTTTTACTGTATCTCAAAGCCCCTTTATGAGGAGACGTATTGGCTACCCATGACTCAATGTAATGGGGCACACATATGTTTTCGCATTTTAGATTTGATAACATGATTTGGCAACTTATCGTTCTAGTCAAAGCCAAGCATTCTATAATAGTGTCATATCTATCAAAATTAGGGCGTTACCATCAATTTAAGATGCTGTATATTAATAATTGAATTGAATCCAAAGTTGTATGTAGACAAAATAATATTTTGATGTAAAAATGTCTCACAAATCGGTTTTAACATTTCAATAATTATATTATGTGTCAACTTATATGTTCTTATATTTGAATTATTTTTAATATTCATTAGAGCACGAGTTATTTGTTCATATGAGTAGGAAGCAAGTGATTACTAAATAATATAGTCATGTCATGAAAATACTAATCATAATGAAAAGCGCTTTTGGTATTTAGCTATATTTCAAGTGTTAAATATTAGAAGTATACGAATAAATACTACTTCCTTATATAGGTTCATCCTTTCTTGGTCAATGGTTTTTTGTTTAATTTAAAAGAAGGGGTTATAATAGCTATTTAAAGCGGTAGCATGTACATATTTCTAAGACAATTTAAATAATACTGACAAAGTACACAATTGAAAGTAGGAATTATGGTTTAGCCGTCGAATATATCTTTCAAATGGCTTAAAGGATGACTAGCATTGGATATATTCATATCTTATATGACAAGCAACTGTAGCAACAAAAAAATTACATCTTAATGAATTACAAAAACAGTTGTTTTTAAACTGTTATTTGATAGATTTATTTATTTATTATATATATATATATTATTAATACAATACACATAAAATAATTTTCACGCAAAAAAATAATGCAAATCATGCCATGAAAGTTTGTCAGGACAACTATTAAGGGGAGTTGTAATAAGTATTAGGTTATCCCCTTCATTACACAATTGGCTTAAGTTAAGTGTGTTCTTGCCGTTTTTAATACTTAAAGGTTAAATTATCACGATTTATATATTACTAATTTTGGTATTTATTTCTTTGATGTGCATTCGCTGTATGATGTTATTAGTATTTTTTTAAACAGCTAATAATAAAAAAGAAATATGAACAACCAAAATGATTTATCGGCTTTTTCATGCTTTGATTCTTGTGTGGGTTCAATATTTATGTTCTATGTCAATATTCGTGGTGGATCTGCCCATTTTTAAGCTTTCAAATTGATACAATCTGACAATTAGTTGTTACTACACTCTACGTATGTTTACTTTATCTAAATGTCAAGAGCATAATATGTAAAATATTGGTAAAATCACATTTATGAAATAATTAAGTCACTCCTTTTTCTTTTGATATAAAATGAATACCTCAACACCAATCAACAAGGGTGGTGACCTCTAAAATCCATTGAAGGTAATCAATTAGATCCCCCTCGATAAAAGGTAAATAAGTGTAGAATATATAAACATCGCATTCGATTGGTTTAAATATTGCTAAAATAGATGTAAATTTTTTTTTTGCCTACTTGGTTTAATGGATATGAATAAGCATAATCACATTAAAATCAGTCACACGAACTTTGAATATTTTAAAGGAGGATAAAAAAATATTGACCTTGCGCCCTTGAGAGCAAAACACGCTTCCATTGAGCCATCAGGTTCACCCCTTATTAATTTACATTAATTGACGTAGGCTGCGGCGTTTTTATTTAGTTATAAACTCCCGCACTTTTAGTGTTAATAAATATCTATCTGTTGGGCGCCTCTACAGGCCTCTAATTGAGTGGTAATAGTTCTCCTTACCCCATTGACCTCGGGCAAGGAGTATTGTTGTTGTTGTGGCTGTTGTTTCCCAGGTCCTTTGATATCTCTCTCCCCGTTCGTTTCCTGACCTCTTTCCTCTTTATTCGCGCTGGGAGTAAGCCCATTGTTGTTGGGAGGAGGCTGCTGGGGAATTTTGGGTTTTCTCTTTTTCCGCTTAGCCTTTTTATCCCCTCCAGCTCCTGGAGGAGGCGGCACATCTTTCTCTTCTTTGAGGGCATCCTCAAATGTGAGGAGGGCATAGGGATCAGGAAGCTTGCCGGAGTGAAGCTCGGACCACTTCGTCAAACGCTGAAAAAAAAAATAAGGAGTAGGTAATTGTATCACTAGATGTCCCTTTGATTATATTGAGATATAAAAGACCGGTGCCCGAAGGAACGAGCGCTCGGGGAATGCTCATTAGTAAATTATTTTGTGAATATAGAGATTGTCCCTTTTTATGTTGGCATAAATACAAACAGATATACGGAAGAGACGTCAAGGACAAATGATCTGGATTAAAGAAAAGTGATGACATTCAGACAGCAATACATTGAATATATTTTTTTTTGCTTAGAAAAGACCTTAAAATGCATGACATGTTAGCAATATTCATGGGATTATAGAATATTTAGATGT
This sequence comes from Caligus rogercresseyi, assembly GCA_013387185.1. Lineage (NCBI taxonomy): Eukaryota > Metazoa > Arthropoda > Copepoda > Siphonostomatoida > Caligidae > Caligus > Caligus rogercresseyi. Next base: position 2,140,460 of record CP045906.1, read on the forward strand.
TTTCCACACAATATACTATTCATGTATTTTACCGGGAGCTTTCGTATGCCAGTATTTTCACGTTATTTATTAGAATGTTTTTCTTTAATCACTGATACACCAGAATTGATAATTGCATGACTGGATCATTGTAAAACCATGATATATTTTATTGTGATTTAGATAATTGCATTATTAAAAAATAAATGAAAAAGAAAATGGAAGAAAATAAAATGAAGGCAAACAGAAAAACTTCGAAATATGTGAATAGCCAATATCTTGACATGCTAACAATTTTTTACATTAAACAATTTAGATGGGTCAACATATTATTGGTCAATATAAAACCTTTTTTCTCTAATATGGTAACCCTGGCAAAGTAAGAAAGTACAACTTTCTGAGGCTACTACTACATATATTTGATTCAAGATATTGTTTTAAAATTTTAACTCAATGCGTAATGTATGGCATTGTTCTAACTCCCCAATGAGTTAATAAGCATTAACGATAGTATTGTTGAAAGAATCTTCGTTTTTGTTTACAGTTTAAGCTGATCATAGAATTTAAATCTTGTACAGGGACAGTATCTGAGTCTATTTAAATACTTTGTACATGTAATTAATTTAATTTTTTTTTAAATGTACGTTGAACTAATAAATAATTATTATAATAATGTTTTTGTTTTGTTTAAATATTATGCCAAATAATATATTATTATATTTAAGCATGTTTGTTATTGATTTTTGTACATCAAATAGATGTCAAATAAGTCAAACAATTTTTTTTTCGGATAAAACAATACAACCGTCTAACAAAATAGTTGGCTCAACTTAAGTGGTTCATTTAGAATGCAAAATTATAGGGTAATCATAATTCAAGATCTTAGAACACAAAATGAGAAAACTGTCTTCAGGAATTGAAAGTAAGTTAAGTTCAGGGTAAATGCAGCATTGCACAAGAAGTGAAATGGAATGCATGGGAGATTTGGCTGCTTTTTTTGCAAATCATATTATTAAAATTCTAAATGTTATAGACGTCGCCGACCTAGTTTCAAATGCCAACGCAGTGACGTTGATTTGAACTGCAAATATGTATCTTGGTAGACAAAGGATTTACCTAATTCAACCCAATATTTTTATTTTGAAGACTGATTTAACGCTATATAAATGTTCTTTATAAGAGTTGCAGGTCATAAAGAACTAACAGTATTATGCATCAAAACTTAACTTATGTTTTACGAAAAAATAACATACTTGAAAGTATTTATTAAGCAGACTATTAGGTTTTTAAATCTTTTATGAGCTAAACTCAATTACCAATAATACTCGGTTCAAAATACACCACGAAATTAATAAATAACCAAACTTTATGTGGATTATAACAAGTGTCATGCTGTAATCATTAAATGCCACTTGTAAATAATTATGAATATCTCTTTATGAGAAAACATCCTAATCACAATGTCCGTTCAAAATAAAGCATCTGAATTGAAGCACCACGAAGATATGAACTTCCTAATTTGACAACCAAAAGTTAATAAATGTATTACTTTACTAAAAAAGAAAATTGTATCAGTAAGATTTAAAGGGTCTTTTATATTATATATAAAGAATATGTTCTATCAATGCGTTGGGCGCATTGTGATATTTAATTTCCTTGTTTCTTATTGAAATCCATCAGCTCTGATATCTTTCGTGTAAAACGTCTTACTTATTTGAGTTACCTTGTAAGTAAATAAAATACTGAGTTATTTTGACGTAACATAGGGTTCGATAGCATCTTATTCTGACGCGTTTTTTATATGCATCATGTGAGTCACTCTTATAGCATTGCTTTTACTTTAAGTAATAAAAAGGTGACACGAAGAGATCATTCGAATCCCAAAAGAAGATTTCAACACGGTCTGAAATGCGACCTCACGTTAGACCTTTTAAAATAGTAATGCATTGAAACACAGGATGCATCCTGCACTATTCGGATCCTATGCCAGCACGCTCATGTATTACAGGAAAATCGTTTTAAGAACTACGATTCTGGAATGATCTCTACTTTTGCGAATTGTAATGCCAAAAAGTGAGGACAAAGTGCCTCGGGATTTTCTTATTCCGCGTTTCCTAACACCCTAGCCGTTGGGTCGTGAGGAACACGCAACTATAAGACGAGACAGCCATTTTGAACGCGTCTATCCAGCCTCAGATTTGTATTTTAGCTCCTCGATCGTCACCCCCTCCCATGCACCTCATCCAGTACGAGCCGGTCGTGACACGATGGAAGAACTCTCTTGTGAGCTCAAAGTCATTTGAAAAGGCTTCACCCTGCATGACCCCTTTCCTATTTGGATCGTATTCTATCCCCCCCCCCCCCCTCCTGTCAGCTCCTTCCCAAATGTAGGAATGGATAAGTCCTAGTACATTCCATCCCTTTCAAAAGTCATCGCTCCCATATCATTCAACGGCTTGTGTCCGACTCATCCTTTGAGGCAACTCTCATGCGACCACAACACCCTTTCAAAAGGGAGGCATGACTTTCATTACGGATTCTCAATCGAATGGCCATCATTCTATCTATTGATCTATGTTTGCCTTCTGTGATGTTCATTTCTAAGCCCAATAAAATACTTTTTCTCTTCAGCGTCAAGCCTGAGGCCTCAGTCAGCCATTCATTCCTTCATGGCATGAGAGAAGCCTCGTTCTTATGCGTCCGTCTGCCTGTCTGTCAGTCAGTCATGGGAGCTCTTTCTTTGTTTCTCTTGATGACTGATGAGGATGGATGAGTTGTACTCACTTGTAGTTCCTCATAGTTGTCAAAGGAGAGGAAAGAGAATCCCTCCACAATCTCCTCGGAGTACCACGCTTCTGACTTCTTCTCCTCCTCCTTCTCCTCCAGACGAATCAAATCACTCGCCTTCTTCTTATCAATAGGACCCATCTCTCCAACTATGGAATGCAGGGGATCCGAAGAAGAGAGCAAAGGAGCCAGTGGTGCCAGGGAGTCAATGGTGCCAGTGGAGCAGGAGAAGACGTCCCTCCGGAGTGAGGACTGCCACCTGGAAGAGTCGTCCGGGAAGGACTCTTGCTCTGAGAGAAGAAGCGGAGGCGGAGGCGGATGATGACTTAGGGAGCGTCTCTCTTGTCTCAGAAGGAGACGATGGAGGAGCGGAGAGGCCGTTGACAGAGGGCGCCGGGACGCCAGAGGGATCCCTCTCCAGGCCTCCCTTGTCCGACAGGGGCACCTCATCGATCACCATGACCAATCCAGGGATAAGAAACACATCATCCAAACACCACCAACACGGAGACACAAAAACACACACTTGGAGCACTTAATTCACGGAATGATGAGACACAGAGGACGAAGTCCTCATGACAAATTAGAGTGGATTCCGAGAGCCTTCCACACCTCCGAGATCAATTACACCCAACTTGATTCCACTCTTCCTGATGGATTCTTCTCCTGCAGAACGACTTCTTACTCTCTCTCTCTCTCTCTCCTCTCTCTGTGTCTCTTTCTCTCTCTTTTTCTCTCTTTTTTTATTATTATTTTCACTCCACCACTCGCTTTTTCCCTAAAAAAATAATTCATTCTTCAGGCTGCTCAGGGCATGGAACTTCGGAATAACATAGAGAGAGGAAGAGAGAGAGAGAGAGAGGAAAGAAAAAGAGAGGGAGGGAGGGCATTCCTACCACCGCTGCTACTGCTGCTTATTGTTATTCCCTCCCCCCCTCCCTCCTTCCTTCATTTCAATAAGCAAGAGCACCCTGGCGGTGCATAGGGCTTCTTCTTCTTCTTCTGTTATTGTTTTTCTTTCATAATACATACTTTGTATGATGAGGATAAATCCAATCACGGTATAACAATAGCCACTATCCGTTGGTAGGCCGTGTTGAGTCTTAAAAGAAAAAAATAATAATTATTATAATACGATGTGTAACTAAACTTTACAATAAAAGGAATTTTATACGTTAATTTCCTTTAATTGCAATAAAAAAAGTGTGGATTATACTTTTACAGCGACCAACATTAGCTACATTCTAAGTTATTGCATGTATATTAGTTATACAACGGTCTTGTAAGGGTGAAACTGTTTCAGGCCGTGGGGAGCAGGCAAAAAATGGGGGGGGGGGGGACGGTGTCACCATCATCACTCATCGTCATCATGGCCTAAACAACAAAAAAAGGAGGGGAAGCGACCTCTATATAAACTTGGAGAAACTAAAAATACACAATCTATGTCACTACCGCTTTCTTACTCTAATATTATTATAATTTCTATTGATAATAAACGTCTTAGACCTAAGTAAGGAAGTAAATTCCTTACCTATCTAGGTAAAAATAGATTTAGTCCAGTGGTTCTCAAACTTTTTCTGCTGGGCCCCCCTTTGGTACATAAGAAATGTTTGCGCCCCCCCCCCCCCCAAAAAAAAAAAAAAAATTAAAATAACATATACACACTTTTGTTCTCAGAGTCCATTGCAGTTTATTTCAGACATTGTAATTAATACATACCTCAACCATTTTTTGTTTTTTGCCCATTTTCTTGCAGTTTTATTTAGTCTACTGCATTTATATTTTCATTCTTTCGTTTTTCCCGCGCCCCCCACTTTGGGAGCCACTGGATTTAGTCCATTAAAAAATACCTTCAACCATAATTATCGTCAACTAAAAGAATGAAAGGAAAGATATGAAAGGTTTTAAGAGCGGTTATATGGGCAGATACTTATGCACGGATGGGCTTTAATAGCCTATAAAAAAAGCTATAGAGGAGTGAACTGTGCTTTGACAGTACAAATATCATTATTATCACACGTCACAGTGGAGGGTCCGTGGATCAATTTCATAATAATAAAATGATGATGCTATTAGCTGGAGAAGCAGTATTAAATAACAATAATAATAATAAATTCCACTCTGCTTCATAACCGGCAGTATGATGTAATAATGACGTCAGATCATTTATATACTAACCTTGCATTTATTCAAAGTGTGAATGATTGCATGTAAGGAGTCAAGGAGTAATAGAAACTACCTGGAGAGGAAAGGGAAAATTGTAGCTCCCAAGTAAAGGCCACATACCCCGAGAATTCACATAGCAATAAATTAAAAGTTTATCTGTATTTTTGAGTTTCATGAGTCATTGAAACTTCAATAATTCATAATTGAACGATCAGATCAGTCGTTATTATCTGTAACAATAATGAATAAATAGTGTGATATATTTCAATGCTATTTATCAGAGCTGCGACTACCGAATGTAAATCGGTATTCCATACTACCGACGGTAGATTTCAAATACCGAACTGATTTTACGATATTCGGTAGAAACTACCAAATACCGTACCGATTGACAATCGTACGGTATATTTGAAAGTATGACTTTTGTAACAATCACATAGAGACATAAAGATATAGAGAGCTTATTCCCTTCGATAGCAGAGAAACATCATTCAACTGTCGCTTTGCCCAAGCGCTCCCTTGTGTGAAGAACTTGAACTTTACAAAATAAATAAACAACTACAACTTATAGTATTATAGAACAGATACATAAATAGACATTCAATTTAAGCTTATGCTGTGCATTGAATACTAGAGTACCTGAAAGTGCATTTAATATCGGACAATAAGAGACAGTAAATGAAAAAAAAATCTATAGCCTTCATTTCCTACAAAATCCAATTTGATATATAATTTATCCAAGATATGTATGTTTTAGGTTTCAAATAATCTTTAATAAATTATAACAAATGATGTATTTAATTGTCCTTTGTAATATACTGTCCGATATTAAATGCATATGAAGAAGTTAAAGCAGATACATAAATAAATTTCTCTCTCTTTCTAATCTAACCTACCGAATATCGATCGATATTGTAGATATATAATAAAATCTACCGAATACCGATATCGATCGGTAATAGGTATATACGGAATATCGAACCGGCGGTAGATTTTTCTACCGAATCCCAGCTCTGCTATTTATATATCAATAATAGTTTTCACAATAGTAAATATTATATTTTTTACATACGATACATAGTACAACAGTTACAAACTAGTCCTTAACGGTTATATTTTTTCATTTTGCTATAAACTGTAATTTAAAATTTTCTTTTCAAATTCAATTTCATGTCTGACGATCTTTTTTTCCTCTCTCAAACGACACTGCCTACTAGACTTCCCCAATAGATTCGTTGCCATCCCATTGGATAATATTTCAGCCACTTTTTCCATGAGAATGGACCAGTTGTGACCTTTAACACACATAGCCGTAAATAATACTTCGATAGACATCTCCGAAGAATCTTTCATTTCATGGATGAATGTGGAAATAAATGAAGCTTTAGAATTAAGAGCATTAATAGGGCTGTTTTTTATTATCACGACGGCTTTAACAATAATCATAAAGCGAATATGAATATAAAAAAGTACGAAAAAGAATATCAGAAGAAGTAGATAGTCCTCCTCGATTCATAATTTCAATGAATCAATTGTGTTCTATCTTTTCTTCGTCAGAATTTGCCTCAAATCGAATAGTTTTTATAGTATTATTCTGATCAGTTAAAAATTATTTGCAATATTTACATTGAACCTTTTTGGATAGGGAAAAAGCAATATATCCAGCAATGTAATATAAAGCATTGCTCTTTCCTTTAGTGGTGATCGTCTCCAAATCACAAGGACACCAATCAGTGTGAATTAATGCTGCTTTTGATATTGAACCATCGGCTAACAGATTTTTTTAACAGAACAGTAAATGTTCATTTTAGAAAATTTAACAAGTGTTAAAATTATAATCTTCTTCTCAGTCTCAAGTATTTGCCTCACACTAACAAAATAATTTCCAGCACTAAGTTGTCTGTACCACTCAAATCTCTTCTCAACTGAGTCAGATAGGAACATAGCAAGGAGGACATGGTCGAAATTCTCTGATTCCAAAAGATATTTTGCCAAATCACCTAAAGCTAATGTAGTTTGCTTTGTGGTTTGGAATGTCTCATGAGTGAGGCCTCGATATCCAGTTGACATCCAAATATTAAGAAACTATGCAAACTCTCAAAAAATACAGAGGCATTAAATGGTCATTAGAAATTGGTGTCCTGAGATCGTCTCTTTTCTGCTGACCTACTTGAGGCACTTTAACAATTAAAATATTCTAATGGTTTCTTATATATTCACAAAATTTTGCAGTTTCAGTAAACTCCAGTCGTTCAGAAAAATAAATTTAAAAGATTCAATTGTAGATTTATGAAAAATGGCATCTGAAAGCTTAACATTTTTTAAATCGTAGTTGGATGAAGTGCTTTATAGGATAATTTATGAGCCAATTTCTGTATAAAAATATTCTTTGAAGTAGATTTCCTATAGGTGAACAAAATTTGGTCACAAAATATTCAGAATGGTAAATTTTAGGAAATTCGAAATATTCTTTTGTAATGCAAATCCTTAGGCAATGTCAAGAGAGATATTTTTTCAGATAGTCCGTGACCAGATAAAACTGCTTCTTCATTTAACAAGGCGTTACTCAAAGCTTCTTGGCGATCATTTTGAGCCTGTATTCTTTTGCTACTTGTTGATAGTTGTGTGATTTTTTTAGATGTTTTTAGATGATTTGAGAGATAAAAAGGAGGATTGGGTCATTTTGATGGAAGAGCATCATTATTTTTCAGTCATCTAAAAAAATCAAAGGTACTCAAATTATGTTTTTTGACCTCTCATTCAATGGAAGAATAAATATTTTAATGAAACCATTAAGTTTTTACGACAATATATACTTATAATGTTTACTCTTAGCTATTTGCGAGTGATTTATTGGCATTGCGTTTTTATCGACAGATAAAGTGATAAAATCAAATGGTAAGAAATGCTTACAGCATAATCTTAAATAACTTGTCGGCTTCTAGTTAGTCGTATCTCTTGGTATAATCCTCAGCCATTTGGTTAGCATTTCAGTATTTTTGGGAAGCAATGAAAGGATACTCCTGGGTGTTTTGGCATATTATTATATCCCTGTTTACAACAAGGAACAGAACACTTGTACACCATTTTGAAACACAAATTATAAAAACTTTAAATATCCACAAAACCACTTTTTTAAATAAATATTACAACTGAACTAATAATGAAGGACACAACGTGTCCATAAAGGGTGTGCGCGTTTATGACGACATCCTTCCAGGTAGATTCTAGTATTCCTTGTAAAGAGTACAACATGAAAGCTTTAATGTTTTAATAAAGAGTCTCTATTGCAAGGACATCGAGGGACTATTAATATGAATGAACGGTTCTTTAGTCGTGTTTTTACACAATTAAATGACTGATACAATTTTAAACGATTAATCAAAGGAAAAACTACAAGAGAGATTGAAAAAGGAAGGTTTTTGTAAAAAAAACCCACTAAAATTGCAATATCTAAAATTAGGCATATATTTATTTTTTATTATATATTAACCATTTGAGTGCTTCTAATATCGGTATGCGCCTGAAATTAGACCTGTATTCTCCTTCAAGTGCTTCTAACATCGATATGTTCGTTATTGAAGACAATACGTATCATCTACAATAATTTATTTGATTTTGAACTAAAGCAGACAACAATAACAAGAAGCATTTATCTCAAATTGTAGAATTAAAATTATTTTTTGGCATCATTTTTTAAATTTATATGATAATCAGTATTTGTATAATACTTAGGTGTATTCCACCCAAATATTTATTGACTTCAGAGTAAACTTTATGAGCTTTCGTGTTTGCGTGTTGTTAATTGCATGTGTTTCTGGCTTGCTTTGAGTCCTTTAGGTTTCTTTTTATAACATTATAAATGAACAGACGAACTCAATTTTTTTGTTGGCGTTCGTCCGTTCAATTTATATTGTTTATAAAAGAAAGCTTTAAAAGATCCTTTCTGTGCGAAAAGTGTGGACGTTTTTTAAAATAAAATAAGTTCAATCAATGTTTCTTATGGTACTCCAGATATAAAGTGGGGACGTTTTTTTTTACAAAAAGAAGTGCAATTTAAATTACTTTACTAAGTCATTCTGAATAAAAGTAACGACGCTTTTTTTACCATGGGATTATTTAAAATTTAAAATACGAACCAATTAAAATAAAGGATATTTTTTCAACGAATGAACCGTGATAAATACAATGTGTGGCGTGTGAACGGGTGGGAATGCGTTTGTCAGACGCCTAATGCGTGAGACTTGAGACACCTGATTCAATTATGGTATTTTTGTATTACAAATGTACCACCAATAACATAATTATGTTATTTTGTGGTTATAAATACAGACCCACTTGGCCCTGGAGGTTCGCATATTATAAGTAGGAAATATTAGGATTAAAAACCACAGCCAATGTCTCCTTGTGTTACGCCCAGGGGCGGAGTGGCCAGCGGGAGTACCGGGACTATTCCCGGTGGGCCACTGGCCTCAAGAAACATAAACGGCCGTTGACAGCCTCCCAATGGCATATTGGGGCCTGTATAAGGCCGGCGAGGGCATAATTGTCCCGGTGGATAAATTCTTCCCACTTCGTTCCTGTTACGCCCGTTGCATTTATAGCAAATTGAGGTCTTTTCATAGTTATAACTCCATTGGTAGTATACATGTAACCCTGAATTGTCACATTTGTCAACCCTATTTATAACAAGTGATATTAGGAAGAAATGGCCGAATAAAATAGGGTCTAGCAAGAAATTTACCAGGAAGAAATTACCCAAGATAGAAAAGGAAAATGATGACACATGGAAAAAATGGCCAAAATAAATAATTGTTCGTCAAATAACAAGGAAATCATTCGTCTATGATTGCATTAATAGTTTTTTTTGCCATTATTTACTCAACTTAATAAGAAATAATATTATTTACTTAGTTATATTATAGTCAAATACTTGATTTTCGTGCATATGGACATTTTTTCTATGAGTCCTTTTCTAACTTGGGTCATTTCTTCCTGGTTCTTTTTTATTGGTCCATTCCTTCCTAGGTCGTAATTTCCTGATCGATTTTCTTCTGGACACCGTAAGAGGCGGATCCTTTAGGTGGATTTATAACGCCCAAATGCCATTGTTGGCTACAGCGGAACTCGAGGGTCCATTGAGGGGGGGGGGGGAGATTTGTAATCCAAATATATATCACATTTGTAACAAGTGGAACCCGAGGGTTTGTAGTCCCCTTTGTCGAGACAAGTGGACTGTATAAACTCAATAAATTTGATGATCAATCCAAATGTAATAGAATAAATAAAACTCACGACAGATAAAGCTTAATTATATTGAAGATATAAGCTTACTGATGATGAAATCATATAAAAAGAATAACCGCCCATTATTTCCTGCGTAATGCTCATATTCAAAAAGCAGGCTCGCTCACCTCCTCGCACCATAGACAAGCATCCCTAAGGGGATGAAGTATGAAAGATCATGAAGCACAAGGGAAAAAAGGAATGCAAAATGGCTGTCCCTTCTTTCGCAGGATATGTTCATACCAGAGAACAGACATGTTCTCTCTTGGCGCCATAAGGCTAAGATGAAATTCAACAAGTATGAGCTTGTACTGAATAATGATGCTAACATGAATTATATTAGAATATTATACTAAAATGATAGGATTGACAAGACACCCATAACACCAAAAAATTAACCCCTATTTGTCATGGTTGTAATAAAAAAGGATCAAACAAAGAAAATGGTTCGATCAAGAAATTTATCAAGAGCACTCTTCATGAGGATGAAGCAAAATTATGGGGGTTGAATTTTGTTGGACCATCCCAAGAGCATTGGGCACACAACAGAATTTGTTGCAAAGAGATTTCCTCCATAATGAAAATTATACAATATATAATTAGCTTTTGTAGCATTAACCGTTTTTTAACAAAACCTTTTTTTATCATAAAAAAGAGTTGATTTTATGAGCTTGTAATCGTATGTGACTTAACTTCCTGATGAGGATAGAGGTAAATTTGACATTCTGAGGTATCATTTTCAAATTCCTACCAGAACCCCCCCCCCCCCCCCC
>CP045906.1:2159631-2205181 GCA_013387185.1 Caligus rogercresseyi
TAATGTCCTGATCAATAGACTGTTTCCTCTAATAATTCAAACTTGTACTGCTCTAACCACAAAGACCAAGTATTGAATATACCGTAGACAGCGGACCATTTGACCCTGCCCCCCAATGGTACATAATTACTCCCATTGTTTTTTGATTCTCTCTTTGTGCCATGGTTCTTGACAGAGGATAACCTCCAGGGATATTTTGTACGAGTGAAATAATGCCCCAAGGAAAGCATATTCCTGTGTTTATGTGCCTTTGGAGGGGAGGAAGCAAAACTATTCTCGCAATAAATTTTAATTGAAGATATATTTGAACAAATGTGAAGTAAATATGGTTGAATAAAAATACTATAAGTTATGCTAAATACTTATTTAGGCATTAAAAATTGCACTTAAAGTTGGATCTATTTATTGATGAAAACAATTTCCTTTATTACTAGGAATAATCGTTTTTTTTTTTGTTTCTTTTTCCTTTAAGTATCTGAAAAAACATATATTTTAACAATGAAACCATAAGTTGAAAGGCATTTAAGAAGATAATACTTTGTAATTCGAGAAGCGAACTATGATATAGTTCTTTATGTCATATTATTTTCGAATGGTGGAGATGATCTAGCGCCTTCGGCAAAAAAAATCTATGAGTATTATAAGAATATGTTCATAAGATGTTCGAGCATATTTTATTAGAGGTTGACAAATATATTGTGGCCGATAGTATATTTTCTAATTATAGTTATAGGCGAATTTAGGACAACGATAGTTGCCAAAAGATAATAATTTTGTTTTCTTCCAACATTTAATTATCAATATTTTTGAAAACATTTCTGGGTCTTTGAATAAATGTTATTATATTGGAATTACAATTTGATTAATGAATTATATGAATTATATAAATAAAACTTTTTAGAATGAAAGTAGTTAGAAAATGCGGTTTTTCTTCAAACATTAAGCGTGTAGAAATTAATGTTCAATTTTTGTCACACCAGAGGATAAGAATTGGCTATATAAATACAACATTTTATCTATAGTTTATATATATAATTCACATTTTATGATAAAATATCTGTAATAAATCGGCCTGAAAATCAACTATTGGCTAACGTCTAATTATCTATAGACCCATAATCACTCTATTAATTATTGGTGTCACAAATTTTGTCGAATCAACGTTTTGTCTTTTTATGTTGAGATCTATGCAGTTCCTTATAAATGTTCTTTATCATAAAAGCGTTTTAGCAAATTTATATTCCTGCGTGCAGAATAAAAAGACTCTGATGGATTGTTGTGACCAGCCTGGTTTGTCATCCTAGTCATTCTCTCAAAACATGTGATTGCTACATGGGTCTCGATATCTCCTATTCCAGTAAATCTACTTATATTTCTGTTTGTAAATTAAACATGGCATTTCTTTTTTCTTTATAAAGTTACTTTTATACAATTCTTTTAATGAAGTCATTCACAGTAGGGCCGACAAATTAAAATAATATTAAGCACACAAAAAAAAGGTTTTTAAACAAACACTTGAGCTTCAAGAAGCACTCATCACAAGTTTTAATCGGTTACTCACCTCTTATTAATAATTGAAAATTATCGTTATATTTGTTCCTTCATACTATCATAATACACATATTAAAGGCGTGGGCTTTGTTAAGTATGTACTGTGATGACCAAAAATAGTCAACTTTATATTTGATTATGCATTAAGGCTTTGTTTTTAATGAATGCTTCATATAGTTGAATCAATTATTAAAATAATCATGAGTATACATCAAAAAGTTCAATGAAAAACTAAATTGAGGCTTCCACCATTAACGAACATTAGACAAGCTGTTTGGAAGACCATGATTTTTTTATGATATCATCATTGTCAGACACCAAATTCATGTAATTATTGTCCTTTCCTTCCGTATCTCTACTCTTGAGCCTTGATGTTTATACTTTGATGCACACCTTCGTCTTCCCCATCCCGAGGAGGCCCATGAGGTCCACCACTCCAGTAGCGTATCCACTCGGAAGAGAGACGCTACCTTTGGCATTCATTCATTCAGTGTGGAACATGAATAAGGCTTTGAGGTCGGCCACGACCCTTCACGGCTGCCAGGACCGCAGCTAGGGCCTTGGACGCAGCGTGCCACATAATCCATGCTATATTTTATTTTATTTGTTCTTAGTTTTTTTCTTTTAACATATTTTACTGTTTTTATTTATATATTTATTTTAGACTAGTTACAAATGTAACTAATCTCCCTATGGCAAAATAACTTGATTACACACACATGGAATAAAAATAACTCCTTACTTTTCCTTATTGATCGAACTCAAACATTTATATTTCGTAATAAATCAAGTGGATTCATATTATATTTTTTCTCGAAACTCATCACTAAATATGTTTTTGTCTGTTTTTACGTCCAACATTCTTTTTTTTTTTTGCTTAATATGTATATTTTTTTCATTTAAAAATTAATATTGATATATAAATGGAAGAGAGCATTCAAAGAATTCAATAACATATAGCCCATGAAGAAGAGGCAATTAGTATTTATAAGGATAAATTTATTCTCTTTTGCTGATGTTCACTTCTCAAACAGCCGCGAGTGAAAACATACTTTATAGCATAATGCCAACTGCTTTTTTATTATTTCCTCTCCTCTGATTTCAACCAATCACGTTGCAACAAAGAACACCTTTTTCTTAACCCTAAATAAATATAATACATGCCGTCATAAATACGCCTAAAATGGCTTCAAGGAATTATTTATTGATGGTTTACCTTAGAACATATAAACACTAAAAATATATATGATAAAATCAAATGCATACATATAGCAAAAGAACACGACGACACAAAGGAGTATGTGCTACAACAGCAAAAATGGATATGGAGTATACTTTATAGATATTGTTTTATAATCTACTAATTAAACATTTACATTAAAATTAGAATAATTAATTTGTTGCATCTTTTTACATTAATAATTCAATACTACAAAGATCCTTCTTATCAAATAACTATTATTATATATCTTATATCCAAAGAGTTGTTTGAATGACATATTTTTATTTCCTTCTTATATTGAACCTATTATGAATTCGTGTCATCGATGCTTCCATTAAATATGTAAACTCCTGGCTATCTATATTAACCATCTTAGGCCCTTCTAACAAGTATACTACCTTTAACCACTAGCAAAGGCTATCAGGTCTTTATAATGAACAACGACCTATCCATCATTTCTAGGGCAAAAGTCAAGCCAGATATATATATATATATATATATATATATATATATAGATATGATATCCTGAAGAAATAGTAATCTTCTCATCACAGTAGCTTTAAAGTTCCACCAAGCTTTTCTCTCTGTTGTTTATTGGGACGCCTCCCCATTCATTTAAAAGGGCTGATGACATGCTCCATCGATGATATCCACTCGACCTCGAGTTTTCCTTGCTTTCTTGATTCTATCTGCGAATAACTCAAACGGTGAGTTCCTCCCCCCCTCCTCGTTTTTGAAGGACACCTTCAAGGGTGGAGTTCCTATCCTCTTCCTCCTCCTTAACTGCTGTGTTGAAGGTCAAATTTGTTTAATGAATCATAGGATTTCGTTGTTGCTGCTGCCTTGTTCTGAGTTTGACCGAGAAGAGTCATTATATAGGTTGACTGACCTGCCTTAACATATACATATAAGTATCTACTTACCCATAGGAGGAAAAAAGGTTTGTAGGGCCAGCATCCTATGCTAAAAAGGAAGACATTGTTTATTTTATAAAACATTTTTATAGCACAATTATCAAGAGAGGGAGGAGGGAATGAATCAGCAATAAATATATGGGTTGTCATACTGCCTCTTTATTGACCTTGAGGAGGCACAATGTACTTCAATAGTTATTGAATCAATACAGGAAATTGCTTGCTCTTAAGAGCCACTTTTGGCTTTTGATTATACTTCCTTGAAGATATATACACATGATATAATCACAATTATATAGTTTTGGCTTATTTTTAAATTTAAATATGATTATAATGCTCTTTATGCATATATTTTTGGATTATAAATAAATCATTTTTAAACCTAGAAGAACTGGAATATTTGAAACTATATCAAGTAATAGGTACTTTCTATCCACTTGCATAAAATAGATTTTTTCAGAACTTTATTATTTATATGATTATATAAAAAGTATATATAAATAAAATAACATTATAGTTTATAATAAATATCTAATAAAAGGCGTTACAATAAAAATATCACATGAGCTGATTAGAATGTTCATTATTTTGTTCAAAATTTTAAAATATCTCTTTGACTTTTTTTTGCCCTATATGGTTCGACAGAATTGCATACGACTGGATATAAATAAGCATTATAGCATTACAATTAGTCACTCGAAGCTAGGATCTTATCAATGAGGTAGACCAAAATGGCCATCCCCTCTCGGGATTCGAATCTGTGCCTCCAACATTGATATTTTAAGTATGACTTACAAATCCTGAATTTAGTAATAAATATTTTGTTGATATAAGTATTATAAATAAATAGAGTGCGTGGCCCAAATATGCCGCAGTTTAAAGATGATATTACTCTATCAGCTGATAACTGATTCGTCTGTGTTTGATATTAATATAATTCTGGGTCATTGGCTTAGTTATTGGGTAACATTTGGTAGAGATAGCATCGTTTTAATGTCCAAGACAAATGATTATGTTCAATGATACATTTTGTAGGTGTGCTGCTATTCAGATATGTTTTGCGATCACATCTGAATGTGATCAGAATTATGGTCTGGATCAAATACACAACTCTCTGAACCGTCGCTGCTGATTGCCGTGAACAACAGATTTATCCTCAAGTATTTTATCAGCGAAAGGATGTGGCAGCAGGACTCGTCTCGGCCCACAAAGCTAAGCGGACGCAAGAATGCTTTTGCGTTCGTACTCTCTTGGCCTCCCTCATCATCTGATTTGATCCCGTTCGACTACTTTGTATAATCCAATGTGAAGAACATCCCAACGCCAAGTAGTCTCTCATCAACTGCATCAAGGATAAATGCAGTGAGATGGAAGTATGCAGATCAAAAATGCATGTTCTCGGCTTCTTTGCCGAATTGAGCTACTTTAGGCCTCAGACCATCGTAATCTGATCATAGAGATATAATCTACTCTCTTTGATCACTTACGATCACTTCTGACTGAGTAAGTCATCTTCTACCGAGTGAGTTTATTGATCAAAAAAACATAAATAAGCTAACAATACAACTCCCTTTCTGCTTTTTTTTACTGAAAACTTGTTTAATAAACCATCAACTACGTCTGGTAGTAAATTAGATTTCCTTAAATTACTAATATATGAAGTCTGTACGTCCACCATTTTGAAGAAATTTGCAGAAAACTATATTTCTAATTTTTTAAACTTGTGACCTCGTTGCGCGACTCGTATGTTGACCGATTTTGTTCAACTTTGTATGTTGTCTTCTTTTATCACCAGAACAGAAAATTCACAAAGTTCTAACTTTCAAACATTTGAAAAATAGAACAACCCTACAATATAATATCCATATATGAGAGAGAGACAGAGAGATGACTTATTATTGTCTCTTTTTAGATGATCAGAAAAAAAAATTTAAGAAAAAATCCCAACAAACGTTTTAGGAATATCCCTTAAAATAATAAACTTTTTTTTATAAATTTGGAAAATGTTTAAATGTGCATTTAATACTTTGAAGAGTAAAAGCAAAGGTTCTGGTAAATCAAAATGTCCTGCAGCCATTGCTGATTTTTTAATACATTTTGGACCCTTTTGGTCAAATGGAATTTCATATCCGGGAAGATAAGAACGAGCAAAGTAAATTAAACCAATACACTTTTTCAATAAGTTTGAGGAAAATTATTCCAGTGTACATTTTTTTGCATTTTTGCATAGACCTAACTGATTGTTAGTAATAAGAAGTCGTTAAATCCAAATCTGCCATTCGTTTTTCTCCATCACGTCTAGTTTTTCCACTGTCCTCATAGGCCATATATATGACCTCATTTGTTTGATGAAATCATTTTACCTTCACCAACTAAATACATTGATGCGGTTATTTCAATGATCAAAAATACACCCTTTAGAGTACTAACTAAAATCCCTAAGTAGATACTCTACCTTAGAATCCTAGATAATGTAAGAAAAGACCTGAGGTTTCGCTAAACAAAAACAAATTTTTTGTTAGAGTTTAGAGCAAAACTTTGGCTCAAACTGGGTATAGCATGGCTTATCAAATTACACATTGCAATGCTGATCTGTAGGCAGCAGTGAGTAGAATAAAGATTAATTTCTCTAGGATTCAAATTGTTATTTTTTAACAGATATTAATAATATTAAAACCTCTAATGTCTCTCTAAATATGCATTTTGAGGTTCTTTTTTGTGTGGAGCATATGTACTTCACATAGACATTTACAGTAATTCCTATGATATTATACGTCATGAAGAAATATCCACCTGAGGAAATATCATATTTCAGTTGCATTGGATCGTTAGTGTATCCTATTCTCGAAGGAAATATAAAAATTATTCTTCTGATAGGTGTGGTCTTTACCTTATACTTTTGTTATATCATGTATTACAAGAAAATGAGTCTATTTAGTACTATAAAGCTACCCATTACTCTAACGGGTGCATGTTGCCAGAACTAAGTATGCCTGAAGTTTAAATGTATTAAAAACATGCAATCGTATGATATATATTTTAGACAAGAACCGAGAGCAGTAAAACTAACCTATACCTCTTACTATAAAATGACCTGAGATATAAATAACGTACAAAAAACTTGTCATTGGAATTGACAAATTTCCCTCAACTTTTAACTTGATAAATTTCACATTGAAAAAATATTTTTTTTTGGTTAACAAAAAAGGTATATTCTAAAAACTTCCACGACTCTAGCATACATAGTTATGCTTGGAATGGAATAACAATGTAATCTATAAAATATATCCAATTATTTGAGCTGCTCATACCTGCTCAGCATTTTTAAACCCCGTTTTTGGCAGGATAAACTTGTCTTCTCGGCGCGATTGTCCCGATTAATTGCAAGAATATTCATTGATTTTGATGCCTCCTTTTCAAAACTGCATGTGCATTTTACTGTTTTCTCCCTCTTTAAAAGAAAATTACGCATTTTTTATTACGTATGTATATATTTCAATTTTTTACAGCTTAAATGAGAACAAAGAAATGCCATTTGTTTCAAGTTTCAGAATGAATGTAATGAAAAACCTAATAACATTGGTTGCTTAGAAATCTGATCCTCTTGTTTTCTCAAAAGCCTTCAAAGAATCTAAACCAAGACATGTACAAATTTGTCGAAGAAAGTTGAAAGATTACTTATTATTGCTAGAGACTATTTACAATATGAAAGTTATTTAGATAGATGTGTTCTTTTGATAAATTATTTATTATTGTTTGGGAAAAATAAAGTTTTATCGGTATATTGATAGATATTAGAAATATTAGATTATTTTTAGAGTTTACCATTAATATCTTGATATACAAAAACTATTACCAGCTAGTGATATGCTGGTCAGAGTGACCTGAGCTCTTTTTTTACTCCAGATATCAATTTTCCAAGTTAAAAAACATATATGGATACCTCATACACCCCTATCAGAAAATTAATTACTTTTTCGCTTTGTGGATCTCTTTGAGCCATTTTGGTCAGGTCAGAGTGACCTGAGATCCTTTTTACCCCGGAAATTGATTTACCAATAATAATAAACAACTATTTAGCCGTATATTAATTAGTTTTTTTTTCGCTTTTTGATTCCTGTGAGCCATTGTGCGTGGGTTGTGCATGGCAATAAAACAGCATCTCCCAATCACATAGTTTTAAGGAAAACATATCGATCTTACTTTAAGTCAAACTTGGTGATCAATTCAAATAGTGTGAAGGGTCGATTTTTGCTCTGTGCAATGTGAGTGACCACCATGGCGCAATCTATTTGGGGGCACCCCTCACAGAAAATATCCAGTTTTTCTACTCTAATACCGCTAATTCCCCCGTTAAATCAGTGGTCGCTTGGGCGTCCCTACCATCACGTCAGCTTTCTCCAGAGTGATGTGTCTGAAGAAAAGAATGAGAATGCTTGCACTCACTGCACATCACACTCCAATCTCCATTTCTGTCGGACGCCGTGTTGAAGCTCAGCGCAGCTCGAACGGTAGCGGGATGCGAATATGGTCTTAAAATAAAACATTCTGTGAGTTTTAAAAGTGAAAAAAATATATCAGGTCAGATGAAAAAAGAGCCTGGAAGGGTTTTTGGAATGTTGTCATAGGGTTTCTTTGTAAAAAAGGCTAATAACTACGTCAAGTAAGTCTCTCAATTGCTGTCAAGTTTTCCAGACTTATAATTCAATTAGGGGTTTAAAGCGCCTAATAAGTCACTTGGATTTGTTCCAGGAAACCTTGGCTCGGTGAGAAATGAGTTAGAAAAACGCTTCAACCAGGATATCGAAATAATGGAAGGCCACTATCAAGGAAGATTGGTCCCACATACATGATGACAGACTACTGCTGGAGTCTTGTCTAACAAAGGCCACAAGCCTCTTATAAACGAGAGGCTTTGAAACGACACTTTGCACCAAATTAACTGATACAAGTCATCCATTGTCAGACCTATAGTACAAGTTATAGTTATTTGACTCATAGTGGATCCCCCAAAAATGTGTAGTAAACAGATTTTTAAGGAAAATGTGAAATGTTAATATGCAGAAAATCTTTATGATATCGAAAAAATAAGACCAGAGTCTGATTCAGAGACCTCAAATTAACCCAAAAAATCCAGACTAATTTAACGCTATAATGCTTATTTATATCTGCACGGATGCAATTCTATCAAATTAAAAATTGCGAAAAAGCTTTGAAATTTTATAAATATCTCTGTGTATAATATAAATGTGAGCAGTTTAATAAATTTAGAAAATGTCCTTAGTTAAAAAGAAAAGAGTGTATTTTCCTCTCCTATCAATTATTAAACCTCCAAATCAAAAATGTCTTTCAAACAACAAAAAAATTATGGTAACATGTAATTTCAAACACATTTCTTTTATTCCTGGATTGGTTGGCTGCAAACAATAAAATACACACTTTTGATATTGTTATTTTATTTTTGCTATTGACAAAACTAACAATAGAGATAAATCGTATTTGAGCCACTTATTTATATACTCTCAATTTTTTGGAACCTATTTAAAAAAGGTATACCAAGTTCATAAATAATGTATATATATATAATTTTATAGCTTAGATAGTTTTATATGAAGAAGTAATGTTTTAGGGATCAATTAAACATCACTCTTAAAATATGTCCATAACTTCATAATTACTTTAATTATGCACACAAAAAAAGGAAGTAAAGTGGCATTTCTTATATTACTTTTAGATGGAATATGATGTAGTTTTAGAACAAAACATGTATTATTATAACATGGCCCTGGGCTACAACTGCGTAAAATACCTTAGAATGATATATATATATATAATAAATAAAGATGAAATTTTTTGCTTTAAAGAGGATTCAATCTTATACAAAAATTCCAAGTCTCTTGTTACATTAACTTCAAAAATCGTCTTTAATATATATATTTTTAGACTTTATTTGCATAGTGGTTATATAGAAGAAAAAAAAAACACACAAATATAATATCGCTTTTTATTTTAAAATTAAAACTCTCAACATAAGACAAACAACAATTAATTAAACAATCATTAAAATACAAAACACTCTGCATAACAACAGAAAACACGTTATCAAAAGAAATTAAAGTAGCATATATAAAAACATTGGCTTATAGTTTTAAAAACCTTTGGTAGTTTTAATATTGGCTAATTAGTCGTCGAAGAAATATCAAGCTCTATTGCGCACCATCAGTGTAAGATTTTATTATTCGCTTAATTTATTAATTAAGCCACCATTTTCCATCATTATTTCTAAATAAATGAGCATATAACATGAGCTCCAATTACAACAACAAATAAGTAGTCCTTGTATCCACATTAAAGCAAACACATTCACAAGGACCCCCCTCCATTTTATGGTGTGCTGTTATTGTTTAAGGTAAGTGGTTTGCTCCAGTCACGATAACCTCATAAGTTAGCCGCTAATACCCCTGTCTTCCCCTGTGAGTAGTATCCACCACGCCTTTTCGGCTGGGTTTCTCTTTTATCTTCTTAAATGCTTAATTCCTAATTAGGTACAAGTTATTAAAAAAGTATATAAGAAACTGAAAATATATACAATGGAGGACACTAATATAGGTGGAGACACCCCCCAAAAAAATCAAGGACGACCTACAATCGAAGGATGTTTAAAGAAAGAGACAGCAAAATATATGTATGTATTATAGCTTGATACAATTACGGAACAAACTAAAAGGGGGATGCCCATAGACTGAATAAAAGGGAAGAACATGTCCGAGTCAATAGCTGATAAGCGCCATGTTAATCCCTTTTATTATTAGATATATATTATAAAGCCATGAAACAACGAATAAAAGGATATATATATGTATATATATATATATATATATAATATATATATATATATTATATATATATATATATATATATATATATATAATATAATATAATATATATATATATTACTTGATACAATCATGGAACAAACTAATAGGGGATGACCAATAGACTGAATAAAAAGGAAAGAACAATGTCCGAGTCAGCAGCTGATAAGCGCCATTTTAATCCCTTTTATTATCAAAAATATATATTATTCAAATCGATGAAACAACGAATAAAAGGAATATAATATTATAATTCCTTGAGCAGTCTAAATATAATGTCAATAAGAATAGAAAAAGGAATAAGACACAAAAGATACTCAGATATGTTAAAGGACTACTTGTTTATTGTAAGATATACTTTTTCTACTCCCAAATGACTAAACTATTTCAGCAAGTGAGGCAGCATTTTAGTCAATAAAGAGGTCTTTAAGTCGAATGATTTTTCTTCTTTATTGAGTATTCAATATTATAAGGCCGGTGAATACAATACATTGTGATGATAGTACGGGGAAATATAAAACAATTTACCGTAATTATGGATGAATGGCGAAAGGACTCAAAATAAAAATAACTCTTCATCATTACACTTCAATTATGAAAATTAAATAAATAGTTTTCGTCCATTGAAAGGGCCTCGAATAATCAATTCTCGTTATTAAAAAAAGTTTCCAATCTTGAACTCTCGTTCATTGAAATTATGAATGATTCATTTTTCACTATAAATTAATTATAACTGAACAAATCAATTCTTTCCTAAAATTTATAGGTGTAATTCATTTTGAAAAGTTACATTCGTTAGTATAAATGATTCGTTTACTAATAAATATTTATTTATTTTCAACGAATGGTCAATGAGTGGACATATATTGTATTAAATTATGACCATAAGCATAAATGCTATCAAATATTTCTTTAAAAAAAGATAAGGTATTTTTATTAGCGCCAACCCCAATCAAGATTCATGGGTAATATACAGTCTACGCTGGTTTTTTTTCGCCGGGACTTAAATTTTTCAAGCCGGACCGGGCCAAAACCGGCCCGGACTTCAGTATTTTTTTGTTCCTTCGTCATTCTGAAAATGACGCCGTTATTTTGGAATATAAATTTTCGTAAATTGAAAAAACATTTTCGAAAAAAAGATGATTTTTTTGTTAGAAACATTTCTAAAAAGTGATTAATTTTAGATATATTTTTTTTTTTGAAAATTATTTTCTAAAAAAACGTCATCACTTACAGAATAACGAATGAACGAAAATATTAAAGTCCCGCCCCGGTCGTTTCCTGATATATATATATATATATATATATATATATAATATTTATATATATATATAGTATATATATTCTGTTTGGCTTGGTCCAATAAAATGATGAATCAATTAGGGCGAAATATTTGAATAGTGTATGTAGTCGCATAATAATAAAATGCCCTATGCACAATACCCCCATGGCAGGCTATTTTTATTCATATCTGAATATCCTTAAAAAAAATCCCAAAGCGGGTAATCAAAGGCATTGTTTTAAGGATTTTTGCATTCCATGGAATAATTATTATGTATATAAACTAAACATTCAAACTTCAAAATCATTCATTGGACAGCATCTTATTCAATATGCTTCGACTTCTCATCATCACCGTTGCTCTTTTGCGGCCTCTGTTTTCGGAGAGGGCCATCTCATGTTAATCATCCACCACACCCACTTATAAGGAGTCTCTTCAGCCTACAACTTTCAATACGCGTGGCCGATGACACCCTGGGTTAACTTCTCTGCTCAAGAAGACTCCGATGCAAAGGTTGTGTCTGGATCATACACCGTTGCTTTACCCGACGGGCGGATACAACGGTTACTTACACTGTAGATGAATACTCTGGCTATGTTGCTACCGTTCAATACGAAGGAAGTGCCTCTTACCCTCCACCAAACGCCCAAGCCTGCCAACAAGCATTATCCATCGCATGAGGCTTAAAAATAGGATTTCTATGATTAAATATGTTTTCTTATAATATATAAATCGAATTCCTTGTTTTGATAACAATTTTATGATAAAAACATCGTATATAATATAAATAAAACGTCTATAAATGGGCAACACAATAAAATAATCGTCTATTCTTAGCCTGTTAGCATTCAAAAAGGGTTTCCCTAAACAGTCATTCATTTCAGAACTTGAAAAGACAGAACTGATATCCAAGTGATAATAAAAAATGTACCAAGTAATTCTTCCATTTTTAAGCTTATGAACTAGTTAGTTTTATCAAAAAAGCCTCTTTAATTCATTGAGCCACTTGGATGACTCCTATCTCATTTTACTTCATAAATCCTCCAAGGGTGAAAAGAGGTTTTTCCATTCATAGATTCCAGCGAATTCGGTAACCTCCATTAAATAGGGAGTGCATTGAAGAGATAGAATATATATATATATATATATATATATATATATATATATTATATATATATATATATATAGATGATATATAGTAAATATATAATCTATATATCTATCTATTATTATGTATATATCTATATATTCAAACTTTTCAAGGATTGGAGTTTCAAGTAAATGTGATCATTGCTAATATTTAACGAACCTTCTTTTAGAAACATGTAAAATTCTCAGTTATGTCATTGATTGCTTTAATTTTGTAATCCATTCAAAGTTAGTCGTGAGATATGGATCGACGGAGTGTAACGAAAAAATCATCTATTTCGTCTACTCTTTAAGTTTCTACATCTAATATTCCTTGCTGACTTAATGCATGTTCGTTGTAAATATATATATTTGATTGGTAGAGTATTGAATAGGAGCCAAGGACATTGATTAGTGTCGTCGTATTTGATAAAAAATACTTTTTTTATGTTGTACAAGTGCTTCATATTTTTAATCAATATTTAACTACATAAATAGCAAATTGATATATGTATGACTTATAAAAAGAAATGAACGACTTCATTTTATATTCCTCTTGTCATTTTTCAATGCTATTTAATTAAAACTTTTATTCCTTTTTCCTAGATGTTTATGTTTTATGATCTATCATGATGTTCAACTTTCACCTCTGAATAGAAGACCCATAATTTTTTCTCATAAATCATTTGACTGTGATTATTAATAAAAGTAGTCTTATCAATGACTTGGCAAATCTTTATTGATATCCAGATACACAGAATAATAACAGTTTTGAATCTCCATTTGTCCTGATAGCAAAGCTACATGATGACAGCTAAAGTCATTCTAAGCCATAAGTTTGAGTTTTTGGACGCCAAATCAATGCTCTTGGTGAGCAACAACCGTGTAGTACCTACTGGTCTGCTAGGTTACAACTTTGCCTTTTTAAGTGTGAGGTTCCTGCATAAGAAACGAAACTGGACAAACCACTGAGCTCTTTCCTTATAGCTGCAATTTACATTTGTGACATTCAATTTGGAAAAATCGAGTATACAGTAATGATATATATTATATGAATTTATTCATATAATAAGGAAAAGCTTGAATAATTATATTCAGCATTAAAAGCTCTCTAGTCTAATTGCCTTTTGAAAGATAGACTTAATAGAAGTCGATGACTTTTTAACGAAGAGCAGTGCTGTCCCTGATCACACATGACAGCTGTATAGATATATATATTTATTTATTATATAATATTATATATATATATGTTTATAACGTAATGACTAAGTGCCAATAATAAGAACAAAAGGTTTTTAATTATAAAATTATTTCTTGGTATTAATAAAACCCACAATATGATGAAAAGTTATATGATTAAAAAATAATATTTTCTTAACTTCATTAAAGTACATTTTAAAAAGAGTGGCTATCATTTGAGGAAAATAATCCTGTGGCCAACGCCCCCAAAAGACATTACTCCTTACATCCTTGCGTCAAAAAAGCTTAACATCAACTCAAGTGTTGGCTAAGAAGATATCCTTTCCCTAAAAGGAGCCACGAGTATAAAACCTGTAAGCATAATATACGCAGACATCATTCATGCTTGAACGCTTAGGTCAAACACAATAATCAAAAATGTTCAAGATCGTAGTTGCTTTGCTCTTTTGGCCTCCGTTACGGAGATGACCCAGCTCCATCCTATAAGGCCTAAATATTAATCTAGAATCAATTCATATATTTATTTAACATATCATAAGTGATTTTAAAAAGATACGTTTAAACTTAATAATAATAAAAACCTCTGACAGAATATTTATATATACACTAAGAATTTGTTATTGATATTAATATTTTGCTGAAACAAAAATCTAGCATTTTTGTAACCACAATAAATATTCCAATGTAAAAGTTAACGATTATCATTTGAGCATCTGTATTACGACATAACATATAGCCTGTAGTATTTTAGCATTAAAATCTAAATGAATTAAATGAAAATTAAAAGCAAAAAATTATAAATATGTTCCCTATGTTGTCCATGAATACAGCCGCACATACCTTACATGTTGATATACCCTACATGACCTGATTCTTCTCTCTCCTTCACCGACTGTGGAAGTGTGAGTAGGTTTGCCATCAGTCTGAAACCTTTATCATAAAAAAAGATTTAAAGATATGTTTATGTTTTTCAATGTTCTTTAATAATTCTCGTTAATTGAATCTAGGCATTGGAACTCACACGTTTGTTTAACTATAAAATATGTAAAAGGATTAAAAAGTGACTTTATTTTCGCTGATGTTTCCACACAAAAATGACTATTATTTGTCGCAATTATAACTTGTCTTGCTTCAATTAAAAAAATATAGCTAAGCAATAGCAACCAAAGAGTTATTTGACAAGATATAGGAACTGGTGAATATTTCAAAGGCTTGTCAGATCACCAACCTATGTATTTAATGAAGTAGATTTTGTTCGAAAATTTACTTGAGGGGGATATGAAATGATTTGCTTGATTCTATTTAGACTGTGGAACGTAAATATGTATCTATATGTACTTTTAATTTCTATTTAAAACATAGGGGAATGCGATAGCAGTGTGCATAAGGCAAGTACAACTCCCTTTTGAGGACGCAGGTTCGAATCCCGAGAGGGGATATCATTGAACAATAAGTCTAATTTACATGTTATAATGCTTCTTTATCTCAGTCGGATGCAATTCTAACTGGAAACGACCGGAAACCTTTCTTTCTCTCCGGGACCCGGGCCGAGACTAAATTTTTTAAGCCGGCCAAAAACAGGTCGCGACATTATATACATATATTTTCGTTCCTTCGACAATCTGAAAGAAAACCATCTCCAAAAAAAGTGATGACGTTTTTTAGAAAAGGATCTACAAAAAAAGTAAAGGCATTTTTTTTAGAAAATAATCTACAAAAAAATTCTCAGAAAAAGTGATGTTTAAAAAAATAATATTTCGAAAAAAGTATATCTAAAAACTTTATGAACTACAAACGAAACAAAATATTTAAGTCCCGGCCTGGTGTCTAAAAAATCTGGGACACCGGGCCGGGACGCTCAAAAAACAGCCGGGACCCGGGGCGGGTACCCGGTCGTTTCCTGAATTCTATATATTCACAAAAAATGTCAACAAATGGATAAGCGAAAAATGATTTTTTAAATATAAGTACAATTTTTTTAAGAATAAGCATACAACAAAAAAATTAATAGATTTACATGATAAATTATTCTAAAAGTTTTATCAAAGCATCTCTCAAACAGTTTATAGTTATCTTGCTTTTTATTTGTATAGGTTTATAAATAGCCAACTCCAACATACAACAAACATTCTCATGTGGGAAATTGTGATCCTTTTAGGTACGAGTGAATACGATATGACTTCAAAAAGTAAAAAAAAAGTTCTCCTAGATATTACTAAAATTTAAACTCTTAAATTACTCCTCTACCTATTATGATTTCACGTTCAATTATATCAATAAGTAAGGACATCCTTTCAAAGAGTTTTAGACAAGTCCATAATAATTCAATGGGACCTTCATTTAATAGGTGATAATGGATAATTGAATCAAGTTATTTTAATCATTCACTGAAAACTAAAAAGTATTTTGTTCAAAGATATATTTAAAAAACATTACAAAATCACTTTTTAAGCAATATAATAAAGCAGATCGAACTCTAAGCAAAAAAAATCCTTTAAAAATTAAATATCGTTATTTAATTGAGCACCATTACGGATAAGAGAGCTCTATTAAAGTTATGTAAAATAAAACTAATTGCCAAATAAATAATTTGAAATATGTTTTATAGGTGTAAATTTTTCTTATTGATGGTTACGTATGTATGTTAAATGTTTTGTCTGATTTTTTGCTCTTATTTGTATTTCACACTTTATAGTAATAAATAATAACATAATAAATACAAAAAAAATGTTATGCACAAGAATAAATTTTTATATATGTATGAACAATAAAAGACGGAAAACTATTATTTGAAACTAAAATTTAATATTTTTATATCAAATTTGTATTTAAATGAAGTGGTTGTGTGTCACAATAACGGAAAAGGTAATGTAGTTTAAAGTTAAAACTCCATAAAAAGATAAACACAATTTTAAAATTATAAATTCAAATACATCTTTACAGTAATTGTTATTGTGGACAATACTTTCCTAATTATGGATTATAACTGCATTTAATTAACAATTTTGGCCCATTAAATAATTGAATTAATCTGAGTTCGTATAATATACTTCACGATAAATAAGTCCAACATTTTTCAATATTTATGGATCCAATAACGTTAAATTGTAACATTAAATTAAGAGTATTTTAATTCTTTTAGAGACAATATTTCAATTTTTTATATATTCGAATGTATTTTTCTCATGAAGGAATTGTTATGATTATATTTAAATGACCCACGCCCCATATTTTATTTTTTAGTAGACAGTATTAGTACATTCCTCTTTGCTCCTTACACATCTTGCGTCAAAAAAGCGTACCACCAACACGAGTGTTGGGTAAAGATAATAAATGTCTTCAACAGGAGAGTATAAACCTGTAAACATAATAACGGAGACATCATTCACGCTTCAACGCTTAGGTCAAACACAATAATCAAAAATGCTAGATTTGTAGTTGCTTTTGCTCTTCTAGCCTCCGTTTACGGAGATGAGCCAGCTCCATCCTACAAGGCAGCCCCTGCCCCAGCTTATCAGCCCGCCCCAGCCTAAAAGCCCGCTCCTTCATACGCCCCTGCTCCATCCTATGACGAGTCTCCCAAGCCATACAACTTCCAATACGCCGTGGCCGATGACTACTCCGGCGTCAACTTCTCTGCCCAAGAGGATTCGACGCAAAGGTTGTCTCCGGATCCTACACTGTTGCTCCCCGACGGCCGAATCCAAACGGTGACCTACACCGTTGACGGATACTCTGGCTACGTTGCCGATGTCCAGTATGAAGGAATTGCCTCCTACCCCAAGTACGAGCCCAAGCCTGCCTACAAGCCCACCCTGCCTACAAGCTGCTCCAGCATACAAACCCGCACCTGCACCTGCACCAGCTTATAAGCCAGCTCCATCTTACAAGGCCTAATAACTTATTGTGAAAAATAGTATTTAATTTATTTATTTTAAAATATATTGTTTTAGAAATGATATAAATAAAGTTTACACATGATACAATCAGCCATTTATAAATGATTCACATTATTTTAAGAGATGGATATCAGGGTAATATCGAAGTCGAAGCTCCGATTTTTTTAGTAGGATATCGGTACCCAAATTACCGTATTTTTTTGGCCTGAAATAATCTCCATAAAAATACTAATTATAACTTTTTAGCTATGGATTAAGATAAGCTTTTCAAGGGAAGATAGGTATTATGATAAAACCACCATTATATTTTTATTACTTTGTCACACACAAAATATGCAGTCAATAAAATACATTTGAAATGTTTGAAACCCCACGAATTGAAAAATGGAATCGAAATCCCTTAGTTTCTCAGTCGTAATATCAGGAACAACTCTTTTGGTCGTGTCTATTTTTATAAAGTAATTAAGATTTTTTTCGGGGGATTTTAAATATTTGATTTAATGATTATTCTTTAATTATATTTTCTCATTGGCTTGAAAAAAGTATCATAGCAGACCATTATTTCTCACATAAATATGTTGCGCTCAATATAAATAGTAATTTACCAATAAAAGCAATGATACTGTCTACGAGGATGGCAAGGGTTGGTTGAATTATCTATTTAATTAAATACGTACATATTTTTCGACCCAGTTCAGCACAGGAGGAAGCCTATCTGTTCCATGTGTAGTCCCTCTTGGACATTGGAGGCGTCCGTCGTGAATGGAGAGCAAAAATAAGCAAAGGCCTTTCCCGTAGAGATATAAAAATATAGGGAGCTGAATCCCTTCAATAGTAGAGAAACAACGTTCAGCTGTATTCTGTGTGTTCAAAATAAACAAAGTAATTTGTACTACGTCATCGTAAGCTGATCATAGAGATAGATTCTATCTCTATCATCAGTTTAAGATGACGTAGGTCAAATTACTTTGTTTATTTTGAGCACACAGATACAGCTGAAGGGAATAAGCTCTCTATATCTTTTTATCTTTTTTGCTTTCCCCTGATATAATTAAATAACATTATCTCTTGTAATAGCAATAAAGTAAAAATTTATGTCTTCACTTAATTTGAAATAAGTTCGTCATAAAAAACCATTATAAAAGAAAATCATCAGAAAATATGTTATGTATGTAATGATATTGAAATTTGGAACAATTTAAATTGTTGTTAAATTGTTTATATTATATGACCTATTTATTTATTAAGTAGATTCGAAAGTTATGTTATTGTTGAAACTAGGAAAGTATATTAAATATAAAAACCATTAAAAATTACAAAATTATCGATAAACATTATTCATAGTGATACTAAAATCTATTTAATATATAGTATAGTACATGTTGTTATAATACGAGTTCATAAACTGTCCATTTTATCAACTGTAAGCTCGATGAACAGGAAAACTTGAAAATTAATATTTTCTATAAATAGCATGAAAAAATATAAGTCAATATTCTATAAGTCATATTTATTCAGACCTAATATCATTTCTTCAAATTTAAAATAACAATTGGGTGGAATTTTTTGACTTAACGTCCATGGATTTGTATGATTCGCAAACATTAGCCTCCATTCAATTTGTTGCTTTTTTGTACCTTTTTATAAAAAAATATCTTTGTTGAAGATTATATTGATCTGTAATAATTGGTTTTATTATTGATTTTTCCCTCAGAACTATGGATTTGGAGTAATAAACGTACAATAATAAACATTTTGTTTTTCAGGTATAGATGTTCGGAGTTCGATCAGACCAATATGTATATACATATATATGAACATATCTTTATTAATTTAATTTATATTATTTTATATTTATTTATTTTGTATTCGACCTTAAGTATAAAAGAATTAACATACATATATTAAATACAGTTCTTCAGAAAGATGACCCACGATCTATTGACAAACTTAATAGACAAAACCCAAAAAAAATTATATTCCATCTTCTTTTTTTTAGTTAAAAATGGAAGGACCCAATTACTTAATGTGACTCTCGTTGTATATGAGATATTAAAAGGAAAATTCTGCTATGTGAAATAATTCTTAAAATATTTCAGAATGTTAGTGGATTTATTCGTTTGTTCGGACCAGGAATGGTGACCTATTTTTTCTTTAAGTTCAACATAATTTTACCATGTTTGGGACGGATTCTACAAACGAAAAAAATTATAGAATCTTCCTATTTAATATCAACCATACAAATAATAATTTGAAAAGGTATTCGCTTTTTTCACCTTAATTACGATTGACATAGTTGGGCAAAATATTATAAGCGAATTAATTTATAAAATAACTTCCATGGCCAAAAGAGCTAGAATGAAAAGCTTTATCAGAGAAAATTTTGTCAGTTCACGATTTAAATTTCTTCCCATAAATTTGAGCAGCTGGGAATCATATTCCACCCATATTTTGACACTTGAGGATGTCCTTTTCACCAAATACAAACGAGGAAGCCGAAAAAATGTGATATATATAAGAGAATTTGGGTTCTATCTCAAGAGCTTTGGACAAAAAAGATATACTCTCAGCTTCAGATTTCTACTAAATGTCTTTTTTAATAGGCCATGTAAAGACAGTGAACAATTGTTTTTTAGTTTTATTAAAATTTAATATATATATATTTAAATAAAAAAATTCAAATACATCCAATTACAATGACTTGTGATATGTTAAAAAAAGGTATGATACAAATGAGGGTGGGTATTAAAAGATTGATAGAAAAGCAGGTAAATTCTTATTAAAAGATAACAATAATAAAATCAAAAGCCTGCAAAGCTGGATCAACTGTTAAAAATAATTATTTATGTAACGTCCTGTTTGTATATAAAAATTTAAAGATAACAGCCTTGTTGTTGACTACATTGTTGCATATTTAAGAGTTTATATGCTTTGGACCACGCATTTTCATATCCCTGCTGGAATGCATCTTCCGTTGACCCTGCATGCATAGAGGAGCCCTTGCACCAAGGAGATTATATGTTCTTCCCATATCGAGGTGAGTAGAAATTAGCCAATCAGACGGTTCCAATGCTGTTCCATAAGCTCTTACTATTTCTTCTTCCACGGCACAGATAACTTGGAGGACTTTCTGACAAAAGTAAAAGAAGTGAAAGATGTTTCCTTCGCTTCTTACACCAATGACGGACCTGATATTCTTGGTTCGCCCTGGATTTACTCAAGAAGAGCGAGGAAGTGGCTAGCCGGTACCTCAGCCATTTTTGTCTTGAGTCGGTGTATGTATTTCGCATAATAATTATTGGATCTAAAAATGTCATTTCTTTTTTGCATCCTAGGTTTTCTCTTCGTCTTTTTACTATCGCAGATGGGCCTGGACTTTGCGTGTCTATAAGGGATCTCCGAATGGCTTGGTTTGTTAGAGCTATATAAATTGGAATGGGCCTATGGACATGTTTTTTCCAAACGATACAGGTTTGCAATATCTCTTAACTCAGTGGTTCCCAAACTTTTTCTGCTGGGCCCCCCTTTGGTACATAATAATTTTTTGCGCCCCCCCCCAAACAAAAAGAAGATACACACATTTTGTTCTCCGAGTCTATTGCAGTTTATTTGACACATTGTAATCAATACAAACCTCAACCTTTTTTTTGTTTTTTTGTCCATTTTCTGGCAGTGTTATTTAGTGTACGGTATATATATTTTCATTAATTCGTTTTCCCGTGCCCACCCTGCAATTGCTCTACGCCCCCCCTAGGGGGCGCGCCCCCACTTTGGGAACCACTGTCTTAACTCGTAAGAATAAGATATAGTTTTTAAGAACCTTACATCTTGAATGAATTTACCTATTGAAGTCGCTTGACATTCTTCTAAAAATTCCGAGGAACTATCAAAACGACTGTTTTTTATTTAATGGCTCATTTACACCAAAGAGAGGAAGGATCTTATCCATGACTGATTCCCATGACCTACTCATTTTCTTCCAATGAGAGCCACACAGCTTAAGAGTTTTTAAAAGCTCTGAGGGGCCCATAAAATTAGGTGGCAAAAGTGCCGTCAGTGATTTTTTTAAAATTTCAGTTGTTCATGCGTTTGGCAACTGTCTGCCTCCTCTTCATAAGCGTATTTGTGAGGGTCAACGTTAAAGAAGTTGAAAAAAGAATGGCCACGGCCATAATTAAATTCGGACTTAGTTCGAATCCCCTAAAGGCACCAGCAAAAAACACGAGCGTTGGAGCTAATTTTATCGAGTATTCGCAACTATATGGCTGAAAAAATAACCCAGGATAGAATAATAAACATTGAAGACATTCGGGCCCTCATGATTTTGACGCCAGTGCGATACCTGGCCTTTACAGCGAAGATCCCTACTATCAATACCAGTCCGTAGAAATATGTGGGGGATCTGGTATGATTTTATCCGTCTTGCTCCACTGGACATCTACAATTTCTACAACAGATTACGAGACAGCACAGGAAATTTGCCAAAATAGAAACAAAATAATTGCATTTAATCTTTGTTATTTTATTTTTATTTACGACATTGCTTATTTTTCAGAATTATTGATTACTATTTTGTTTATTTAAAAGTAGTTTATTAATATTAATACATATTGCTGCTTCACTGTCGATTAGAAATTTAATTTCAAACTATAATATCTATCTATCTATATATATATATATATATATATATATATATATATATATATATATATATATATATATATATATATATATATATATATAATACGAAGGCTGGTCAATAAGTCCAGGACTTTTTAAATGAAGCAAAGTTTTTTTGACAAAAGCTACTTTTATTTTTCAACATAGTCTCGTTTGAGCTCTATACACTTCGTCCAGCGTTTCTCCAATTTTTTTATCCCTTCCAAAAAATAAGATTTCTCGAGGTCCTCAAAATATGTATTTGATTGTGAGATGATTTCATTGTTGGAATAAAATCTCTTTCCGGCAAGCCATTTTTTAAGGTTCGGAAACAAGAAATAGTCACTCGGGGCTAATCTGGAGAATACGGCGGATGAGGGAGCAATCCATAGCGTAATTCGTAAAATTTCGCCATGGAAACAACACATGTATGGACTCTTGCATTGTCTTGATGAAAACGAACTTTTTTCTTGGCCAAATGGGGTCGTTTTTCTTTAAATCCTAATTAAATCGGTCCAATAAGCTGGTATAATATTCGCCATTCATTGTTCTTCCCTTCTGAAGATAATCTATGTGGATTACACCACGTGCATCCCAGAAAACAGTAGCCATGACTTTGTTGGCTGATAAACTCACTTTGGCCTTCTTCGGCGCCGATTCACCCTTCAAACCCCACTGTTTTGATTGCTGCTTGGTCTCTGGTGTGTTGTAGTGTATCCATGTTTCGTCCACTGTTACAAATTGGCGACAAAACTCGTCCTTATTTCAGTCGAACAAAGCTAAACATTCCATCGAAGTTGTCACCCGATTGCGTTTATGGTCGATTGTGAGCAAACGCGGCACCCATCTTGCGGATAGCTTTTTCATAGCCAAGTGATATTTCAAAATCGAAACCACTGACCCATGTGATATGCCTATGGCTTCCACAATCTCCCGCACTTTCAATCTCCGATCGGCCAACACCATATCATGATTTTTTTAAATTGTTTCTGGTGTAGCGACTTCAACTGGGCGTCCAGAGCGTTCGGCACCAATGGTGCTTGTACGACCACAACGAAATTCTGTAAACCACTTCTTATCGTATCTCGATATTAATAAAGTCCCTTTAAAAAAATATATGTATATATTTTTCGATTCAAATATTTAAAAAAAAATCATATATGCATGTATTTCCAAAAAATAAGATTACTGTTGATGCAAATACAAGAGTACACTCATTGTGAGGTTGTGTTTTTACTTTAGTATGTAAATATATTTATGATATGTATATCTATTATTATACAGCAATATAAAAAGATACTACGGTGTTTAAAAAAAAGCCAAAAAAAAGGGAACCATAATTTTATAAGATTTGCATGTCGAATTGTTAATTTTTAAATTAATGTATTTTTTACTCATTTACATAAGTGTGTCAAAATTTAAAAAAATACTACCTATTTGTTTGAATATATTGATTATATAAATGATTTAATAACAAAGTATCGATAAATAAGAACAAAAGGATTTTAAATTTATGAAATTATTTTTTGGTATTCATAAAGTACCAAAATATACCTAAAAGAGTTATATTGATTGAAAAATAAATATTTTATTTAAGTTTACTTAAAGTACTATTCAAAATAGCGGCTTTTCTCGGAGGAAAATGCCCAAATGACCAACACCCCAAAAAGACAATTGTATATTCCTAACATACCTTGCGTCAAAAAGCGTAACATCAACACGAGTGCGAGGCAACGAAGATATTTTTCCTAAAAAGGAAACACGAGTATAAAACCTGTAAACATAATACACACAGACATCATTCACGCTTCAACGCTTAGGTCAAACACAATAATCAAAAATGCTTAGATTTGTAGTTGCTTTTGCTCTTCTGGCCTCCGTTTATGGAGATGAGCCTTCTCCATCCTACAAGGCAGCGCCTGCCCCAGCCTACAGGCCCGCCCCAGCCTATAAGCCCGCTCCTTCATACGCACCTGCTCCATCCTACAAGCCACCTATGACGAGTCTCCCAAGCCATACAACTTCCAATACGCCGTGGCCGATGACTACTCCGGCGTCAACTTCTCTGCACAAGAGGACTCTGACGCCAAGGTTGTCTCCGGATCCTACACTGTTGCTCTTCCCGACGGTCGTATTCAAAGAGTCACCTACACCGTTGACGGATACTCTGGCTACGTCGCTGATGTTCAGTATGAAGGAACTGCCTCATACCCCAAGTACGAGCCAAAGCCTGCCTACAAGCCTGCTCCAGCATACAAACCTGCACCTGCCCCTGCACCAGCTTATAAGCCCGCTCCATCCTATAAGGCCTAAATATTATTCTAGAATCAATTCTATATATTTATTTAACATATCATAAGTCATTTTAAAAATGATACGTTTATACTTAATAAGAATAAAAGACCTCTGACAGAATATTTATATGTATATAAACTAAGAATTTGTTATTGATATTAATATTTTCAGTAACAAAATATAGCATTTTTTGTGAACACAATAAATATTCCAATGTTATAGTTATCGATTTATCATTTGATAATCTGTATTACGCCATAACTATAGTATTTTAACATTAATCGGGTTCTTTCATTTCCTCCTCGATTATGATTAATAAGAAAAACATATCTGTTATACTTAATATTCATCATTTTGATGTTCTACATCTATTCATCGAAATTAATGAGTGCGTAGGGATCTATATTTTTTGTGTGTATATAAATTACATTTATGAGACGTATACAGCTCTTAAATACCATTATTAGAATTAATATGGATATAAAATATGGACAAATTTACATGAATTAAATTAAAATCAAAAAATATAAATATGTTCCCTATGTTGGCCATGTATTCAGCCGCCATACCTTACATGTTGATATACCCTACATGACCTGATTCTTCTCCTCTCCTTCCACCGACTGTGGAGTTGTGAGTAGGTGTGTCATTAGTCTGAAACCTTTATCATTAAAAAAAGATTTAAAGATATGTTTATGTTTTTCAATGTTCTTAATAATTAATATTTAATTGAATCATAGGCATTGGAACTCACACGTTTGTTTAACTATAAAATATGTAAAAGGATTAAAAAGTGACTTTATTTTCGCTGATGTTTCCACGCATAAATGACTATTATTTGTCGATATTGTAACTTGTCTTGCTTCAATTAAAAAAATATTACTAAGAAATAGCAACCAAAGAGTTTATTTGACAAAGTTTTAGGTAATGGTGAATATTTCAAAGGCTTGTCAGATCACCCACCCATGTATCTATATAATGAAGTAGATTTTTTTGAAAACTTACTTGAGGGGGAAATGAAACGATTCGCTTGATTCTATTTAGACTGTGGAACCTTAAATATGTATCTATATGTACTTTAATTTTTATTACAAACATAAGGGAATGCGATAGCCGTGTGCATAAGGGCAAGTTCAACTTTCACTGTTGAGGACGCAGGTTCGAATCCCGAGAGGGGATATTCATTATTGGGACAATAAGTCTAATTATATGTTATAATGCTTCTTTATCTCCATTCGGATGCAATTTTACCCAACTATATAGGCACAAAAAATGGCAACAAATGGATAAGCAAAAAAATATTTAATATATATAAAGTATTATTTTTTTAAGAATAAGTATACAACAAAAAAATTCATAGATTTACATGATAAATTATTCTAAAAGTTTTATCAAAGCATCTCTCAAACAGTTTATAGTTATCTTGCTTTTTATCTGTATAACTTTAATAATAGCCAACTCCAACATACAACAAAACATTCTCATGTGAGAAATTGTGATCCTTTTAGCTACGGAGTGAATACGATATGACTTCAAAAAGTAAAAAACAAACAATTTTCCTAGATATTTACTAAGTTTTAAACTCTCAAATTACTCCTCTACCTATTATGATTTCACGTTCAATTATTTCAATACGTAAGGACATCCTTTCAAAGAGTTTTAGACAACTCCATAATAATGCAATGGGACCTTTATTTAATAGGTGAAAATGGATAATTGAATCAAGTTATTTAAATCAATCACTGAAAAACTAAAAAGTATTTAGTACAAAGATATTTTTTAAAATATTACAAAATCGTTTTTTAAGCAATATAATAAAGCAGATCGAACTCTAAACCAAAAAAATCCCTTAAAAATTGAATGTTCATTATTTACTTGAGCACCATTACGGATAAAAAAGTTTTATTAAGAGGATCTTTTATAATACTTATTGACAAATATACTTAGTTTGAAATATGTTTCATATAGTCAAATTTTTTGTTACAGATGTACGTTATTTGTTTCGTCTGACTCTTTGGTATTTCACACCTTGAATGAATAAAGTAAGGAAATAAATAAACACAAAAAAACCAATTATGTACTAGTATAATTAAATTTGTATATATATATATATGAAAATACAAAGACGGAAAATATTATGTGAGACTAAAATATAATATTTTTAGATCAAATTTGTATTTAAATGAAGTGGTTGTGTATCACAATAACGGAAAAGGTAATGTATTTAAAAATTAAAACTCCATAAACATATAAACCCAATTTTACAATTATAAATTCAAATACATCTCTTTAGTAATTGTTATTGTGTACAATATTATCTTTATTATTGGATTATAACTGGATTTAATCAACAATTTAAGTCCAATTATATAAATGAATGATTCAAAGATCGTATAATATACTGCACGATAAATAAGTCCAACATATATTCAATTTTTATGGATCCAATAACGTTAAAATTGTAACATTAAAATATGAGTATTTTAATTCTTTTGGAGTCAATATTTCATTTTTTTATGTTATTGAATGTATTTTTCTCATGAAGAAATCGTTATGATTATTTTTAAATGACCCACGCCCCATATTATCATTTAGTAGACAGTATTGATACATTCCTCTTTGCATCTTCCGTCAAAAAAGCGTACCACCAACACGAGTGTTGGGTAAATATAGTAATTGTATTCAACGGGAGAGTATAAAACCTGTAAACATAATACACTCAGACATCATTCACGCTTCAACGCTTAGGTCAAACACAATAATCAAAAATGCTTAGATTTGTAGTTGCTTTTGCTCTTCTGGCATCCGTTTACGGAGATGAGCCTGCTCCATCCTACAAGGCAGCCCCTGCCCCAGCTTATCAACCAGCCCCAGCCTATAAGCCCGCTCCTTCATACGCCCCTGCTCCAGCATACAAGCCATCCTATGACGAGTCTCCCAAGCCATACAACTTTCAGTACGCCGTCGCCGATGACTACTCCGCGTCAACTTTTCTGCCCAAGAGGACTCCGATGCCAAGGTTGTCTCTGGATCCTACACTGTTGCTCTTCCCGACGGTCGTATTCAAACGGTCACCTACACCGTTGACGGATACTCTGGCTACGTTGCCGATGTCCGTATGAAGGAACTGCCTCCTACCCCAAGTACGAGCCCAAGCCTGCTTACAAGCCCACCCCTGCCTACAAGCCTGCTCCAGCATACAAACCCGCACCTGCCCCTGCACCAGCTTATAAGCCCGCTCCATCATACAAGGCTTAAGAACTTATTGTGAAAAATAGCATTTAATTTATTTATTTTAAAATATATTATTTTATAAGGATATAACATAAAGTTTACCCATGAATTGATCAAACGTATTAGAAATGATTCACATTATTATAAGAAATGGATATCAGTTTAATATTAATCGAAGCTCCGATTTCTTCCAAGTATGAGATCGGTACCCTATAAAAATTGCCTTATTAATACTATTTATTATTTCTTAGCTGTGGATAAAAAAGCATACCCTACAACAAAAAATATTATAATATGTCGACTATATTTTATAACTTTACCACATCAAATTTTGTATTGTTAGTAACTTATATATGAAATGTTTTAAAACCACAAATTGAACAATCGAACCGACTTACTATAATTTTCACGGTTGGTCAATATTAGGAACCAGACTTTTGGTCGTGGCTATTTTCATAAAATAATTAAGATTGGGATTTCAAATTTATTTTTTTGAAAATTCTTTGATGATTTTTTTCTCAACGGTTATAAAAAGTATTCATACAGAACATGCATGCTCATACATAAATATGTTGTGCTCAATATGCCGAGTCAACAAAATGCAAGAAACTATTAACAAGGTCCTGGAATGGGGTAGAATGAATGGTCTGACCTTTAACCCAGCAAAATCTAGCGCCATTGTTTTCTCAAAGCCTACAAATTGAGATCTAGACACTTTCCACATTTGGAAATGAACGACAAAAAGATAAATTATTCAACACAAATTAGGTACTTAGGTGTGGTTTTCGATCAAAGTTTCAACTGGATGGAACACCTTAAAGACAAGGTGCCAAGGTAGCTCGTCTATGGAACATGACAAA
Organism: Caligus rogercresseyi; assembly: GCA_013387185.1. Lineage (NCBI taxonomy): Eukaryota > Metazoa > Arthropoda > Copepoda > Siphonostomatoida > Caligidae > Caligus > Caligus rogercresseyi. The sequence continues at coordinate 2,188,751 of CP045906.1, forward strand.
GGCAGTGATAGGCCAAAAATGGGGACTAACACCAGAAAAATTCTCTGGCTATATGAAGCAATGGCCAGACCAATTATTTCCTATGGGTGCCTCATATGGGGACATTCAATTGCTAAAAAGAAATGTGCAATTAAAATATTAAATACCATTCAGAGAAAAGTACTTTTAGCAATGACCCAAACGCTTCGATCAACCCCAACAGCAGGTATGGAAGCTGTCTTGGGCATAATTCCTCTCGACTTGTTCCTCCAAGCCCAGGCTACAAAATCAAGGTGGAGAACTAAACACTTCCTCCAAGACACTTGGGATGGAATTGGTGACCTTCCCAAACGTCGTGGCCACCGTTTCTCGAGTGATAAACTACTTACTCAACTACAGTTAAATCAATCCAGTGATTACATCAAAGGTAGTCGCACATGGATAAATAACCAAGAAGTCAACAAACCTGACATTGTTATATACACAGATGGATCCAAAGATGAAAATGGCAATACTGGTGCTGGCTGGGCTATTACCCGAGGTGATACATCACTCCATCACTCCTTTGTATCATTAAATAAAGAAGCTACAGTTTTCCAAGCGGAAGTCTTTGCTATTGCACAATCAATAGAAACGCTCACTCGAATGGAAAAACCATCAGCAAACGTTGTAATACGATCGGATTCTCAATCAGCTATTGCAGCTATCCTAAACCCATTCACCAAGAGTGACGTAGTCAAAAGATGCCAAAAAATTATGCATGAAGTGAAAAAAGAAAAAAAGATACACTTAGATTGGTGCAAAGGCCATTCTGATGTCACAGGAAACGAATTTGCAGATTGTCTAGCAAAGAGTGGCACAGAAAGTCAAAACAGGAAAATTGTAGGAACATCACCAAGCTACATCAAGAAAAAAGTAAATGACTTCTTTTATGCTGCCTGGTGTAACAGATACAAAAAAGACCAAAGTATGAAACATACTCATCTAATGTTAGAAAAGCCTCAACAAAAGATTGTCAAATATGAACGAGAAAACCTTAAACTTATAGTTCAAGCTTACACCGGCCATGGACCTTTCCTCGCTCACTTAAGCAAATGGAAAAAGTCAACTGATGGAATGTGTAACGTCTGCATGGAAGAGACTCAGAGTGCAGATCATCTTATCAACAGATGTCCAGCACTATCGTATGAAAGGCATGATTCATCGCAAGAAGAAGATGAAGTACTTCGTATTTTAAAATTAATGAAATGTAAAAAAATGAAAAAACTTATTGAAGAAAACTATACTATAAACTAGAACTAACATTTACTGTTGTAGCGCATATACCCCTTTGTGTGGTCGCGCTCTTTATTTTATGCATGTATTGTACTATTATATTATGTCTTTGTAATGTTATATGTATATATGTATGTATACGGTATACAGTAATAAACCTTTAAACTAAAAAAAAAAAAAAAAAATGCCGATAAGTTAACACCAAATGCAGTTATATTGGATACGAGAATGACAAGGGACAAAAAAAATATGTTTAAAAAATGCTTTGATGGTGACAGGACAATTTTTTGAAACATGTTCAATTAATGAATTGATATGTTTGAGCTGTGTCTTCTAGTTTACATTTAAATTCACAGAAACTACCATTAGCCAACCCATTAGGGCCGAACGTAGATTTTCTACGTGGCAGTAAAACAGCTCTCCAGCACATCTAAATGGATAAATTATATGCAAAATGCGTATTAATGTCTGTTTGAGTATTAGAAACAGCGAAAAAAAAGTTGATCCCCATTGGTTCCTTGTTCCACTTGAAAATAAGCAATTGACTTACGATGGTTGCAAATACTCATTATTTTATGACGGTAATCACTATTTGGATCGAAATTGTTCTCATGTCATAAGAAATTTTAATTTTATTTTCTAAATAATTTTTAAATACATATATCAATTTATGTACTTAAGCCCCAAGTTAAAAATCAAACTGTTTATTTTTTGTTTTAAAACGATACGTCGAAAATATATGATTCGGCACTACAGCACAAAAAATCATAGTTTGAATAAGTGCCGAAGACTACATTTTTCACGAACTAATTTCTCAATAAATAATTATGGTAATCAATCATTTTTTACTTCCAAAGGCTTTCATCATATTTGTATTTTGTGAGAAGTTGTGGTATCCTTTTTTAAATTTCGGCACTAATGGGTTAATATCAAGTCAGTTTCAATCTTACACCCACAAAAATTGATAGTTGTGCAATATTCATTAGAAAGGTAAGGTTATGATTATTCAGGGTTAAATCATTCCACTTCGGATTTCTTTGCGGGCAAGATTTGCCTTCAACAAGCTCACTAAATTATATATTTAAAGAGAATCTTTTTTATAATGAATTTACAATTATAACTCACAAAACAATGTTCTAACAACGCCGTAAATCTGTTTTTTATTATTTGACTTTGTGGGTTTTTTTTGGCTTATGATGAACTATTAGTCAATTTTATACAAAAATTAATCAGCCATTTTGAACCTTAGTTGATAAGCTGATAGTTTTCATGGTTTTCTTGGATTCCTTGAAATATTATAAAGAGTTTTATTAATTACTCTTCCGTTCTTTTTGTTTTTAGGTCACTTAATAGAAAAATTATTATTTTTAAAAATTTTTTTTAACCAATATTGACCATACCAATTTTTTGATTGTACTTTCAATCTGGCACTTAAAATAGAAAACTATTGAAATTTTAAATAAAAGCGGAGTTTGTCGGAAATTCACTTTTATCGTTGTTCCTTTTTTAAGTAGAGTAAATAGGCCTTTAAGGAGCACTTAATATTTAACTTTAACGGTTTTATTTAAAGAATCCCCTAGACTATATGTTTATGTTTAATTAATGTATATTTTTAAAGATAATTTTGAAATAAAAGAGATCTTGCTTTTGAGAAAAAAAACCCTTTTCTTGGTGAATAACAATAATTATTCTTAAATATTACAGGCGAGAACACCATAAATATATTAATTCAAGGTTTAAAAAATGTTAATTACTCCTCTATTTGTTTTAATACAGAGTACTTACCAACACACTTGACATTTGTTAGTATATATGGACTACAGCGGAGGAAAGATTGTGCTTTTTTTTTGCGGGGATCGCTGGAGACATCAAAACATTTTTTGTTAGAGTACAAATATTTGGTAGAAATTATAGAATTGTTATTGATGATTTTTTTTAAATATACAATTGCGGAGTAAGGATTTTATTTACTTTTATAGTGGACCGTATCAGAAAAGATTATTTAATTACCACTAAAACTCAATATTTTTTGTATAAAATAAGATCTACTCGAGTTCCTTTACCTATTTTTTTTACTTCTCTGGTTGATTATATTGTTAATAACACAACGTTTTATTGTATTTTTGTGAATACTATAATATTATATCATGTGAATAAAGTTTTACACTGTTTTATATTTTCTTTTTTGCAAAATTGAATGTGTATTTATTTTCCACTTAAACGTGCTAGCTTATTTTCATGCATGTATGTACACCCTGTAAAAAAATAGCAATGAAATAAACCTTAAAACATTATTAATGCTAAATATATTCCATGGAAAAAGTGAGTAACTCTGGATATATTGTAAAAACAACTCACTATTATTTTTGAAGGAGGAATCATAATCTTATATATTTTTTAATGACCAACACCCAATCTACTGAAACTTTTGACTACGCTCCTTTCTTACCTTGAGTAAAAAAAGCGTACCACCAACACGAGTGTTGGGTAAATATAGTAAGTGTATTCAACGGGAGAGTATAAAACCTGTAACATATACACTTATTCATCATTCACGCTTCAACGCTTAGGTCAAACACAATAAACAAAATGCTTAGATTTGTAGTTGCTTTTGCTCTTCTGGCCTCCGTTTACGGAGATGAGCCTGCTCCATCCTACAAGGCAGCCCCTGCCCCAGCTTATCAGCCCGCCCCACCTACAAGCCCGCTCCTTCATACGCCCCTGCTCCATCCTATGACGAGTCTCCCAAGCCATACAACTTCCAGTACGCCGTGGCCGATGACTACTCCGGCGTCAACTTCTCTGCCCAAGAGGATTCCGACGCAAAGGTTGTCTCCGGATCCTACACTGTTGCTCTCCCCGACGGCCGAATCCAAACGGTGACCTACACCGTTGACGGATACTCTGGCTACGTTGCCGATGTCCGTATGAAGGAACTGCCACCTACCCCAAGTACGAGCCCGCCCCTGCCTACAAGCCTGCTCCAGCATACAAACCCGCACCTGCCCCAGCCCCATTATAAGCCCGCTCCATCATACAGGCCTAAGAATCCATTCTGAAAATAGACTATATAATTAATTTATTGTAAAACATTAAAATACTAATTTTAGGATAATGATGACTTTTCATGGTTTTTTATTTATTTTATAAGATGAAACTTTAGCATAACAAAGGTTAGAGAAAAACTCTTTGCGCCTCCTCTTACAGATCAGTTTCAGTGCTTCCGGCAGTTCAAATTTTCTAGAACGTGTGTAAGGTTTGATCAGTTGGTGGCCTTTGTAGAAAAAAACAGTCTGTATCCATAGCAAAAGTACGAATTTAGATAATGTTGGGTTCTCTACAACAACAGTCGAATCAATGCTATCAACAAGTGGTACGACCTACACTGGTGGTGTCGCAGTGTCAGGGGTCGACTTCTCTTTGAGGTTCTCAGATTTGAAGTCCTATAAAAATGTTCAAATGCACTTGGGAGATCTAAATATGAATTTCCTTGATTAATGTCTTTTATGTCGGGAGGCAGACAACGAGTGAACTGGAATGTTGAATTTTGCGTACTTTTGTCGGTCAGTGGGGTGGTAAACAAGGGGCGATCCTTGGGCCGATCGTCCTTCGTTGTCATGACGACGATCATGGCTTTTGCTATAGACTTCATGCAGTATGCTCGCGACTCCACTACAGAGGCTGCTAAAGATTTGAAAGAGCTCACTCTGTCGCGACATGTTGGCCAAGGCCCTAGCCTACATCTAAGCAGACATTGAACTCTTTTAAACCAAGATAAAATTGTTATGTTTAACAACGTTTAGTAAATCCAAGAGGCCCTTTAACGCCAATGAGGTCACAATTGAAGTGGGAGTTAACTCCTTGGTTATAAATTAAACAGGAGGCTCAACCCGGCACCCTACGTTAATAGTACGGTATTGTTACTTTACAACGTCTGGAATAAGTCACCCCCTCAGAGCATAGTTGCCATGTGACGCCCTCACTCTCCTGGCCAAGTCAATTGTACTGGACAAGTACTGGTAAGAATACAGATTACTGATCCCAAATCCATGATGGCAGGTCAAGTTCAAGCTTTAACCAATGAAGTGACCGAAGTTCTTCTTGACCGCAGGAGGAAGGACCATGTGACTATGAAAGATCTACTGGACAGGTCAAGAACTTGAAGAGTCTGATCATGTCGTTGCTCAGTCGTCTAGGACTTGAAAAATATGTAGGCTCGGTCATCCGCTACATCCATATTTTTTAGATAAGTTTAATCTCTTAAGGGATTACCTCTGCCCAACAATAGTAACATTGCCCTTTGGAACATATTCACAATATGGAAGGCATGAGTTTATCTGCGGTGAGCGTCCACAAACGATACAGGGAAGCGTTGCTGTTTAAAAAATTATATATGGGACATGTGTTTATTCTTATGCTTTTACTAGTTTTCATTTATAAGTGTTTTATAACTACATATGTTATAAGTTTTATTCAAAAACTATAAGGATGATTGAATACACAATACATTATGTTATACTTATGTTATAAAAACATGACTTTATAAGAAAATAGGACAATAAAAATATATGTAGCAGATAAATTATTTTGTTACACTCTATAACAAATCGTAAATAATACATAAGTATCTAAAATTGCAGTTATTTTGCCTCAAATCACACTTATGTTGATTTCAAAATATCTTAGTAAAAGAAAATTATAATTCTGTTTAAAGCATTACACAATTAGATGTTGGATATAAAGTGGTTCGACAAGAAAGCAAATCTAATGAAAATAGTGAAAATGAGAAAATGCATTTTTAAGTTTTACTTCATAAACATGACAGCCAAATTTTAGAAGCATTTTAAGAGAAGTTGGCCACGTGTTTCCCATGAATGTCATTTAATTGCAATAAGTTAGATTGATTTACTTTTTATTGGACTTATTTATTATAGGATTCAATTCCTCATGGCTCCGATAGTTCCTTTTTCATAGCAATAAGATATTTATTCCCTAGCAATTATCAATTATAATATATAATTAGCAATATTCGGAGCCTGTATTCAACTAATCGAATTATTTTACTAATACAAACGAAGGGGAATTTTACCAACTATATTATAGTGATGGAGACTCATTTTCGCCAAAATCCATTTAAACTTGGATTTTTGTTTGGACATCACATATTTCAAAATAATAGTTTGCCAGAAAGAGTTCCATTATGGATAAAATGTAGTATTCAAATGCAATGAACTACCAAATATATTTCTGCAATTATGTTTCCTCCTGCAATAATTTGCTTTTATGGTGAAAAGTTTCTAGTGAACTCCTTCCCTTTAAAGGCAGGGACGGGCCTCAATAAAAGTGGACAGTATCTATAATTTGGGAGACATCAGTCCCCCTTCTTGATTTAAAGGCTTTCTAAAGTGAACTATATACAACAAATAGTAATAACAAAAAGGAAGAAAAAACACATGTAAAATTAACAATGCTATAATATAAGATAAGATACTAACAAGAATACAAAAAGACGCTGATGAATACAATAAACAAATTATATATACATTTATAATTTCCATATGGTGATATGTAAATGCTTATTGTGCATGTTGATAAACTCTGATAAGCTCTGCTTTTCTAATTTTCAATCTTAAAAAGTCTAAAAAAGAAAAGTGAAAAATGAAAAAAAAACAAACAGTTGACATGAAAAAAAATACTATTTCGCTTGCAGATATTAAGGTGCGAACATCAATTCATAGAGAAGAATATCATACTTAAGAACACCTATAATGGGCTCCGATCTATATGATTTACGAATTTATTTAATGGATCCTCCGATATCACCTATCAACTATTTATTAATAATAACTGCTTATATTTAGGGAGAACTGCCTGTTTTTTGGTGTTTTCTATTCAATAGTTAATTTTTATGATATGTACAATAGAATACATAAAAGCCTAAGATAATGTATAAAAAATCACACAAGTAAATATTTTAAATGTTTTTAGCTTAATTTGTTCGATAGAATTGCAGAATCCGAAAGGATTTAAATAGCATACTAGCTTGTAAATTAGACCATCGAACCAAGGATATTATCAATAAGGTTAACCGAAATGTATCTTCCCCTCTCGAGAGGAGTCGAACCTTCGCCCTGTACATTGAGATTTGAACCCCCTGCACGCACTGAGATATTTATTTTCTTTTATAATATTTGAAAATCAATGGATTATTATAAATGTGGTTATTAGATGTAAAAAAAGAAAAGAAAATTGATTTGCCAAATAAAAAAGAATATGTTTATTGATAAGTTTGTGAGAACTAGCTTTGTATATTCCTTAATTAAGGTTAACCGGCTGTTAGTCCTCCCAAACAAATAGGCTATATTTATCATTTATTGACGGGGTGGACACCCAATGTATTCCTTTTTTTACAATCTTTATTTCAATGAAGTGATTGTGTATTAAAATACATAAATATACATTGTAGTCTAAAATTAAAACTTCTAAAAAGATAACATAGTTATACAAATATAAAATCAAATAAATAACTTAACACAGAATGCACAACACTAAAATAAATATTTAAAAAAACATCAATAAAGTTCAATAATTTTTTAGTACATATAAAGGATTCTTCAACTTTGATGGTAATTTTTTTATTTTCTTTTGCGGCACTCCAAGAGTTTTCCTGACTGACAGTATCCGTAGTGAAAGTGCTCTATATCTCGCAGCCGCTGAGAGCATTATGGCTCTGAGTTCCTCATTTTGGCTATTACATTAAAAAAGCCACATTATTTCACTTTGTTTTGCGGGCATTCCTATTCTTCGGCCTCTTTTATGCTGTATACATCGTTGACATTTGACGGATCATGTTATGCTGGATAATCCTTAATAAATAGAGGACCGTCAAACTCTTCTCGATGAAAAAAAAAATGAAACGCATGTTTAAAAAGTCATAACCATAGAGAGATCAATATATAGAGAGCTTATTCCTCCAATAGCAGATAAGCTTCGTTCAGCTGTATTCTGGACACAATGACGTATTTCTCTTCCCTCCATAGCAGAGAAACATCGTTCAGCTGTATTATGGACATAATGACGTATTTCTCTGAATAATCCCAAAGCTCTCTATATATTTATATCTCTATAGTCATAACCCATTAATTGTACAGCTGTAATGTTATTTTCTCTCATTATTTGATCATAGAAATATAGAGGATACAAACAAGTTAAGGAGTCCAAGAGTCGAATAATTCATATTTACTTTGTGCGTACGTTAGGTCAGTATTACAAACCAGCTATGCTATAAGAGTCTTTTCAAAACCTGCATCTATGTATCTAAATGAAGTTATTATATTTAAGATTTTGATTATCATGAAATAAGAACATAAAAACTTTTTCAAAATATAAAAATACTCCACAATGATATTCAATGGTCCATTTAATTGTGAAACATATTTTTAGTTTAATGATTTTTTTATTGAATAAAGTCTGTCATAATCATCATTATTTTGATACACAATGCTATAGTCCTTGGTGCATTTTTGTACTCTCCTATCTAGTCAACATCAAATTATAATTATTTATTATTTATCTCTTGAATAACTGTAATAATACGAATCTCTTTTTAAGTAGAAATTAAACTATAAATTATAAAAATGTATATCAATTGTCAACGAAACACTTTTAACCCCTCAAAAAATTAATCGTTTTTAAATAATGCATTGAATTTAAATAAAAATATTTGCACACTCAAAATTAACTTTATAAAACATAAAAAGTCGTTCAACGTATTTCTTACAAATATTTGTATTATCTTTAAACTTCCAAAAACATGTTGACCCACGCCCAACATGATGTTTGTAGACAGTGATGATACATTCCTCTCTGCTTCTTACATACCTTGCGTCAAAAAGGCGTAACATCAACACGAGTCTTGGGCTAAGAAGATATTTTTCCTAAAAAGGAACCACGAATATAAAACCTGTAACATAGTACACTTATTCATCATTCACGCTTCAACGCTTAGGTCAAACACAATTATCAAAAATGCTTAGATTGTAGTTGCTTTTGCTCTCCTGGCCTCCGTTTACGGAGATGAGCCTTCTCCATCCTACAAGGCAGCCCCTGCCCCTGCTTATCAGCTTACCCCAGCCTACAAGCCTGCTCCTTCATACGCACCTGCTCCAGCATACAAGCCCACCTATGACGAGTCTCCCAAGCATACAACTTCCAATACGCCGTGGCCGATGACTACTCCGGCGTCAACTTCTCTGCCCAAGAGGATTCCGATGCCAAGGTTGTCTCTGGATCCTACTCTGTTGCTCTCCCCGACGGCCGAATCCAAAGGGTCACCTACACCGTTGACGGATACTCTGGCTACGTCGCCGATGTCCAGTACGAAGGAACTGCCACCTACCCCAAGTACGAGCCTAAGCCTGCCTACAAGCCGCCCCTGCTTACCAGCCTGCTCCAGCATACAAACCCACTCCTGCCCCTGCACCAGCTTATAAGCCCGCTCCATCATACAAGGCCTAAAAATTCATCCTGATATTATACAAATTTATATTTTGTCAATAATCATTTTATAAATTATATTTATAACATAATAACAGCTATTCATATAGTTTTAATTTATTTCATCAAATAGAGTATAGGCAGCATCAAGTCTTTGTTTATTTGTGTGATATAAGTTTCTCATTGACTCCGTATTCATCACAGTAATATGATAAAAGTAACTTTGAAAATGTTAGGGAGATTGATTTTTTAATCTAAACGAACAAATAACCATCTTATTTAATTTTTTGGACTCATTATGTTGAAAAGTCCTAAGGAAATGAGATGTAATTATCAATCATTTATATTTCAAATACTAAGTTATATATTATCTGAAATATATAATGTAATATGATTATAGTATTAAAGTATCTAGAAAAAATGAACTTGAATTTCAATAAGCTCAATTTTCCAAAACGTCCATATAGTTATGCATAGATATTATTTTTTCATGTCCTAAAAATGCTTCCTTCAAAAATTTAGAGATTTTGATTATAATTTATCTGTTTTTGGTTTGTATTTGAGTTCCTCAATAAATGCATTGCAAAAAACAATACAATTAAGAATATTGTAAAAATATAAAACCAATAAACAGTTGCACAAATAAAAACACATATATAAACATAATATATGAGTAGTTTTATATTAATATCCAGTGAGAAAAAACATCATACAATATTATATTTGATCACGAAAGACAGCATGTCAATGTCTTTTTATCATAGAATTAATACCAATTAATATATATTTGAATAGGTTAAAATGAACAAAACGCATTAAGTCTGTTTAAGTTCAGTTAAGGCATTTACATTCTGAAGGGTGTCCTAAATAGCTTGTTGTTTGTTGTTCTTCAAAATTGCAGTCTAATTGATATTTTCTATCAGTATAATTTGTAAGTAGAAAACAGGTGAATGCACATAAGTATTTGATCCAGGGCGTAATCGAATACACGATCTTGGCCAGTACCCTCCTAGAAGACATAACCACTTGTATCAGATTGTTGTCTCATTCTACCTCGGTAAAGGCAAAGAGGTAGTATCTAATGTTACAATTCATAAGAATTGCTGGGATCTGCTTTAGCTCTAGAGGATGTTGGTCCAAGGATTTTTGAGCAATCATCCTTTTAAGACGCAAAAATAAATCAGTATCAGTCAACTAGTGAGTAGACGTCACTCCACCAACAGAAACGACACTATCGAATGATATAATTACTCAACAATTAATTCTAGGATTTGTGAGTTCTAAGAAGTTATGACCAATTATTAGCTGTATTTGGATAAATAGACATTCGACATAAAAATCAATCATTCGTCTCGAAGCATCAGGTTTTGCTTTTGAAAGTTAGTATTTACTTAGTCTAAGGGAGATTTCCTGTATTTACCATGAGAAAATATGTATTAGGAATGCCCTTTCTTAGATTTGATCTTAAACCAGCTTTTGTTGACTAAGTAAGATATACCATTTCCTGGCCAACCTACGTATGACTTAACCCACCGAAGAGTGACATGGTGTCCAAATACCTTCAAAACATGCATACAATTGTTCAATTAAAGAGAAACTTACAAAAACTGAGCCTAAAGATATAAGAGCTGCTCCGTTGTTGAGTTAAAAGACAATTTTCTTTTTTGAAAAAAGGTTTTTATACATTAATAAATATTGTGATTAAAAATTAGATCTTTCGAAGAAACAATTAAACATCGATATAAAAACAATTTGAAGCATTTATGAAAATAAATGAATAGTTTGAAAACTGATTTTATAAATAGTTCAATTCAAGAAACAAAATATATAACAATAGTGATCTACGGGAACTAACAACATCTGAGCCTTAAGATATACATAATAAATCAGTTTTATCGATGACATTAATTTTGTATGTACGTAATGGTGTATCAGATCAAAAAATATCTCTGTAAAAGAAGGTTTTACAAACAGGGATTTATAATAATGGACTCGTAGATATAATATTTAATTTCAGATTCTAAAAAATGCCTACCATACATTTTCAAAAAAATGGATGGCCAAAAAATGAGGTTTTCAATTAGTAGTAAATATATTAATGATTTAATATGGAATATAATTTATTGGAAGGCATCCTAGAAGTTCATATTCTATCATAATAGTTTTTAGTTGTGCTATATCCTTTATATAAGTTCATTTTTTAAATATCTTAATTCATATTTCATAAACATGAGACCAAACAATCATCTCTGTTTAATTGTGATTGTTTTGATTTATATTTGTAAGGATAAAATAAACAGAACAATAAAAACAATTTTCTTTGACACTAAGAATTTAAACTAAGAATGCACATTTCCAAAGATATAGACTTCAAATACTAAAGAGATTTATTATTGTTATTTTAGATATATTTTTTAATTCTTAATTGAATAAAGAAATATTTTCAGTAAAAAAGTGAAAAATGATGCACATGTTAGTGCAGCGCATTTTTCATACAAATTGTAAATGTATATCCTCTATTATAAGTTATACAATTTAAAGCAAAACTTTGGATTTCAATGACCCACGCCCATATGAAATATTAGTAGACAGTGTTGATTCATTCCTCATTTACATACCTGCGTCAAAAAAGCGTACCACCAACATGAGTGTTAGGGAAACGAAATATGTGTCTTCAACGGAGAGTATAAAACCTGTAAACATAATACACGCAGACATCATTCACGCTTCAACGCTTAGGTCAAACACAATAATCAAAAATGCTTAGATTTGTAGTTGCTTTTGCTCTCCTGGCCTCCGTTTACGGAGATGAGCCTTCTCCATCCTACAAGGCAGCCCGCCCCTGCTTAAGCTTACCCCAGCCTACAAGCCCCTCCTTCATACGCCCCTGCTCCATACTACAACCACCTATGACGAGTCTCCAAGCATACAACTTCCAGTACGCCGTGGCCGATGACTACTCCGGCGTCAACTTCTCTGCCCAAGAGGACTCCGATGCCAAGATTGTCCTCCGGATCCTACTCTGTTTCTCTCCCCGACGGCCGAATCCAAAGGGTCACCTACACCGTTGACGGATACTCTGGCTACGTCGCTGATGTCCAGTATGAAGGAACTGCATCCTACCCAAGTACGAGCCCAGCCTGCATACAAGCCCGCTCCTGCTTACAAGCCCGCTCCTGCCCCTGCACCGCATATAAGCCAGCTCCATCTTACAAGGCTAACAATTCATCCTGATATTATACAAATTTATTTCTTGTCAAGAATCCTTATATAAATTATATTTATAACAAATAACAGCTATTCATGAACTTTAAATTTATTTCCTCAACTGGAATGTAGGCACAGCAAACATGTCCTTGTTTATTTGTGTGATATTAGTTTATCATTGACTCTGTATTTCTCACAGTAATATGAAAAAAGTAACTTTAAAAATATTAAGATAAGGATATTTATTTATTTTTTAATCCAAACGAAATATAACTATCTTTATTTCAATTTTGGGGACTCATAACACCCTTATGTTGAAAAAGTCCTATGGAATTGGGGTATAACTTTATCATTAATATTTCAAAAACTAATGAAATGTTTTCCGAACATAAAATGAAATATTTTTATAGTATTAAAGTATCTAGAAAAAATGAACTTGAGTTTCAATAAGCTCAATTTTCCGAAACGTCCATCTAATTATGCATAGATATTATTTTTCATATCCTAAAAAATACTGTTTTAAAATATTTAGTGTTAGTGAATATAATTTGTCTGTTTTTGGTTAGTATTTTGAGTTTCTCAATAAATGCATTATAAAAATAATACACTTAAAAATATTGTAAAAATAAAAAACATTGAACAGTTGCACAAATAAAAAACACATTTAAAAAACTATATAAGTAGTGTATAGTAATATCCAGTGAGAAAAAAACTTAATACAAAGTTATATTTGATCACGAAAGACCTCATTTCAATGTCTTTTTATCATAGAATTAATATCAATAAATATATATTGAAATAGGTTAAAAGGAACAAATGCATCAGTCTGTTTATGTTTAGTTGTGGCCTTAACATTCTGAAGGGTGTTATAAATATCTTGTTGTTTTTTGTGTTTAAAATTGCAGCTTAATTGATATTTTAAGTATGAAAATTTGTTTTTATAATAAATATGGGATTAAAATTAGCTCCAACAAAAAAACAGTTTAACAACAATATTAAAACAATTAAGCATTTAACAAAATATCAATAGTTGACTACTGATTTTTAAATAGTTAAATTCAAAACATACAACAATAAGTGATCTACGGGAATTAACAAAACAATTGAGCCTTAAGATATACATAATCAATCAGTCTTATCGATGACATTTATTTTGTACGTCACTTGTGTATCAGATCAACAAATAGCTCTGCAAAAAGGAGTTTTACAACAGGATTCATAATTATGGACTTGTAGATATAATATTTATTTCAGAATCTAAAAAATGCCCATCATACATTTTCCAAAATGATTGGACAAAAAATGACGCTTTCAATTAGTAGTAAATATATTAATGATTTAATAAGGAATATGATATATTGGAAGGCATCGTAGAAGTCATATTCTATTACAAATATTTTTAGTTGTGCTATATCCTTTAAATAAGTAAAAAAAATTATATTTAATAATATTCATAAATATGAGAACCAAACTATCATCTATGTTTTAATTGTGATTGTTTTGATTTATATTTGTAAAGATAAAACTAAGCTGCAAAATAAGATTTAAAAATCAATATCATGTGACATTACGAATTTAAACCAAAATGCAAATTACACAGGTCTGCGAATTTTTTTTTTTGCCAACTGCATGAGGTATTTTTACTGAATTATATGTTTTAAAGTAGGCTGATTTCAAAAGTGATGACCATTTTTTCCTATCACATAAGGATTTTTTGCAAATTCAAACACAAAAAAATTAGTAAAGCTTCCTTTATTTAAAGTTTTTAAACAATTAGTATTTTTTCAAAGCAAACTAATCATTTTTTTGATACATATACTTATTCATGTTCTTTATGAAACCTCTTCTTCTTTTCCTTCATACTTTGACGAGTCCTTTTCCGATTTTCATCTTCAGTTTCTCGCTTACCAAGGTAGTGTTCATAAGATTTTTCTCTCCAGGTTTTAAAGTTTTTCGGGATGGCCAATCACTTTTTTTCAATGCTGTTCTCTGGCTCTACTATCCCACAAGCATAAGAAGCATGGGTATTTGGTATAGCCTGCCTGTTGACCCAAAAGCACTGTCAGTATTTTGAAGTCCCCACAAATCATCCATTGATGGTCTTGATACTTGATTTTTTCCAGGATAATGGCCAAATCGTTATAATCGTCTTTCATATTCGCAGAATGTCCAGTCGGAATCGAGGCAAATTTATTTCCATTGTGAAATAATACTGCTTTAAGGCTAGTCCTAGATGAGTCAATGAATAGGCACCATTCAAATGAGTCATACTTAATATTAAAGTGATGTATGAGTTCTTCCACATTGTTGCAAAAAACTAAATTTCCTTCTTTTGTGAAAAACTTGGTAAATTCTTTTTCTCGGTGTCTATACCAGTAGAAAGAAGTGCCAGGTGATAAAAGGTTTTTATTTTTAATATAGAACCTAACAGTTCGGCTGCATCTTTTGAAAGACCTAAATCTCTTACTAAATCATGAGCTCACCTTGAGAATATAGTTGAGGCCTTTCATCTTCGTCAAAAGATAAATCTGAGCTTGATTCATCCGGAGGAGGTAACGCGGCTTCGTCCTCCAACTCACTAGAGTACTCATCCAAACTGGAAGGTGGTTGTGGCATAGATATCTCGGAGCTATGGGGCACTGGACGTATAGCTGAGTAAAGATTAGGATAACTTATGTTTCTTTTGTTTTTTGAATTGAATCCCTTTACGTCAACTAAGCAGAAGTAGCAGTCAGTAGTGTGATTTTTCTGCTCACGCCATATCATAAGAATTCCAAATCGAAATGCATTTTTCTTTCCCTTAAACCACAAACGAAGATCTTCTTCGCATCTTCTACACACCTTATGCGGGGCCCATGGTTTATCTTGATCACCAAGTTTTAATTTAAAGTAGGCAAAATAAACTTTCCTTACAAAATCACTTATATTTATCTGTTGACTTTTAATTGTGAATTCACCACAAATGTAACAAAAACTGTTTGGAGAAATAACACAACCTCTTGTAGCCATGATTAACACGCAACAGCACTGTTCACTTGAATATCAGTATATTTACTGAGAGCTTTTCTTTGTTTCAAGTGATGTATGTACGTTATTTGACTTGTCTCGATATATTAAAACATTCCTAGTCTCCCCAACAGATCTGGTTGTTTTTCTCCATCAGGGGCGCCGGAACAGGGGGCCAAGGGGCTAATGCCCCCCCCCCCCACTTTTTCCTCCTCTCATTGACGAAGGATTAAAATCACTTTTTGCCCCCCCCCCCCATTTCTGAAATGAATCCGGCGCCGCTGTTCTCCATTATCAAATAAAAATCATATAGGTTTATTATCAATTAACATAGATACTGGAATATGCATAAAAACTTATGTGGTATAATAATTTGAATGTTTTTTTCTGTTTTTGGGAGGTCAAAATCTGTAAGAAAATGTAAAAAAATCCTATGCAGTTTTTTGGTCGCAGACCTGTGTTATCAAG
>CP045906.1:2205281-2296036 GCA_013387185.1 Caligus rogercresseyi
TTTCTTTAGTAATTTGGTGAATGTACTTCGATTATAAACAGTACGAACATATACTCACTAACAAAATATGTTAATAATAAATAAAGTTCAATTTTAAACGAACCTCACTTTTTATAACGGACTCATTTATATATATATATATATTAAAGAAACGAAGTGAAATTTGTAGTTTGTACCTCTTTTTTCATTAAATAATTTACTGATGTCGTACAAAGTAAGTATAAATGTTAGGCCTGGGTGCAAAATAAATGTGAAAATAAAAACTGGAATCAAATAAGATACATTGTATGTATATTTGGCACTTTTTCTAACTTCGCATATTCACGTATACAAGATAATTAGAGATTAGGTATATCCGAGTGAGGGTGTTCAGCCTGCTAGTACCTAATGGGGAGTGTGACGTCACTAATAGACTCTTATGTTTTTGATTTTGATAAAAGTTACAAAATAAAGTCATATTTTTAAATAATATTCTTTTGAAAAATACTAATATTAAACATAGACAATATGAAAATGAAGACAACCTTACTTTAATGAAATCATATTTTATAAAAATTACTTAATTAGAGGAGGAATTGACATAGCCTCAATTCAAACATGCTGAGGCAACTTACCTTGTTATTCTTCTTAGATTCAGCTGTCTTTTTCATCGCTTTGTTCTGAAAAAAAGAATGTAAAAAAATACTTCATTTAGTTTATAACAAAAAAAACATATACACAATCTCAATGACAAAATGTAAAACTTTTAAGAACCTAAAGGTTAAAAATTCATTGTTTAAAAGTAGAAGAATTTATCATTGAATAGATAAGAATACAATAAGTTATTTGTAGAAAGATTGAGATATTGATAAGGTTTTTACATAGTTGATGAATATATATTTTTTAAAAGCACTGAGAAAGCATCACTGTATAGACTATATAGTAAAAAGATGTTCTTATATACTATTTACAAAATGTTTTTCTCTTTTTTTTCGTGTTTCTCACTTCCATTTCATATAATTTAGATTATGATGTTTTATTGTGAATTGATGGGTCATGCTTTGGAGGGCTAATTTTAAACTGAAAGGTTTTTTTATGATTTTATTATCGCAACACCTCTTGTTATTTTTATTTATTATTGTATATATATGTTATGTATGATATTTAAATAAATGACCCATTATTTAAAAAATAGGTAAAAGTGGCAGAGAATAAACTTTGCTCGAGCATGGATCTCTATGATAGGGTATTTTGAAGATACTAAATCGGAAAATGAGCCTTTAGAACATGACGGAGGAACAAAGTGAGGGGAGTGGCTTAAGTGATTTATGCTTGAGATCAACGGTTTTTTTTACAAATAAAAATAACTATTTATATCAAAATTATTATTGTTTGTTTGTTTATATTTATTACTATCATCTGCGATAGACATACACACGAAACACACATAAAGTATTATTGTAAGGCATTATAAAAATAATAGGAGATGCTCTCTATAGGAAGATGGGGTTACATCCCTCTATCATGCAAGGAGAATAGAGAGCTGAATGGATTCTTCAGAGAAATACGTCAGTGTGTCCACAACATAGAGATAAAACATATAGAGAGCTTATTCCCTTATTCCTTAGAATTGCATCCGACAGGATATAAATAAGCATACTAGCGTGTAAAATAGTCACTCGAACCTAGGATCTTATCAATGAGGTTGCAGACCAAAATGACCTTCCCCTCTCGGGAGTATTCGAACCACCGACCCCAACATTGAGAGTTGAACACACCTTAACCATAGAGATAAAAAGATATAGAGAGCTTATTCCCTTCATCTGTATATTTGTGTCCAATATAAACAAAGTAACTGATACTACGTCATCGTAAGCTGATCATAGAGATATAATCTATCTCTATGATCAGCTTACGATGACGTAGTATCAATTACTTTGTTTATAGTGGACACACAGAATACAGCTGAACGAAGATGTGTCTCTGCTATTGAAGGGAATAAGCTCTCTATATCTTTATATATCTTTGGATTTATCCCTTTATCTTGCAGGGAGTAGAAAATTACTTGATAAGAAGTTGCAATTTGGGAAAGGATATGATCGTTGGATCAAATGGAATTTGAGACGCCCCACAACTTCCATTGAAAGGTTCCTTTCTGAAGGAAAACTTTAATTATCAAATAAAGGGGGAAATGAAATGATACATTTATATAGTTAAAATATATTCCTTTTTATTTTATATATGTTATGACAGAAAGTAACACAAAGTTCCATCGTGCCAAGCATTTTTCAAGTAGCATGTCCTATTATGACTAATATGACCCTTGTAAAATGGAGAATGAACTAATTTTCGTCTTTTGAAGAGATTAAACATTATTTTTGTTATGAAAAAAAACATATATTCACATAATTAATGTCCATGAAATGAATTGCATAGTATTTAAAAAAGTGAAAAAATAAACATGAGTATCTATATCTATTTTTTTAATATTAAAGGCAAATTAATCCGTTACTCAATCCTTTCTATAATTTTTCAAACTCTTTTCTTTTGCTTATTTAGTTCGATAGAATTGCATCCTTGTGGATATGAATAAACATTATAGCATAGAAATTAGTCTATTGAACCTATGATCTTATCAATGAGGTAAACCAAAATCGACCTTCCCCTCTCGGGGTCGATCCCAACAATAAGGGAGCGTGATAGCCGTGTGCGTTAAGGCGTGTTCAACTCTCAATGTTGGGGGCGGAGGTTCGAATACTCCCGAGAGGGGATGATTATCTTTGGTCTTTTTCATTGATAAGATTCTAGGTTCGATAGACTAATTTTAATGCTATAATGCTTATTTAAATTCAATTGGATGCAAGTCTATCGTACCAAATAGGCACAAAAATGAAAAATATCATTCGAGTTTGATATTGAAATGAAATGTTATATTTGAACACCACCCGCATTCGAAGACTGTAACATGTAACTTACATTATCCACCTTCATAGATTCAGTAGTCTTTTTCATTGAATTTCCCTAACAAATACAAAAAATAATATATATATTAGACTAAAGTAAATGTACTTTAACAACCTTTTTATGAATTTATTATTCAATTTTTAATTACAAATTTGGTGTTTTTTTAGTAAAAATGTAAAAAAGGAAAGGGTCAAATTAAAGGCGGTTGGTATTAGGCAATAAGGTATCACTTCGCTACCGGTTTTGTGGAGTAAATATCCACACATATCATACTTTAAAATATGGATGGTATCTTTTTCATGTGCCTCGATCCTTGGTATTTGGGAATCCTTTGAACGGAATGCTAAAATATCAATTACTAGTAGTGATTGAATAAAACCACACCTTATACTCCAGAAAAAGTATGCTCATTTAAATGAATCATCACTCTAACAATCTGACTTAGGAAAAGATTAAGAATATTTTACCAACCTACAAATTTATATTTATTCTTGGACTTGCAAGAACTACTTTTTATAATTCTTCAGAATGGATCACTTACTTTTCCTCCAGGGTTTTTCATCAGCTTATCCGACCCGCCACACACAGACATGCAGTCCTTCATGCTGTCGAATCGATTGTCGTTTCCATTGCAGCCCCCATAAATGAACTTCTCACATTTACTTGATCGATAATTGTAGAAATACTTTTTAAGCTTCATATCGCATCTTCCAGGATCGTTTGGCTCTTTGCAGACGGACATGATTGCTGAAAGGAGTAATTACATTTATTTAGAAGTAGAGATTCACGGGTATATCCGTTTGACGATAGTATATTTTTTCAAACTATCTGTACCTGCAAATACCAGGTCGCTGATACTTGCCAAGAGTTAAATATTTTATTTTTCTAATATTTAATAAAAAAATGTTTTTGATTACATTACAGGGTTTACAAATATATGTTATTTTATCTTTTAAATACATTCATTAAATCAAAGAGACGAATAAAAGTTCCTTATTCGTAGGGTCAGTGTAGTCAAAGAAGGGACTATTACTTCAAACACAGAGACTGTATTAAATCTAACGTACAATAATGGAAGCATAATTGCAATTATTCTGAAAATTCTTTAATTAAAATTAAATAATATTTTGTTAGATGAAGCTTCACGTTTATATAAAATATGTATGTGAATATTTTTTCTGTGGATTCGGCTTCTATTTCTTTACAAAACTATTTTGTCTATGCCAATATTATTTAAAAGACATGTGTTCAAAGAGATCTGTTAGCCAAGAACGATAATGGAGTAGAGATTGTTTTTATCAAATATACCATTTTCATAAAAAATATATTATAATAAATAACATTTGATCAAATGAATCCTCAATAAATAAAATACAATATACTCTTATACAATCAATACAACCTTTATAAACGTTTTAACAACTGGAACAACTGAATAAGTAATCTTCAAGTCAGTAAGCATTTAGCCTAAAATCTCAAAAGAACTAGTCATAATTAAACTATATAAATGCAAAACATATATGCAATAATTTTGGCTGACTTAATATTGCACTTGTATTGCATTATAAGCAACGGGACTACCAGTGTGATTAGGAATATCTGGTAGCTTGAGTAGATCGTCTGGTAATATTTTTCTGTAGCTAAGTATCTTTATTTATCTTTTTTAAAGAAACTTTATTGATATAGAGATATTCCATATAATATATATATATAAACATTATACTTTAAATTAACTCTCTAATCTAAAATCTAGCACCACTATCTACTAAAATAAATTATTTAAAAAAAATTAGGAAACAAAATTGTAATAAAACATGCAGATATAATAAATAATGTCCCATATAATATATTAAATAACAAAGATTGAATATTTTGTCTCAAAATATATCATATACCAACATTCACTTTCCTAAAAAGAAGCAACTCCCATCTACCATGGGTATAACTTTCGTTATAACTTACTTTATATTGATATATTTTTAATGTGATGTTCGAAGGGAGTAATAATAAATATTTGATCATCAAATCAAAATAAATCGGTTGTATTTTTTTAATGCAACTGGATTCAATAAAAATTTGATGGCCTATGTAAAAAGCATCATGTTATCGACAAAAAACAACTCTCTCTTCTCATATACAGTCGGCCCTCGCTACTTCGCCCCTCGACATCTCGCAGTTTTTTTTACTACGCGACGACGGCTAGGCTCCCGTTTTTTTCACGGCAAAACGTCCCCATATGAACTCAATTTCAGAATTTTCACACAAAAAACTTAATATATATCAACATCGCGACCCTCATATATATCGTGGTGGTCGTGTAGTGGATCCGGGCCGTCACGACTTTACGAGGGACGACTGTACTTACCCTCCGTAAACAGCACCGGTCCCAAAAAAAGAAATACCAAAAGTCTCGCTAGGGAGCCCATCTTCCTTCCGTCACTGAATACTAAAAAAACACAAGTGAAGTAGTGCCCCTATGCGGAATTGAAATGTGACTCGGAGGTTTTAATGAGGACAATTGCTTTTAAATTAGAAATTAATTTCTATTGCCGTCTCATATTATAATGTTCTCCTCTACCCTCTCACTCGTAAAATTAGATTCTCTTTAATTACAGGATGATAAGACGGGGAGGACTTTTTATTCAAGATGTCGCTCATTGTCGATGCATTACTAAGCAATCTAGAGTTCATTACTACTACACTGAAGCTTAGATGTTATAAGTTTAGGCCGTGTAAACACACTTCTGATATTTCTAATGCTCGTCCCTCTCTGGTTCTATGATTTTCTCACCAGCATGGATATGTTGTTGTGTTGTATGATTTTATTACGGAGCTAATATAACTCCAGCCTCCTTCATGGCTACTAAAAAACATATATCTTTATATACAAACAATAATTATACAATAATTATAAATAATATATATATTTAAAAAAAAAAAATAATAATATATGCATATGCTTTTAATTTTAATATAATTCATATTTAACTTAAGGAGCTATAAGGATCTAGACAGCCCTGCAATTATATTTGCTACCCTCCGCGCACTTGATAAAGTGCATGGCTCTCTTATGGCTGTGATACGCTCCAGGTCTTTGAAATGTTAACAGCAGCGACACAGTTGGTAGAAAGGGGTTTCTACCACTCAGTGTGTGCTCATCGAAGCCCTCAAGAATCCTCTCCAAGAGACACCTGTCCACGTTCATAGCCTTCCAAGCGGATATGGTATCCTGCTTCACTTAAGTTTTCATAAGGAAAGAGTTGCAATTAAATGAACTAATTAATTCGTTAAATAAAAGAAGACGAATAAAAATTGTTCTGGTCATAGATATTTTTTTGATGAAAAAGCTAATCAAAGAAAATACGAGAATTTGTCAGCTGTCGAGGATGCCGGCAAAAAAAAGATAGATCTTTATTACCTTTATCTTGGTATAAGTGGGAGCCTGTATAAGTATAGCCTTATAGAGGCTCTGGGATGAAGAGAAAATGGGGATCAAATCCAGAAACGACACACCCAAAATCTTTCATAATGTAGAAGGTTTGATTTGTTTGTTAACACTAGAAAGGCCAAAGCGGTCATTTTGACCGTTTTCAAATTTTAAAATACAATAACTTTGTGGAATTTCAAGATAATGTACTGCTGTCACATGACTTTTCCTAAATTTGTGTAGGGTTCAATTTAAAATATGTTTAAGAGAAAAAAATACTTCATGAATAAATATAAATTTTACCTCCACCAGCCATTAGCGGTCATATTGACCGTTTATAATTTTATAAATATGTAACGCCCCAAATATTGCTAACCACTAGCGCCGAATTAGGGTAGAACTGAGGGACGGGGGTGCTAAAGATAGTTTATGGTCTGAGGAATGGGGTATCGTTTTGTAAAGAAACCATGTCAAGAAATCGTTTTAGGGATATTATGAGGTTTCTACGTTTCGACAAAAAAGAGATTCGACGTCTGTGTTTGAAAAATGATAAGTTTGGTATGGTGAGGACAATATGGGATCGATTTATTCTGAATAGCATAGTTTGTTATAAACCGGGTGCCAACATTACAATTGATGAGCAACAATTCCCAACAAAGGCTTGTTGCAAATTTACTCAATATATGGAGAATAAGCCGGGTAAATTTGGCATCAAATTTTGGTTGGCTGTAGATGTCGATTCCAAATACTTACTCCACGGATTCCTGTATCTAGGAAGGGATGAAACTCGAAACTCAGGCCATGTTGGTGGAGAGACTGTGGTTTTGAAACTGGCCGAGCCCTTCGAGGGAAAGGGGAAACATAACCACAGACAGTTTTTTTGCATTCATAAAACTTGCTACAGCACTGCAAGCAAAGAAAACAAGTCTAGTCGGCACTATGGGTAAACAAAAGAGAGAATTGCCCCCCTCAGTGAAAGATCAAGCAAAGTTGTTCAACACAAAGTTGCTAAAGTGTGAAAATGCGACTTTGACTGCATACCAGGGAAAACAAAGAAAAATGTGTGTAATCTGAGCACTGTAAACACAGATGTTAGTATCTGTAGTGGACAGAAAGCAAAACCAGAATCTGTTGTCTATTATAATAATTCCAAATACGGTGTGGACGTCCTGGAGAAGATGGCGAGGACAAATCCTGTCAAGGGTACTACGCGAAGATGGCCTATAGCTGTTTTCTACAATATTCTTGACCAGGAGTTTTGCAACAACTAGCTGAAGCACTTAGGACTGAATTCATGAAGGAAAAAGAGACATCTAATCCGAAGCTCCAAACTAGTTGGCAGTAAAAACAACCCAAACGTAGGCAGTGCCAGGTCAAAACCAACTGCAACCAAAATAAAACAATCAACACGTGCAGCAAGTGTTCCAACCCAGTATGTGGTAATTGTTCCAAAGCTGAAATAATCTGCACGTATTGTGTTTGACTAACATTTTATATATATATAAAGCGGCATTAATAGTCAATAGTCTTCTAGGACAAGAAAGCTAAGGACGTCAAGGCTCTCAAAAGAATCATGAGACCTCTAGCAGAGCAGGTCCTCTAGCAAGGCAAGGCGGGGAGGGCGGGTAAAGAGGAGCTGCTACTGCTACTGTGAAAACGTTCCCAGAAGATTGTTCGTCCGTCATGGGGACGAAGTGCTGTGTCCCCGGATGTCTCACCCTCTACCGTGTCTCCGAGCGTGGGTACTTGGGTACTCCGATTCTTCTCATGTGGAGGTGCTTTGTGAGAGCGGTTCTCACTACAGCGGCCATGTGGAGGAAGGAAGTCTATCCCTCTTCCTCCGAGGGACTCGTGAGCTAGCTTCGACTCCCGGAGCTCCCCCTCTCACGCTTCCCTTTCTCTTCCGTCCGGAGGTCCTCTCCCTCCCGCCACGAGCCACCCGGGGACGCACAGCTTCAGCATCGGGGTGGAAGTGGAAGTCCTCAACACCGCACGGGACTCTGAGGCCTTTGGCTGGTGGCCCGCTCGCGTCAAGGAGATACGGAGCAACGTGGCCGTCCTCTGCAGCTCTGACTCCGCCGGGGAGCTCCTGGGCTTGAACCAAGTGGTCCACCAGGACCGGACCGCCTTTGCCCCCGAATTCGCCAGATCTCAACCCCTGTGACTACTACCTGGAGTAAAAGTAATTCTTCTAGCCTGTTAAAACTTCAACCCCAATAGAGATAACTTCACTTTATAAAAGATACTTAATAAATTAAAATGAACAAATGTCAAATGTTTGTACGAATTTATTTATTTTTGGTCGATAATTTCAAATATATAATCGTAGCTATCTTGAATACATGATACTCGTTTACAACCAATTTTTTTATCGTCAAGTGGTGTAAACTGGTGAAATTCCTTGTCCCAGGTATGGTTTTAGAATTTTCAAATCTTTTACTTAAACTGCTTCTTGTTTTTTCTAAGTCTTTTGTTTGCAATTCTAAAACACTTATTCCTTTTATATTAGTTTTTGAAAAATCAATTATGTCTTTTGTAGTTAAAATTTGATTGTCTATAGGTCTTTGAAGACTAGCCTTTGTCAGTAGTCTTTTCAGAGTTCCGCCAACCCCATCACAAGGAGACTTTCCATGGCTGGTTGCAAAAAAAATCCAGGAGCTTGAAATTTTAAAATCTTTTTCGTGACAAATTAAATTAAAAAGTTATTTTTATTTTTGTATTGTCCAGTGCATCCATCTGAAAAATAATGTTTTTTTTACATTTGTATTGTTTTTCTGAAAATTTCGAATTGTATTGCATATAATTTCATATACAAAAGCCACATCATGTTTAAGATATTTTGAAATAAAACATGTACATGAAGATTTGGTTTCCCCTGCTTCTTTGTAATATATTATTTGTGGATGGACAGTACATTGATCTTAATTCCAGTGAAACCCTTGAACTGCATCTTGAACTATAAAGTAATGAGATTGGCTCGACTCAATGAAGACCACTGTTTAAAATAAACAATTGATTTTTTTTGCATTAATTCTTTTTTTAAATGTTTTTTTAGTTCAAACACACCTGGGCATCTATCACAACGTAGAAATGCTTATTACTACTATAGTTAAAATTTACAAATAAAATATAGCCCATTAATAAAAATCTGAAATGAAAATAGTTATCATTGACCTTATTATGAGTATACTTGATGTTAATTTATCACTTAAGGTCACCTAATCTTGTCTAGCCTAGAAATTGCAGAGAAGTATTAATTACTTAATTATATTATTAAACGTTTTGATTTTTAAATAAAACATAATTTGTCTTACTTCACTTATAGGAACTAGAATGGAGTCCTTAGACAAGATACTGCTCTGTAATAATTTTTAAACACATAAATCTGACTCTGGCCACTTCCGTTTCCAAGTTAACTACGCGAAGTAAAAGGGAAAAAGTTCCTTTTTGTGTTTATTACTCTCATTTCCCTGAATGAACCTCTTCAACGCAGCCCACAGTGACTCGATATTTAACAAAGAAAATACATGAAAAAGCAAGGCACTGAGTTTTGCACTAATAATAACAAATATTAAAAGTATAGATATAAGTATAAAAATAGATGTCGATTTATTTTATTTACATAATAACGAACATGATAAAAAAATAGATGTCGAATGAGTGATCAAGTGTATATTTCGGGTGTATCAATCAGAGTATTTGTACGAATATATGCGGTAAATATAAAATAAGGATGAAACAAATATCCCAAGTGGAAAGGGACTCCGTTGAAATTATTTGTAGAATCTTTGAAATAAAATAAGGAGTTTATTTCACTCTCATGGATTCAAATGTGAAAAACTTGGTGTAATTGAAGATTCTAGGGTCGAAACGCGACGTAAAGAATGGTAATAAGTCACCAAATTCTAAGATGATCGAATTTGTCAAAATTATGGCTCCAATCCAGGAAGGCAAATGAAAAGGGGAAGGAAGAAGCCTTGAAGTATCCATCCTTTTTAAATCAAGAGGTCCAAAATTTTCCTTTCCATGCATGAAGTCCATTGTTTTGGACTCCGAGACTAATATGGTGGGTTGATCCGGAGAATATTATATCATGGACATTGATATCATTCCAAATTGCAAGCCTTTAGAGATGAGACTCGAAGGATGAGGAGGACTCCTTCATTTGCTTGTTGAGGAAGAGACATGCCTGAGAGACTTCTTTTTCGTGATTGACGAGTCCAAGAGAAGTGTAGGAGGAGGCTTCATGAGTGGAGTCTCCGTAGTCATCCGAGACAGATCCGGAAGAGGGGGGATGGAGGGAGGGAGGGTAGATATTTGAAGACGAATGAGTAGGAATAGGTCATGAAGAACCTCCTCTTATCACGATCCAGGTGCCCAAAGATTCCAATTCGATGTGTAAAGTCACTATTCACTATTTCTGGATCCCGAGACTCTTCAGGATGGGAGTAAGTTAATTATATAGTTCTCTCTCTCTGTGTCTTTCTCTATCTGTGTGTCTATATCAATATACTCTATATAAGGAGGAATTAAATATTCCATTTACGTCATCATAATACACAAAAATAATGATGATGACAAGGCAATCTAAAAGATCTACTCAATTTCCAAAATGAATCCTTAATTTCTCGGCTTAAACAAAAAACACATCTCTGAATTTTTGATATTTTGTAGAAAAAAGTCTCTTCTATCAACTCAAGACCTCAGTTTTTTTGTCCAAAACAAAGAGGAAATCAGGAGAGCCGATTGGCTATAAAAAAGTGGTATCAAGGCAAAAAACAAAAAGTTTAATTTCATTACCATAGAGCTTTCAAATGCTCAAAATGGGCAATTCTAGTATAAGATATAAACACTAAAATATATATATATATAATTTATTTTTTATATATATATATGGTCCCAACCTCACAAGAGTAAAAACCACAAGTAATAAATACAAGATAAATAGATATGACTTAGCCAGTCAAGTCTTAATCTTTCCTCACATTCTTTTTTTTTTTTTTTTTTTTGCCTATTTAGTTCGATAGAATTGCATCCAACAGGATATAAATAAGCCTTATAGCATTAAAATTAGTCTATCAAACCTAGGATCTTATCAATGAGGTAGACCAAAAATGACCATCCCCTCTCGGATTCGAACCTGGTCCCCCAACATTGAGAGTTGAACACGCCTTAACACGCACGGCTATCGAGCTCCCTCCTCACATTCTTTTTACACTGTGTTTCCGGAACAATGAGAGCTAAAAAATACTCCGATAATTATCGCTAACAATTGTACTTTGGTACTATATTTTCTCTATGGTGGTATCCTTAGCTTTGAGCAATATTAATTCAAATAATTTCGTTTCCAATACATGCAAAGATACGGCAAATAAGAAACATTCCAATTCTTCCCATATATGCTGTTAAGCTTTCTCATAGGGTAATGGAAACTGCAATTGAATGCAGAGACCCGTTACGCATATTACCTAAAAGGGAGGTATATTTCATTGACTTTGTATATCATGAGCGTTTACAATCAACATTATATGAGGTTAAATAACCCTCATATAATGGAAAATAAAGAAATACTCAAATCCTTTAAAATAGAAGAATGTGCTTATATCATGTAAATTGTAATAATTGTTTTAAAAAAATCATTGTAGTAACTGGTCATGGATGAAGAAGACATCTACGAACTGGCGAGTGTTGGCGAGAACCTTGATGAAATGGAATTCATCGCCTTTACTCCAACCAAGTGTCCTCACGATCCTCGGACTGGCTCATCCGTATACCAGCAAGGGCAATACAGTTGGTTACAAGTGAATGGGAGACATAAGATGCAGATATTTTTTGCTCAGAGGCTATCAATAAAAATGCATTGTTATTTTCTTTATCTCCCTGTGCATATTACCAATGACGTAGCTTTCGTTTTTCGTATTTCGTCCGCTATTGGGCCAAATTATTATGTATAATATTTTTCCTCAACATGTATATCGACAACAAACAATAAAATCTATGTTCGTATCAAGCATACTTACAATGGGGTTATGAATGGTATTTTATCAGTGACAGTGAGATTTAGAGTGGATGTGACAGGTTTAACTACTGGTAAAACGGAAATGCGGCTGTGTCACACATAATCCATGAGGTTAAATAAACTTTTCAGTTAAAATATAAATGAAGCAATGCTATTGAAGGATACAGTATCGAATTTTCTTTCAAATTGTTATCGGACTCTATAACGAAGAAGTCTCTCAGCGACACAGAGTAAACATGCCAGTCGGATATGTATTTCACAGTGTCCAAGATAGGAAAGGGAAATGGCCCAAACACATGGATTAGCAGGATTTTGAGTGGAGTACAACAAATTATTGATCAAATACTATTTCTCATATATATTAAGTAAATAATGCAAAAATAATTTTGTTTAGCAACTATTAATAAATTTTCTATGTGATTAAAATATTAAGATTTTGAGACATTTTTTTTCATGCGTTATCATATTCCTTTTCTATCTTGGGGCATTTCTTCCTGCCTCATTTTTCATGTGGAATATTTTCCTAGACCATTTCTTCCAACAATTGTATTTCACCCAACTCTTATTTTTTATTACTTATTATCCAGTTTATCGGTTGTGCTTTTTGGGGCCTTTTTTCCTCCCTTTAATAAATACGTTTAGTTGGTTGTGTTACTGTAGACGAGAATGTCAACACCTCATTTTATTAAGTATTTTATTCGGATCATTTTTTAGGCGATGATTCTTGTATTATTAATACTTGGTGTGTTCTATTATTCTCCGGTAATAATAATACATTTCATTTTTGGCGACGAGGGTGAATACTTACTCCGGTTCACTCCCTAAAAAATAATGAGAAAAACTCACAGAGGATGAAGCGACTCTCCTTATTATAAAGAAAATGGAACCGGTTATTTTCATTATGGAGCATTCAGAGCCATGCAGATGATATCCTCAGACTTTTTGCCATTCCTCCGTGTTCGCATCCACGGAAGAACTCATCTCAACCTCAGAAAATGTCTAACAGCAATTGCCATTCGACATGCCTGAGCCACGCCGTGTCCATCGTTGGATATCCTGGGTTGGTACATTCAAGATGTACGCATACCTTATGTGAAATAAATATATCACCAGTGTATTTCCTAACGCGCGTGCGCGTAAATATTACTTAGTTATATTACTGCGAACAACTAGAGAGAACAAACATATTAGATATACTTTCAAGTAATAACTAATATGCAATATCCTAGCTACATATTACATTCGTGAAAAAAATATTCGACTTCTTTGATGAAATTAATGAACTGTGAATGTATTATGTGACGTCACCCAGTGGACATAAAAATGCAAATTAGGTTTGGTGAGGATTTTTAGAAATCCTGTTTGAATTGCCTTTACTTATTGTTTCGGAATGCTCAAAAAAGTAATATCTAATATAAAGTAGTATATACTTATGAGAAGTAATAACTAATATTTTTTTTAAATATTACTACGCAGTAAAAAGTATTATATTACATACTACTTTCAAAGTAATATTTGACCAACACTGCATATCACGTTAGTAAAAAAACACTGGCATTCCTTTAAAGTACATTAATTTGTACTATTTGATGATTGACAGTATTTTCAGGGCGATTAATCACTGGACCCCTAGATGGACTTATAAATTTTATCCTCTTCATTACCGTACAAGTTAATTTTCAAGGTTGAGTGATAATGTCAAATACAAATAGTTGCGTTATTGAAAATGTTATTCCTATACTTTTAACAAAGTCGGCGAATTTTTAAACTTTTTATAATTATTATTTCTCGATAACACATAGTATTTTTATTATTATATATGTACTGGTATTATTATATGTGAAAATCTTGAGGGATTACCTAATCTTATACACTTGCACAATGGCATTCTCTTTTACGTAAGCCTACCAAACAGGACACGCATTTTAATTTATGGTTAAAGAGACAATGTATTAATTTAAATGAGTTGTACAAGGTGGGGGGGGGGGGGTCCTAGACACCAATTTATGAGAGTCAGATTTCAAAAAGGTCCCTATTAAATATAAATTATATTGAGAGACTTAATATTATCTTAGAAGTGTTGTTCCCTGGATTCAGATCAGTAGTTGAAGGGGAAAATATCTGGCGGCCAGGAGTAGTTGTTGATTGAGGATTCACCATGAGAGAGAACCCTCAATTGCCTAATAGTATATCCTTTGGCCTTCTCAGCCTTTTCCTTTCTTTGGGTTGTATCAAGGGTAAGGGGCAAATGAGATAAAAAGGAAGAAAATGTGGATTTACTTTTACTCTCTGTGGCTTTTTAGGATCACTCTCTTGGAATTGCACCCTTCCTGTGGACCCTGGTGTCTGCAATCGGAACTTAATACGATACTTTTACAACGTTGAAACAGAGGCATGTGAAGAGTTTCGCTATGGAGGATGTAGAGGCAATGATAATCGATATGAGAGCCTCTTGGGCTGCAGGGAAGCCTGCTCTAAAAGAATTGTAAGTTTTTGATATACTTTAAATAGTTTTTAAGCATTAGATCATACAAAATCAATTAAGCGAAGTATATTTTTTGACAAAGAACTGACTTCTTCCAGCACACAAAAAAATAAACTTTTCACAATATAGAAAAACAAATTTTATTATATAATCTAATATGAATCATAATATGAATGCAAAATATGTTCACAAGGTTACCGGCTGATACCGGATTAAGTTCCGGTGAGGTGGTCCAATCTAGGAACTAAACAAATAACAACGTTTTCAAGGTTGTTATCAAGTTTGTTTATTGGCTTTTGATAAATATTATTAATTATAAAATTAAGTTTTTTCTATTAAAAGATTGAATATTTTTCTACTAAAACAAACACGACTTTTCCATACATTTTTAGCTGAAACTATATCTATAAATATCCTCATTTACTCATCCTTGGTAACGATTTATTTTTTAACAAGGATACATCAAATGTATTAGGAACTTTGATTACTTAGAGGGAGAGTCCAACATATCTATAGTCTTTTAAAAAAATATGTGATATTTATGATGAAGTATAACTTGACAAAAAAAACAGGGAACTCGAATTTTAAACCAATTACCTAACACCTTGCTCGTTTAAGGAGATTTTTTTGCTTCTTTTCAGTCATATATGTATATATATATAGATAATATTATCTATTTCCTCCCTCAATCAAATTACTTAGCTATAAATACTCATGAATAAGATTAATTATGATAAAACTTTTTTAATGGAAGCTTTTTCTTTGCCTATTTGGTTCTAAAGAATTGTGTCTGACAGGATATAAATAATATAGTATAATTCAAGACAATATGTTATTCAATCTATCCGAAATAAAAAGTAGATCATTCATGGAATCATAAGATATAATGAAAACAATTGCTCAATAAACAAACATAGGTGTACATTAATGATTATTGAGTCCATAATTATCCAAGAAATTGACGTGTTTTAAGCAACTTTGTCCATTTCTATCGTTACAGTTTTCCTTATTATACAATCACCGATTTTTTAGCCTATATGGATCAACAGAATTGCATCCGACAGTATATAAATAAACATCATAGCATTTAAATTTGTTACTCGAACCTAGGATCTTATCAATGTGAGGTAGACCAAAAAATGACCATCCCCTCTCGGGATTCGAATAGCAGCTTATTTACTTCTCTATATGGCTTGAAACAATGCCCTTGCTTATAGATTTTTTTAAATCGTAAGAACGGATACTTGTAGTTTATATTCTATATATTCTTGTTAGAAACACAAAGATTATTTAAATAATCAAGCATTCATCCATGATCCCTATCAAAGACATAAGTTCCACTTCATTAAATTATGTATAAAACGGCCATATGATTTGATTGGTGTACACATCTCAAAATATCCTTGATGTTATATATAATATAATATTAACTATAACTATATTATTTAAAATTTCAGTGAAATCACGAGGTAGGGCTATTTTTGAATTGCAAAATTTATAAAGATAAAATTGCATCTTGGCTGTATTAAAATTACATTTTCTTGGCTTGGTCCGACATAAAAATATACAAATTCTATAGATCTCAAATTTAAATAAAAGTGTATCTTAATAAATAATTTTAAGTAGCCTAATACAATCGCCAGTTGTGCACACTCAAATAAAAAAATATGTTTCCTTTGTTTCCCCATAGAAGAAGTAAGTTCTTTCTTCTACTGCTTTTCCGACTCAAATTTCTAAAGACATTTCCAAGCACTTTTTTCCTTATGGGTCTTACAAGCTTTTTCTATTTGCACCATAACGATTTTGGACTCTCAGGCCTAAGACTAAATGATTTTGCTTATAAATCGACTTCAATGTTTGGAGACATTTAAATTTATGTTTGACCTTTATATTTTTATGCAGAACGCCTGTATTCAGCCTTTATATTTGCCAATAATTATGAAATGATCACAATATATCAGTAGAATATACGAGAGAGATCCAAAAGCAAGACCTAAAACCACAAATAAAGTGGGTAAAAAGTTAATTTAAAAAACTAGTTTGCTGTACAAAGTTTTATGTTTACTATTTAGTTATTCTAAAGTATAAAAAGTTATATAGGGTGCAAACGTTGCCTCTCTTGGTCCCCTGATAACAACAAAATAGCATTATTAACTATATGAAAAAATAAAGTTTATAAATTAACCAATAATATAAATCGTCAAACAAAAAAAATTACAATCCTTATGTACTTTTTGGTGTATCTTTATATGCTACTTATTCTCTGATTAATTTTTGTCCTCCCTAAGTTTTATTTTCTTGTTCATATTGATTGATGAAAAATATCATTATGATGTATAACTCCAAATCATCAGTCATTGAATAAGTTTCGAGCAACATTATTTCTAAAATAAAATTAAAAAATAAAACTTTATGAGCAGTTCCTTGTTTGAGAATACATTTAAAGACGGATTAAATAGAAAGAAAAGTTCTTAGGAACGACAGAGACTTTTTATATCTAATATATTTTTCATCACTCTCAATTTTTCATTATATATATATATATTTTGCTTATGTTTTTCTTCACTTTTACAGCACAGCTTTCGGAGTCCCCATCAACATATTGAGGCAAAGGTATGTTATTTAATACTTCCATTACAATTGGCGACATACTATATGTGATAAAGTTTTTGCAAAAAGTATATAAATGATTTGACCACCTTCTATATAATAACTGAATACAGATTTAGATATTCAGTCCACTTAAAGATCTTCTATATGACTAAGATGGCGGCCTCACATTTTGATGAAACTATTTAGTTATTTTTTAAGAAGAAAAAATAAATTATTCTATCAATAACTCAGTGATGTCAACTTATTTTATATTTTTACTATAAATTGCCCCTTAAAATGATGTCACGTGGTATATTTTTAGTCGTATCGCCCTTTTTAAAACATTTATTAACACTTTGATTCCTCAAGGAAAAATAATTTTCTTCATTTCCTTGCTTCTTCAGCTTTAATAATATACGTTTTGTCTTAAAAGGGGACATAAGAAGGTAATCATCATTTGCCTACTTTGGTATGGTTCTTTTCTTTTTTTCATTTAATTTATTGTTCATCCAGTCAAAATATATAGGTCAGTGACTCTTGTACAGATAACTAACTGAATTAAATTCTCTAGAAAAATAATATACCATTATGCTATGATACATGAACATGAGA
Source organism: Caligus rogercresseyi (assembly GCA_013387185.1). Lineage (NCBI taxonomy): Eukaryota > Metazoa > Arthropoda > Copepoda > Siphonostomatoida > Caligidae > Caligus > Caligus rogercresseyi. The sequence continues at coordinate 2,223,360 of CP045906.1, forward strand.
TCAATCAACAATTTTTGTCAGGTAGCATTTATTGATGTTTTATTATTAAGAAATATCTCTATTTTGCTTTCATGATCCTATTTTTCATATAAATTATTTTTCTACTATAAGAAAAATAAAAGAACACATAAGTTCCTGAAGAACCAATTAAGTTCTTTCATAGAGTTTTAAATGTACAACATATCTCTTGATTGAACTATATCCCAATGATTAAAAGCATATATCTTAATTACGATATTGGAAGTTCTACATGAAGGGGGTTTATTGTTTTCCCTAAAAATACCCATATGCATTTATTCCTGTTTGGTTATAGAATTGCATATTAAAAAAGCATTACTGCAAAATTGTTTGTATCATAATGGTTTAGGGGCCTTGTATCCTTCCAAGAACAACGCATGAAACTGAAATTAATTAAGAGGTTTTTTTTTCATGAGGTCGTAAAACTTGCATTCGATCAAATTAAATTTGACCCAAATGGATTGCTCCATGCGATATATATAATAAAAACTAATTTATCCTTTTACAACTCCATTACCTAGCAATCGGTCCCCTTTGAGCATGACATACGGGTAAGTTATTTATCAAATGACCATAAAAGTAAACTTTGAACATATAAAACTATATATTACATTTTCTCATCCAATAGTTTTACAGTCGGTGCATCCAGCCCAAAGTAGCGGGTCCTTGTCGCACATTCGAGCGACGATACTATTACGATAAGACTTCTCGGCATTGTTTACCCTTTCGATACGGCGGCTGTCGAGGGAATTTGAACAACTTCCACAGTTTGCATGAGTGCTCAGAGCATTGCGAACAGCATCACACTCCATCTCGGGTATGTTTACGGCATTGCAAAGGGGTTAAATATAGAAGGTATATGTCATGGAGGGATTCGGTAGCACCATTTGTGCTACAGAAACGTACAATAGACTAATGTTTGTCAAAACTAAAATATATCTATGATATATAATCAAACCCTCTTAATTTGAAGCTAAACGTTTAATTCGACATTTTATAAATACTTCCAAACCTTTTATAGAGGCCACTCAATGCAAACCCCATAAAAGGACCGTTGTAGACAAGTGACCGCTTTACACAGAAAATTAATCAGTTATTTTTTCTTCTGCAAGGGAAATGTGTGTGGCTCCAATCGACGAGCATCCGCCATCGACAAGTGACCGATTTAGACAAGTGCCGCTGGTACAAAATAATTGGATTTACTTTCCTTCAGCTCCATATTAAAGTTGATTTCTTTCGACAAGTATAATTGTATTTAAACTTCGCAAAATGGGTATACGATGTCCTCGAAAGGGTTCGTTTATTTTTTGGCGGGAAATTCATTGGATGAAAGGCATTTTTTGCTAAAGAGCTAAATCATTCTTACCTTGAATGATATGCCATACTCTTTGGCAGGGAGGCTCAGTGAGACACTAGAATGTGAACCACTGACTTCATCAATAAGATTCACAATCAATCTGATCACGTCAGGACCTATCTACACTTCACTGCCCCTAAAGAATATCTGCCTCATGAAGTGTTCCTTATATTTCCCTTACAATTGTTATATATGCTTTCTTAAGTATTTTTACCTCCTTTGTGACGTAATGACAACAAAAAGTATTAAAAACACACCTTCTATAATATGCATTTGTGTATAAATCTTGTGTTTCTCATAATGTCCGCCAACGAATGTGCTCTGATTGTCTTCTTCATTTCTATGCTTTAGGATGATATAGTTTGCGCACAGCCACGTAAAGTCGGTCCCTGCAGAGCCTACGAATACCGCTTCTACTACAATGAGCAAAAGGACTCATGCGATGAGTTCATTTACAGTGGATGCAAGGGCAACGATAATAACTTTCACACTCGTGCTGAATGCAGGGCAACTTGCCATCCACAGCATGATCATCTTGTAAGTACTTTATGTAAACAAAACAAAGGATGGTCGATCGTCGAAAACCACCAAGGAACACAGGGTTTCAAAAGTAAAGCTTTATCAGTTCTCTGGTTTTATTATTTATGTTGTTTGTGAAAAAAAATTCTGATAGAAACACGCATAAAACAAAAACTTTTGATTATATAGCCTTCCTTTCCAAGGGTATATTGTTCCCTGGTCAAAACGTTCACAGGTCGATTATGCTACCGAAATGTCAAACTCAACAATAGAAATATCAGGCCATAAATATACATAGCAGCCTTCATAGGTATCCCCGCTGTGATTACCGATTGTTTTTTTTGTATTTCAGTAGATCGGTACTACCGATAATCATCCATTTCTATTTGGCTAAATCCAAGTTACGGAATAACGCCCACGATTACATTCTTTGTAATCGATTAGTAGCGGCTAATTAAAAATTGAATATCGTGTAAATTTCAGAATCAGGGATTTTTAAACTGAATTTTATATTAATTATTAATCAGGCAAAATGAATTATTGATTGAGAGCTTTAAAAATATAAATAAATCTTTGAAGTATCGAAGTATTGAATGATAAATTAAAGGAATGGATGATTGAGATTGAATTATCAACTGAAGTAATCTTATTTATTATGAATCTTGGAATATCATTAGAAGAAATACTGATATCTTGAAATATCGAACGAATGAATCATTTTTATTTTAATCTTGATGCTTCCAGATCAAATTATCAAGAAAATGTTTTTTTTCTGCTCTTGAAAATACTTAACATATGATATAAATGTTTTTTTTAATAATCCTATCGGTGGATGTGTGCAAGTCTATCTTTTTACCGATACTAATTAGATACGACATGCTTCCGACTATTGTTACGAGCAATAAATCCTTTTCTATTACCTACCTAGGTATATATTTATATGATTTCTTTATAACCAAAATAATGAACTATTTGATGCTGGAAATCTGCAAGAGATAACCATGATTTTGTTCTCTTAAATATATATTATTTTTTTATTCTTCAATTATTTATATATAATACGGAGATAAAATCAAATCATGCATTAAAAATCCTGGAGAAATATATAATTATATAATACGTATAACTAACAAAAAAGACAATAACAAAACTTCATATAAACTTTCAAATTCTGTTAAAGTATTTTCCCTGATTTAAAGAAGTCGATGAGAGGTAGCAACGTAGTATTTATCCTGCAAAGCATCACGACTGCAATCGGTCGTTGGGACTTTGACATAAGGAACTGCTGAGTTGAAGCAGCCAGTTTGATTCCGCTTAACTCTTCAGTCTTTATTGACAGGTGCAGAGATAGACTTTGAATTATTATAACTTTACAATTTTTGAATAATAAAGTTATTTCTCAAAATTAGTTGTAGATTATTAATTTTGCATTTTATTATTTTTTATAAATTCAAATGTATGCATTCAGGGACATTTTACTCATACTAAAATATATATTATTTCTTAATGTTTACAGAATTCTCATAATCATCATTCACATTTACCAAAAGTAAGTATCAAACTCACGTCATTCACAATATAATTAATTACAATGTCATTTAAAGTCCTTCTCACTAAATCCAAGTAACTAATATTGTTTGAAAGCATCAAAGTTATTTATAGTATAAGCCGTACCGAAAAATAGATTAGCTGGCCCATACTTAACATAGCAAAAATATTGTAGTATTTTATATTTTAAATTTATTTGATCCTGTTTTTTTAAACATGATTATCGTTTTCCTTTTGATAGAGATTTATGACAGGACTTTAGTTATACATAATTACAATTTAAAATGTAGGATGGCGAAATATATCAAATGAAATATATGAATATATGAAAATATAAGCATGTAGACGAAATTAACATTAATTAAACATTAGTTTTACTATTGGATTGAGTTTTTCATATAAAAAACTCGTTGAAAATGAATTAAAAACAACTTTTTATAATGATTGTGCTAATCAATCTATAGATTTTATTGTGCACATGGAAAATAGTATAAAACGTTTTATATAAAAGGGAGAGTATATATTGCCTGAACGGTATTCCCAACCAATAAAAGTTCTTGTTTGTGTACACATTTGGATATTCATTGAGTATTAATTTATCTCAGCGAATACGCCTCGTGACATAAATCAGTAAATTGCTTATTAATAAAGGCAAATGAATATTTGTCTATTTGGATTTCATCACATTGTAACATTTTAATTATTTTACGTGTCAGCTGATTAAGAAACCAACATGAATGGAGTTGAAGTCCACCCATGCTTTCTTTATCCCGATCTATTCATAAATCCACTTCTTTTCTACTCTTAAATCACAGCTATGCTTCCTGAAGAAAGAGATTGGCCCCTGTCGGGGAAGAGAGAAACGCTACTTTTTCAACCCTTCATCGAGTGAGTGTCAGAGCTTTATTTACTCAGGGTGTCACGCAAATGCCAACAACTTCAAGACCTACAAGGAATGCTGTGCGGCTTGTCATTTGAGCACAAACACAGGAGATGAACATGTGGACACAGTAAGTATGATGCAATGAGTATTTAGATTTCAGTTATTCTTTTGATTTATTAAAACGTTATAAAAGTAATTTCTTTTAGGGGTTTGTCACTCCTTTTAGTGTATTGAGTAAAGAAAAAGGGAAAATGTATTTATTTTTCTTCCTCTAAATATACATATCTATATATATATATATATATATATATATCTATATATAGGAAATGACCGGGTACCCGGCCCGGGTCCTGGCTGTTTTTTGTGCGGCCTGGCCCGGCCCGATGTCCCAGTTTTTTAAACACCGGGCCGGGACTTCAATCTTTTATTTCGTTTGTCATTCATAAATTTGATTTAGAAAATAATTTCCCCTAAAAAGTGAGGAGGTTTTTTTTAGAAAGTAATTTTCGAAATATTATTTTCTAAACAAAACGTCATCAATTTTTTTGGAGATTATTTTCTGAAAAAAACGTCATCACTTTTTTTGGAGATTCGTTAATAAAAAAAACGCCGTCACTTCAGAATGTCGAAGGATATTATGTATTATGTCCCGGCCCGGCTTGAAAAATTGAAGTCCTGGTCGTTTCCTGATATATATATATATATATTCATAATTAAACATTGTTTTTTTTTTGTTAAAGGAATGCATATTGACATTATATCATTCTAATGAATTGTTTTCACATAACTTTACAATATCATAACATATCTACAACTGAGAGACGTTGATTTCTTATTATTAGTGTTTCTCATAATTAAACATCAACTCAGTTTCAACTTACATTATTGGATTTAAAATATAAATTTTATTTATATTATTTTTCAGGGAATCCCTGGCATTACGAACCAGAATAATGTAAGTCTCTAAAAACAATACCAACCTTAACTACATATTATCTATGATGAATCCCACTTTTACAGGTATCGGATCCATTCAATCCCTTCGGTTCCTTTGATGTAATTCCGTACGATTCTTGGGTAAGAGGCTATTTTTATTTATTTATAAATATAGATATATTTAAAGTGTAGTAATTATTTTCTCATATAAACTTATTTTTGTGTCTTTTCAAAGTAAATCTTTTAATATCATCCTTTTTTTCTCAAATAATATAATTTGTAACATAAGTATTTGCTTAACTTTGGGTTGTAGATAAAAATATCAACAAAAATAATATAAAATCAAATTGATGTGAGATGGTTCAGCAAGAAAAGCAATTCTAAATGAAAATGGTAAAAATGTGAAAACGCAGTTTTTTATTTATAAAAATCACGGCCAAATATTTCAGAAGTATTTTAAGACCAGTTGCACACGTATTTACCCATGAATGTCATTTTTATTTTGATAAGTTAGAATGATTTTCTTTCTATTGAACTTATTGTTTATATGATTTAATTCCACATTGCTCCGATATAATCCCTCAAAGATAGTCCTTTTTTTCATAGCCATAAGATATTTATTCCTTATCAATTATAATATATAATTAGCAATATTCAGAGCCTGTATTCAACTAATCATAATATTTTGATAAAACAAACGAAGAATAGTTTTACCATTTATATTATAGTTATGATAACTCATTTTCACATAAATCTATTTAAATCATCGACCAGTATAATAAAGAGATACTTAACAGATTTTTTTTATAAAATACTTTTTTTGAAAAATTATTTCATGATATAATCAACATAGAATGGCTGTCTTAAATGAATTTAGTCTTGGGAGTAAACAAAAGGAAGTCCCACAATAGATTCTTTAAATGCTTTGGTCCAAGGTCTATATAAGAAGGTCTGAGCAATACAAAAACAAACATGTAGCATTGTGACTACTCAATTACGTCACCGGATAACGAATATATATATACGAATATATATATACATATATATATTTATATATATAATATATTTATACATATATATATATATATATATATATATATATATATCGTTCTCCATGACGTCATTGAGTAGCTACACTGCCAGGATTACATGTTTCTTTTTGTATTGCCCAGACCTTATTATACAGACCTTGCTTTGGTCCATAAAATAGTTTTCCCGGCTTTGTAGCATAATGATAACTCCTTTTTTAATATTATCCACTCTCATTTTCTTTCAACCAATCACGTTTCGAAAACCCCACTTTTTCATATCTCTATGTATGAATCTTAATCACACAAATGTAGGTGTGTGCCCTGCCTAAGGAACCTGGACCATGTGGGATCAACAACCCGCGGTTCTACTACAATGCGGAATGGCAGATCTGCAAGCCTTTTGTCTATGGCGGCTGTGGAGGCAACGCTAATCAGTTCAATAGCCATGATGAGTGCAGTCAGACCTGTAAGGATTTTTCATTATTCGGAGTAAGTGCAGAATATTTTTTATGAGGGTATTTGTTAATCTAAATATCTTTAATAATTTATTTAATAGGATCCACGGGATAAAAGAAACTTTGGATTGGTAAGAAAAGTTGCTTGAAAAATTAGAATATCAACATTAATTTTTAATAATTTCCCCACAGGATAAATACATTCCATCGCAACCCTTCAACTATAACGTAAGCTTTACAATAATGTTTAATTGGATAAAGATGCCCACTAATACAGAGCAACTATATGATATGAAACTTTATGTTGAGGACCCCCGGATATATATATATATATATAGGCGTAAGGGAGATGTTTGGTTTGGGGGGGGGGGGGAAGCATTTAATTTGCTCGAATTTTAACAAGAACTGTTGTTGAAAATCGGCGAAAAAATAATGAGAAGAAAGCTATGTAGATTGATATTTTTATTATAGTATTTACATACAACTCATTACATATATTTATTTGGTTTATAATTCAAAATCCTTTCATCCTTTCCTAATTTCATATTTTTTCTCAACTTAAATACCCGAATACCTCAACCAATTTGCCCGAATTTGAGAACTCACCCGAATTTTCGGGGGCAGTTGCCCCCCTTGCCCTCCTGTCTCCTACGCCTATATATATATATATATATATATATATATATATATTATATATATATAGCTATATGTATCGTATATGCTATTGTTCGTATATGCTTCTTCGAGAGAACTCCTCGATATATTTAAAAAGCCTCTAAGCTACCTCAATAGTCTCGTTTTTTATATTATATATTTAGGGAGAAAAGGATCTACTCTCTTATTGGGTAAGCAACTACTTTCCCACAAGCCTTTTTCCTTAGAGAGATATGATCCATAATTATATTTCTCAATATTAATAGAGATACATCGTCGACCAATTTACAAACAAAATCCCAACCTTATCTGATTCTTCTTTACCTCTCAACAAGGACGTGGACTGGGTGAGCCATATATACATACAATCATTAGGGCTGGCAATAACATGGAGTAAAAAAATAATGTTTGAAAGCTGGATCAAAAACTTGCTAAATATGCGAGTAAAATTATAAATATTGGAATAAATATGTAATATATCTCACTAAAAATTGACAGAAATTCACATGGTTCACATGAGGAGACGTTAAAAAGGTCTTACGCTGTAGACATAGAAAAGAGAAAGAGAGTTGTTTGGCAAGAATTAACGCGGTATATGAAAAGGAGAAAAGCCCGTACTTGTTATATTCAATAAAATGCATGTTGGTAAACCGTACCTTTCTTATCTGCATTTGGTCAAATAGCGAGGCTAAAAATGAGCAAAATAGAGGGAAAATGTTGAAAATGTAAAAATATTTTAACCATACAAATTAGGGATGCATAAAGTTAATCGACTAACGATTAATAATTGACAAGATTTTAAACGATTAAAGTATATTAGTTGATATTAATCGACAGATCGCGCCCTCTATTTGAAGTTAATGAAACTTCAACATCTTTACCGGTTTTTGAATCCGTTCTTCTATTCAATATTCTCATAAGTTCTTTCTTTGAAATAACTCCTCACTTTGGACGTAGAAAAATACAAAGAGACGTCATTGGAATAAGATTAGTATTGAAAGCATAGAGATATATATTTTTATCTCTATGATTGAAAGTCGACAAATTAGAAAAACTTCTTTAAAGAATTATAACCCAGTGACTTCAAAAAAAATCCTATAAAAATTAAGACACACTCACCCAAGTCTGTATAATAAGGTCTGGGCAATACAAAAACAAACTGTAATCCTAGCAGTATAACTACTCAATGACGTCACTGGAGAACGATTATATCTATCTATTTATATATCTATCAATCTCTCTATCAATCTTTATATGTATTTATTGGTTTTAGGAATATTTAGATATAAAACTTATGCACAAAAAAATCTGATAAGTCATTTTTTTGTTGAGAATTATTGATAGTAGGATTTTCCTTAATGACACTTTTGTATAAAATGCATTTTTAAAGGAAACTATTGACTTTTCGGCCCAGCTTATCAGTCAAAATAGCTTTATTGAGCATTATGTGCACATTTGGTTAGTTTTATCTTTAAACTGAGCCCATTTTGAGGACTTTTTCCTCAATATAAAGGAGTATTTCGTTATATAATAGACCCATAAGGTTACCTATGAACAATAAGCTACGGTAAGTAAGGTAGGTTTCGTATCTCAGACCTCTTCTGCACTAACGTAACAAGCTCCGCTTTTTATTATTTATTATGTTATTGTTATTTTTATTCTTCACGAAACCTACTTAACCTTACCGTAGCTTATTGTTCATGGGTACCCTTATGGGTCATTATATACGAATATACTCCTTTATATATGAAGGAAAAAGTACTCAAAATGGGCTCCTATAAAATAAAACAAATCAAATGTGCTCATTAATGCTCAATAAAGCTATTTTGACTGATAAGCTGGCCCAAAATCAGTAGTTTCCTTTAAAAATGCATTTTATACAAAAGTGTCGTTAAGGAAAAATTCCTACTATCAATAATTCCCAACAAAAAAATGCTTTATCAGATTTTCTTTGTGCATAAGTTTTATATATATATATTCCTAAAACCATATATATATTTATAGATTGATAGAGAGATTGATAGACATAAAGATAGATAGAGATCGTTCTCCAGTGACGTCATTGAGTAGTCACACTGCTATATGTTTATTTTTATATTGCCCAGACCTTATTATACAGACCTTGCACTCACCCATCCCAATCCGCAAGATAAACTGTTCCTTAATCGTGGTGCTGTTAACGATCAATCGATTAAAGTCGACTAAATGAAACAACTAACGATTAATCTATTAATCGATAACTTGTATCCCTAATACAAATAAGTGTTTTGACTCCATATTTTTATTCGTATATTTTAGCTCAGGCCCATCAATAACATTGTCAATCATTATTTAACAATTCTAATTTCCTTCTTTTGACAGGGGAAATATCTTTTACCGAGCAGAAATGAACCTCTGTGAGTATTATTTAAAGAGGTGACATTAAGTCCATTATAACGATCATTACTTTGTTTCACAGATTCCGGACGCCGGCATATTTCCTCATTTCCTTGTAAGTGAATAAAGTTTACTAGTAAGTTATCAAGGAACACTCAAGACCCCATTAAGATTTTCTAAGTTAATTTTAATCAGAGTCAATTCTTACAAAAAAACTATTTTCTTATACATATAATGTTATTATATATATTTAAAAAATGTAAAATGCCACTGACATCATTGTTACAACTTTTTTACTCAATACTATGTTAGTATTGAAGTCTGATGACTCATGAATGATTAGCAACTTATAATCATCTTTGTCTACTCCTCAGGGTTTTTAGATCTAGTATTCTTAATTACCACTGCATAAAGCACTGTTAGATGCCATCAAGGGAACACTTTTTTTGATAAATATAACAAAATGCAGGAATATAATAAGAGGAGTAAAAGTGTTAGATATCCAATGACATAATTGGGTTTTTATCATAGAGATATAAAGATATAGAGAGCTTATTCCCTTCAATAGCAGATAAATATCGTCGTTCAGCTGTATTCTGTGTCTAATATAAACAAAATCTATTTGTAGTAGGTCAACGTAAGTTGATAATAGAGATAGAAAGATTGGTTTATTTTGGGTAAAATGACGTATTTCTCTGGAGAATCCAAGAAGCTCTCTATGTCTTTATATCTCTATGGTTTTTATCAATAACTTAATATTGATATAAAAAGCAATCCTTTACGTCACTGAAAATATGGTGTTATTTGAATATTCATTAAAAATGTTTTATATTTGCTCGAAAATTGGTTATGATCGAAATTAACTTAATAAAACTTTGTTTGAAAGCCTTCCTTTCCATAGTGTATAGTGTTCCTTGGATTTATATAGTTTATCCAGCCAAAAAACACTTAAAAAGTGTCACAGTGAGTCATAATATGTTAGCGTGTGCAGCTACGCCTTACAGTTATATAAAGAGAAAATGATTTATTTTACACAAAAATGGTATATCTTTAAAACGAATACACTACAAAATTACAATGATGAAAGAGAGATACTATGGTAAATTGAGTTCATCCATGCTTGTGGATTTTTGTTGAACGTTGAGACGAGATGCGTCATCAAATGAGTACAAAAGACAAGCAAAAAGAGAAATAAAACCAGTAGCTTGGACTATAAATCATCCAAGTGTACTCATGTGTTCTGGTAAAGATGCCTTTTGATGTTAAAAAGCATGATTGTATATCAATATTATCATTATTTTAGCGTTTTGTGAAAACCCCAGTTATTTAAAATAATCTAAAAAATAAGAGCCAGTCCAAAAATTTCAATATGATCTTTGAAATCCATGCAAAAAAACTTGGTATGAATTTGCTATATGGTTCTGGAAGACAACCATTATGAAAATTGTTTTTTTTTGTGTAATCATATCATGAAACACCATAGATTAGTGATGGGTCACGAGCTTAAATTTGCTACTCGAGCTTGGGCGAGTAGTAAGAAAAATTACTCGAGTATTTACGAGTTTTACTCGTAACTCGGGTAAAATTTAAAACTCGCAAAAAAACTCGTTACTTATAAGAGCTCATTTTTATTTATATATATGGAAAGGAAGAAAAATTTATACTCCTAGGAATACTTGTATTTTTTAGATCATCCTTTACATCCTGATTGATATGATATAATCATACATACGATATAAGAGTTCTATGCAGTTCGGGATTTCTTGCTCATTTAAAAAATGGGGTTTAAGTCCTTTATTTTGTAAAATTCTAAAATTTATCCCTCGTGCTCAGTTTTAATATAATTGATATTCTTTTAGGATTTACAGTTTTTTGAGCTAGAAGTGATATTTTTTAATAAATTACTTGATATCAAAGTCTAAATTAATATTCAGTTATTCAAAACAAACTTCTGGTTCGTTGAAATACTAGTTCCATTATCATTGTATATTTTGAACAAAATTTTCTAGATTAAGACCAGTGGATCGAAAAAATCTCCTCAAACACTAGATTGAGGCCTTGTGAGATAATTAGTAACGTTTCCAAGTATTTTTATGAGACTGAAGATTATTCTTCACTGGATTGTTCCATTTATAGTTACTTGAAAAGAAAAAGACATTCCAAAAAATTAGCATTATATATGCATATAAAAAAGGGAGAATTTTTATTTATTCACAGCTCAAATATTATAAATATATAATTACATCAGGAAACGACCGGGTACCCGGCCGGCTGTTTTTGAACGTTCCGTCCCTGTTTCTAAAAATCAGCGGGACGGGAGTTTAATATATTCGTTCCCTCGTCATTCTGAAAGTGAGGACGTTTTTTTAAAAAAGAATTCTTAATATTTCAAAAAAAAATCTTTTTTTTAATTTTTAAAATAATAGGATTTTTTAAATTAAATGTCGTCTCTTTCAGAATTATAAAGGAACGAATATATTAAAGTCCCAGTCCGGATCCCGGCGAAAAAAACGTATCCTGGTCGTTTCCTGACTTTAAGATGATGTATTTTTTATATTTATTTTTATGAAGCTAGGATGATCTTTAAAGGAACAGTAAAATTTATTTAAAACAATAAATCATAACATATTCATTACATAAAGTACCACAATAAGACCGTCTCATTACTAATTATTATTAAGAATCAATGTCTTTTGAAGCTCTTGATGTGTCCAGACATATTATTTGAAGGGACGAGTTTTCGTTTTATAAGAAATTTACACGTGGTAACGAGTTTGTCTCCGAGTAACGAGTTTTCCTCCGAGTAACGAGTAAAAGCTCGTCGATTTCATGCGCGAGTCGAGTATTTGAAGACTTTTTTTACTCACTAAATAAAACTCGAGTATAAAAAAACGAGTTTTACTCGTGACCCATCACTACCATAGATATATAAATAAAGAGAGCTCATTCCCTTCAATAGTAGAGAAACATCGTCGTTTAGCTGTATTCTGTGTGTCCAATATACACAAAGTAATTTTATCTACGTCATCGTAAGCTGATCATAGAGATACATTTTATCTCTATGATCAGCTTACGATGACGTAGTATAAATTACTTTGTTTATATGGATACAAAAATGCAAATGAGGGGAATAAGCTCTCTATATCTTTTTATCTCTATGAACACAATTTACACATAGAATATACACATAGAGACATAAAGATAAGAGAGCTTATTCCCATCAATAACAAAGAAACATCGTCGTTCAGCTGTATTCTGTATGTCCAATATAAACAAAGCAATTTCTACGACGTCATCGTAAACTGATCATAGAAATAAAAATATTTTGTTTATATGAGCCACAAAAACGTATTCCTCTGAAGAATCCAATAAGCCCTCTACTATGTCTTTTATATCTTTATGTGAAAGACGCACATCTCATGATCCAAGGGTCAAAAGCCTGTACAACTTCGAAGGAGGGCCAAAAAGCGACTCGTTCAAGCCAACACAGTAAATGCAAGGATATATAAATGCAAAATGTGTAAGAAGGAGGATCAGAGCATAGATCATCTCATCAGTAGATGCATATGAGATATAAGCCAAATTGTAACATGCGAGAAATGTAGCGATATGAAGAAAACATATATAAATAATTTCAATATTAATACAGGAATCTCCTTAATTTTTTTTGTGTGGCGTCCAAGATACCACATTGTATGGTTGTTGTTCTACCTCGAGTGGTTGTACATTTTCTTTATTTGTATGTCTTTTGTAAGCAGTAAAAATTCCATGCACAAAGGCCATCCTTGGTTTAAGAACTATATTAATATTTATTTTTTTGGCCACAAGGCGATACTTTATTAATTTCTATAAAGATTTATATAGACATGACGGACAGAACATTCTACTAGACAGATAAAACAGGAATGAAATAACAAAAAAGCATATAAATATTAAAAAGTAATCATAAACACTTTCCGATTGGATAAAAACTTTTTGTAAAACACGAAGATGTAAATTGATAATATTGGAAACGCCAGAAATGTCGTGGTCATTGGAGCTTCTTTTGGCATATAAAATTTGCTGGGTTTTGGTGATGATTGCGTTGATGACGGCCTCCATTTGACCAGTGTAAAAGGCTATAAAATGGTCCCTCGTTGGAGTATAAAAGTTATATTGGAGGCGAATAATTTCGGTATAAACTATATTAATATATTAAAAATTATATTGAATGATACAAATCAAAATTCTGTGAAAGAAAAGAGTCAAAAAATTGAATAAAAATATTAATGAATTTTTGTAAATGTGTCTCTATCAACTGAGGATGTTTTGTATATACTATATTAACTGACATTATTCATATAATAGTAAATAATATTATTATTTTCCACTTTATACTTTTTTCAATATTCCATAAGTTTTTTTTGTGTGAGAAATGTATTTTTTTGTGTAATATTTTCGTTCTAAAAATACTTGGATAAACTTGAAACAAAAATTATATAAACGCTTAAATAGAACACTAAAAAATGATCAACTTTTTTAAATATAAAGCCTATTTTTTCGATTAGTACGAAAGATATTGAAATTATAAAAACTGATTTGAAATGCATTGACATACTAGAAAAATAAATACTACTGACATTTGTGGTTATCTTACTTGCACGAAGATAACTTGGCGTGAACCATTAAAAATGATGAAAAACCAGATTTTCAAAAAAGGCCATAAAGTCCAAACCTTTTTCGGAATATACTTTAAGGGACATTTTTGGAATTAACGTAAAAAATGGGACTCATGTTAGGAATTTCAGCCCAGGGGCAAAATCCTTGTTCATAGTGTAATCAACGCACATTCTTCGGGATCATTTTCTATATTTATCTCATAGAGATATAAAGAGCTTATTCCCTTCAATAGCAGAGAAACATCGCCATTGTCCATATAAACAAAGGTATTTGTACCACGTCATCCTAAGTTGATCATAGAAAGATTTGTTTAATTTGGGCACAAAAACGTATTCCTCTCAAGAATCATATGTCTTTATATCTCTATTTTATCCCCCTTTCTCAAGGCATGTCTCTTCCCAAAAGAGCGGGGTCATTGCCACGGGTCGCGGATTCGAAGCTACTTCAACTCTCAGAGTGGTCGCTGCGAATCCTTTGAATATAGCGGCTGCGGAGGAAGTCCAAACAATTTTAAGGATCCCTCACGTTGTGCAGACGTTTGCTCACATTTTTTAAGGAAAAGGTACGCAATTGACTGTTTAATATGATGACGTCACTAAGGATTATTATTGCAGGGAGACAATAACCCAGGGGATAAGGTTATACAGGAGCCGGTAAGTAGTTTTATGTGTATTGGACTTTTTTAATACAAAAAGTAAGTTTGTTCGATTGCAGTATCCGAATCGACATGAATAAGAATGTTAGCAATAAATGAATTCAAATTGAATCTGAGCCTTGAAATCTGAGAGTTAAGGATGCTGCAATTTTGCTAATAATTTATCTTTAACACTAGAAAGACGGTGAAGTCAATTGGACTGTTTTGTCGACTTTAGAAGCTAATAGCTTAAATGTCATTAGGTATAAATGGTCATAACTCTTCACTGATATAATGCTGCATATATATATATGATTCGTCAAATGCCCGTTCGGATCCTCGTTATTAGCATGAGGTGGACTCACCAAAAGACTATAAATATTTATACCACTTAGATATATTTTTGCTTAAAAGAGAATGTTAATCATTTTTTGTCAATAAAACTACTAGTTAATGTGAATTGAGGCGCTAAACAAAAGAAGTGTCTCATAGATATATTTTAGCAATGCTTAAGTATGAGTAAAGGCTAAAAATCAGCATAAGCGTTGAATTTATACACTGCATTTCTGATTCAATATATATATGGAGATATACTTTAGATTCAACACGTCACATAATAAGTCGGTTATTTCTATATATTTTTTTCGTAAAATATAAATCGATTAAAAACATAGCAAAATTCGTAATGAACAGAAAAATATTTTTTTGTCTTAATTGTGAAGCTTTTAGCCGTCAAAATTTAGTAGCAAGGCACGACATTTTACTATATCATGTGGAAAAGAGTAGTATATATATGTTATTGCTATAAACGTTTATTCAATTTATGTTTTGTGTGTTTTTGCAGACAGGAAAACAATTATTCTTATTTATTAATATAATTTGTTATGCAACCAAAGCAATTATTTTATAGTTCATAAAAGCTCACTAAATAAGCAAAACAATTATTATTTAAAAAGATAATATTACTTTAATATTGAAATTCTACCGAACCGAATATAATATAAACACACACATATATATATATATATCAGGAAACGACCGGGCCTTAAATTTTTAAAGCCCGGCCGGGCCGGTAATAATACATATCCTTCGACATTCCGAAGTCATGACGTTTTTTTAGAAATGCATTTCCAAAAAATAGTGACGACGTTTTTTAGAAAATAATATTGCGATAATTTCCTTTTTTTTTAAAACGTCCTCACTTTTTTTGGAGATTCTTTTCTTTGAAAAAAAAGTCGTCACTTTTTTTGAAGATTACTTTCTAAAAAATGACGTCACTAATTTTTGGAAATGCTTTTCTAAAAAGGACGCTCAAAAAACAGCCGGGACCCGGGCGGGTACCCGGTCGTTTCCTGATATATTTATATATATATATTATCTATACATATATATATATTGTATATATTTGATATGAAATGATGGTACAATTACCAAATTTTAAAAAAACGCCAATCAATTTAAAAAATGGGTGAAAATGTTCAATGTATATATTTTAATGTAACTATGATTTTATATTTATCATCCAACTAGTTTGTAGTCCCATCACCGCCTTCGAATTTGATTCCGTTTATTCATGGGTAAGATCTGTACATCATTTTATTCTTATTATTCGACTTGTATGACAAACTGCAACACGTTCATTTTTTAGAAATGCGCACTTCCAAAGGACGTCTGACCTTGTCTAGCCCAGATTCGGAGATACTTTTATAACAAGGAGAGAAAGAGATGTGAGCCCCTCACCTACGGAGGATGTGGAGGAATGCAAATGCATTTCACAGCCAGGGAAATGCCTTCAGGACTGCGGGGGGTTTTCTATTCTTGGAGTAATTATGAATTTAAATATAGTTATTGGCATTAATAAAAAAGTGGCCGAGGAATTGGCCGCAGTTGAGATGTTTGCCGGTTGGACACTTGTAGTATGCTGTATTTTGGTCGTGGTCGCAGGAATGGTATTTTTATCATTGATTTAATGGGTTTTTCAATGTTTAGAAGAAAAAATAATTATATACATTGTAATTATGAATATAAATATGGTTCTTGGACTTCTTGTCAACTGAAAAGTGCCGAGGAATGGCCGCAGTTGAGATGTATTGCCGGTTGGACACTTGTAGTATGCTGTATTTTGGTCAAGGGCGCTGGAAGTATTTTATAATTGATTAATGTTTGTTTATAAGAAAAAAATAATTATATACATAGATGATTTACGGCCGTAGGGAAAGTTATAAGTTCTTGTAGCATTTTGGCCATATAAATACAATTTATAGGTCAACTGATTTCATCCTTTTAATTTTAATGAAAAACTATAAAGCCAAGCGACAATTTAGTTGTAATATACGACCAAAAAGTCGCTAACAAAAATAATTAATTCTTACTTGCATTTCGTTTGCGTCAAATTCGAACGTTATTTTTTGTGGATTATCAACTGTTCTAATATTTTGAGGATGGAAACTTATTATATGGCAAAGCTTGTTATACCAGTTTACACACAGACTAAGTACTGCAAATAACAGTAGCATTCTTCATGATATTTTGGATTTGACAAATGAATGTTGATTTGTGTTTTATAATTGAAAAGTCATAACAAGGCAAAGCCATGGCTTTTATAAATATACAAGCAAAAATGTTGTATCAAAAGCATTACTTTATTTGTAGAATTGTGTTCAAAATAATTGTTTTGACATTTTTGTGAGATGGACTGTTTGAACGCTCAAAACTTTTAATATAAAAAACATTATAAAGCCAAATAAATGGCACATCAATTCTATTAATTCTAATGTAACAATTCGTACCCTTTTAATTATTTATATAATTACCGTAGCTTTGTATATATTTTCAAAATAATAGTCATTTTTAACAAATTCTATTTACAAAAAAAAATAGATTTATTTTCGGTATTTTAATAATACATATAAAAATGTTGGTTTTTGGGACTTTTCATAGAAACATACATATATATATATATATATATTATGATATGCAGTATTCGTTTTGAAAACCTTCATAGCTAAATATATAAATAATTTAAAATAGATACGTAAACTAATTATAAACAACTGGTTAGTTTGAAAAGGCTTTTTCAGGCATTGGTACTTTCCATAAATTGATTCTCCACCCGTCGAAATTTGTTGTATCGTGATATAAACAACTCAGATTTTAGTGATTATATCTTTCTGATGCCCATAACTTTTTGAGAGCTTACGGCCAAAAGTTCTTTACAAAAGCACATTTCTTTTTGGCGATTTGGCCGTGGCCAATGAAAGTCAATTTTTTTATTAATTTTCCGAAAAGTTCCAATGTTTGGAATCGGTAATTGTATAATAAAAAAATTGTAACGATAGAGATGGACAAAGCTGCTTAAGTATATCTTTGTTTATTAATCAATTTGTCAATATTTGGATTAAATTAGTTTATAATATATTTATGTAAATAATACAGATGAATCTGTAGCCAAAAAAAATGCTAATAAATACAGCAACTCCTTCTGTGATCTTATAACAACGTATATAAGAATATTGGGTTTGTGGATACTTTAATTATTAGCAATACTTTAAAAATGAATCAACAATTTAAGCCTCTTTTAATGAGGCATATAAATAGATAAACTAAAAGTTGATAACAAAAATTTTCACTGTACAGCTTTGGCGGCCAAAGTTCCAGGCAGTAATTCAATTCAAGCAGCAAACATTCTTTTGATATTCAGGTCAAAGCTATTTTTTAGGACGAATTACAAGATATTATATATATATATAAATCTTTATTATTGTCATAACATATTTTAATTCTTATTGTTATTATCAATTATAGAATGCACCAAGAGATGATAGCCAGTTCAACCCTGGACTGGTGAGTGTAGAGCACATATTGACTAAAAACACATTCTCTTAAAGCAAAAAATCTATTTTCAGAACAATACTATCCTTCAGAAAGATTCTCCTATAATGTAAGTTTTCCACTAAGCAAAATAAAGTCTATCAGCCACTATCATAACATTCTTTTCAGGGAGAAAAAGATTTATTGTCATACTGGGTGAGTGTAGATCATTAAATCAAATTAAAAAATGTCAAAAATCATTATTATTTTACTATGTTTTTTCACTTATAGAAATATTAATTACAAACTATGCTCCAAGACTTCATCATCCTAAGCCAAATGGACCTCTTGATAGGGATATAGATTGGGTAAGATGTCAAATAAGAATAAATTTTAGTTTGAACGTGTAGTAATTAATGTTTCATTATTAATAGGAAAATTTCTTCAAATTGATAGGAAACCGAGTATGTATTTTATTGTAATATCTTTATACTTTTTTGTGCGTCAGGAGGAAATTATTAAGGAAAAAATGGTCAAAGAAATTGATTCTTTAGATGTTTGAATATATATAAATTATTATTTTGCTTACCTGTTTGGTTTCCCGAGGTAGAATGGGTAAACAACATGGTTAAAGGGTTGTGTGTTCTAGGGAATGGGCTAAGATCGTAAAATCAATTCCGCCTTGGACTCAAGAGTCGACTTCAATTCGTACTCTTAGATCCTACCCTCAAACAAACAAACAAAATATTTAAATTATCAATATTGTTAACGCTATTAGTTAAAATCAAGGTTAAGAAAGATATTTTTTCATTTAATAGCTGTTATTCTCCATTTCAATCATTTCAATAGTTAATCTTTATTGTTTTACGTGAACAATGGAAGTATTTTATGTAGTTTATAGTTTATTCAAATCTCTTAGTATATCTGTGTTTTCTTTTTGCTTTTTTTTCAATGTATTTCAGTTCATAAAATTCCAAAGTAATTGTGTTAAAAAACATAAATAGACATTATAGTCTCTGCGTTCTTTTTTTGCTTACTCCAAGAGAACACCGATATATATATGATGTTTGGAAGAAATGGTATAGCAACAATGGTCAAACCAATGGATTCTTTTGGATTCACTGAGTTTGAAAATAAATAGATAAATAATATTGGGAAAATGTATTTTATAGATAAAAATATAAGTATTTTACTTGTTTTAAAGGATTTAAGCTGATATATAAAAATAGTTACGGATTATTATTTTTCATTTAGAAGCACTTGATGGGTATAACCATATATATTAACTTAAATATACATTAAATGTAAATAATTAGTGAGAATAGTCCCAATACATATTCAAGTAATGTATAATACTAAATAAATCAAATATATAAATACATAAATAGCTTAATCAGAGAAATACGTAAGTTTGTCTACTGTCGAGGTAGGATACACAAAACAAATTAATCTACTATAAATATCCAGGGACTAAGTGTCTTTATACATGTGTTATTATAATAAAAAGCATAAAAGATTAGACGCATAATCCAATGACGTCATGTGGGAATTTTTAGTTTCTTATACACTTAAAATCAAATTTGTTCTGAAAGAGATTGAGATGTAAACTAATCATTTCTTTAATGACGTCACTGGATAATAAGTCGTTTGCATTTTTCATTTTAGTAATTTCAGTATATTTTCAACTTATCGTGAGCTAAATAAATCATATCAAACGCAGAAAAGACCAAAATAAAACTTTTCAATTCAGTGTTGATATATATTTGTTATGGGTTCTCATCTATAGCTGAAGGAATCACAAAACATTACTCTGTTATTGAAGGAAAAAACCTATATATATATATATGTAATCTCAAGTTTCTCATTTGACATTTATCAGTCTTACATTACTTTCAATTTCAATGTTGACCATTTTCTCTTTACCATCATTTCCTAACATGCATAAACAATATATTTTATTCTATATAATCTTCTTTTATCTTCCTCAAATAGCCCCAAGACAACGGACCGCCGTCTCCTCACTATCTTGTAAGGAAGGAATCCCTATTTTTATCAAGGATTTCAACAACTTTATTAATTTATTCCCTTGATAGGCTTGCTTATTCACTCAAGAACCTGGACATTGTCACAATAGACAGCTTCGAAGCTTCTACGACTCTAACACTGGTCTCTGTCTTGCCTTTGAGTATAACGGCTGCGGTGGAAGCCCAAATAACTTCATGACACCATCTGAGTGTGAAGATACCTGTGGGCGGTTCTTGAAGAAAAGGTTGGTCTGCTCAAATCTTTATATATATATATATATATGTACTAACATGTATACAAGGATTCCACTATGTTGATGCAGGCAAATAATGCTGAGAATTGCTTAACTTTTGAGAAAATATTCATGACAATATTGAAGAATAAAAGTTGAATATTTTTATAGATTAGGTATAATTCAACTTAATACATTATTAATCATTTAAATTCAAATATTTTCAGTAAATAAGTCTTGTATAAATATTAATCTACTATTATTCTTTCAGTTGACACCCAAAAATGCCGACTCAAGCAAAGATAAGAAGGTAAAATTGCATATTGAGCTGTAGTTTGTGATATATTATTATATTTTTCTTATTGTTAAAGTGTTCTCATTAAATTTCTACTTACATGTGAATGGTTTATTTATAGATACTTCCCAAGCTTCCGAACTTTGATTTGATCCCCTTCAATACATGGGTAAGTGAGGGATGACGTCTAAAAAAAATGGTTGAAACATATTAAAACAAATTGATTAGCAATCTCTCAATACGATTCCATAAGTATTAGGATTCATTATGTTTTTTTTAAATTATAGTTACTTAGATTTTGAATAAGCCTTATTATGTCCTGCAATTGTGACCTTCAGTCATCTCCATAGAGAATATAGAATACAGAAGCAGCATATGATAGCCTTGAAGGAAGACATATTTGCTATATTGTAGCACATAGTTGGGGGAAGACAAAGACGTAAAGAAATAAAGAGGAAGTGAGACTTCCAATTTTTATTAAGAAATAAGGCGATAATTGAAGCGTCAATATTTTTGTATTTATAAAAAATGAACATTTCTTTCATTATTACAATATTTAACTAGCTTATATTTAAATCAGGCATAATAATAATTATATAAATTATACTATTTATCAAGTATATTATAATTAAGAGATCGAATTAAAAAATAAACTAAAATTTATTATATGTACCGTATTTTCCGCACTATAAGGCGCACCTCGGAGCCTTCATTTTTTTTCTTCAAAAACTGAACATGTGCTGAACAGTGCGCCTATATATGGATCAATATTGAGTGCAGCACCATGTAGTGTATGAATAACGTAACCCCAACGTCTACTGTAGCGCCTTATATATGGAAAATGTTTAAAATATGTCATTCATTGAAGGCACGCCTTATTATACGGTGCGCCTTATAGTGCAAAAATACGGTATATATATATATATATATATATATATATATATATATATATATATATATATATATATATATATCTTTTGTTGTAGTTTCATGTAGACCAAGGTATATTGAAGTATAAAGTATGCCCAAATTGCAACGAGAGCTGACTTTTCGTTTGCCGGTGATCTTTAATGACGTCATGTCGGTATTAAAAATGAAACTAATAGTAACAAGACGTCGGACGTTTCACCAATATAAATAAACATGTTTCATTTAAATAAATATTGTTATCTTTAACGACGTTATGTCGGTACTAAAATGTAAATAATGATAATGCGTCGGAAGTTTCACCATTATAAAAACATAAGGAAAACGTGTTTCATTTTAAAAATATATTGTTGTATACATTCTTATAATTTAGAAAGCAGAGCCACGCTTATTTGTGCACTTCAGACATACATGAATAACACTCTTTTTTTTGCTTTATCAGAAATGTGCACTACCTAAGGACCCAGGACCCTGTAGGGCTCTTATTCGTCGATATTTCTACAACGAAGACTGGAAGAACTGTGAGCCATTCAATTTCGGGGGCTGTGGTGGAAATACAAACTCTTTCGAGTCGCAGAGAGAGTGTCTTAATGACTGCCATGACTTTTCCATCCTTGGAGTAAGTATTGAAAAAATATATATTATTATACTTTAGCAATAGTCGTTAAAAAAATGAATTTGATTCATACTGATAATAGTCTTAATTGACGAATAATTATAATATTTTTTCCTTTTAACAAGTATATCATATCTATGTTTTAAATATTTCTTTTTACCTTTATATCTCCGTTTACATATTCCAGAACGATTTTTTTTTTGGTGCCTTAGATAAGAGAAAAAGTACTAAAAATATATTTTGTATTTAAAGTATATGTTTTTCGATTATTTTATATTTTTTACTTATTTTATAGTATAATTAAAAGCCCTTCTTTATATATTGAAGGAAGAGCCCTTCTTTTAAGTTTATTAATATTGCATATATATATATATATATTACAGGATAAACCATTACCTCATGATTGGCCTGATCGTGGATTGGTGAGTTTAATTTTATTTTTATGCACTCATAAACCTTTATATATAATTGGGATCAAGGAAATAATATTTAAAAAATAAAACCTTTCATGGTTTGAAGGTAATTTTCATTATAAAATAGGTTTTATGACTTTTTTATTTTCCTAAATGATTCACAGTATAACGTATGAAAATTATTATAACAAAAAAAATTGATTGGCTCAAAAAGGGACATGTAAATAGTTTATATCTTATAATATTTGTCATATTTCATTGCAATTATTGTGACATTGAAAAGACTATTTAATAAATGTGATGTTTGATCGACATAGGTTTCGTCATTGATCTCCATTTGTATTCCCTCCCATAATACATAAGTTTGTCTATTTTTCAGAATACGTACTATCCAACTCATGATTTCAATTATAACGTAAGTTTATACTCTTTTTACGGCATACAATGAATCCATTTTTTCTTTTTGTTTTTTATAGAATGAAAGGGATTTGCTCTCCTATTGGGTGAGTCAATTACTTGATCTTTTTCTCTTAAATTGGGTATTCAATCTGATTGTGTGAATCTATATAAGTAACTCTAAGTCAGAAGTGATACAAATGAAAGCTTACATATTTCGTAAGGCTTATTTTGCCTATTTGGTTTGATAGAATTGCATTTGACAGGATATAAATAAGCATTATAGCATTCAAATTAGTCTATCGAACTTAGGATATTATCAATGAGGTAGACGAAGGTGACCATCCCCTCTCGGGATTCGAACCTGGGCCCCAACATTGAGAGTTCAACACACCTTAACGCACTCGGCTATCACGCTCCCTTGGCTTATTTTCAGAGCTAGGATTCGGTAAAAAAAATCAACTGCCCGGTATGAGTTGTCGGTAATTAGTTGTTCCAATCGATACTAATAGATTTATCATGAATTGATCGATTGAACTGGTATAATTAGAAAAATAGCTATCTGCAATAAAGGGGAGACATTCATTTCCGGAAGACAAAATTCTGGTAAGAATCTATCGTTACTGATTTAACACAGAAAAGAAATCGGTAGCGCTATTCAGTAGTTTTTAAAAGTTCAAATTGTTCGATATCGGTAGAAACATTCTTCTGCCGATACTACCGATCTATCAAATTACCGATTAGTAACAGATACTCTCATTTCTGTCATTTATCATGTAGAAGCAACTCTTCCATTAGCATTTACCTACATATGGGATAAAAAATAAACCGAAAAGAAACGACAACAATATCATACGTCATATCTGGCGTACCGTCCAAGAGATTCATAAAATGGGATTGGATACCTAATCAATGAATGATAGCATTATTGGTCAATCAACTTCTTTGTAATTTACAGAAATACACCATTCAAACATATCAACCCAGAATGCAACTATATGACTATCGTGGACCAATTAATAGGAATATCGATTGGGTAATTTTAGAGGGAGACATTTTTGTTGTTGTTTGTAGGATTATTTAACGAAATGTGCATTTATTTTTTCAGGGCAAATATCTAACCATCTTTAGAAATGAACCTCCAGTGAGTATTATTATTTTTGATTTTGCCTTAACAGTAATTTGTTTACTAATTGATTAAATTTTGTAATTTCTCTTGTAGATTGAGGACTCTCCTTTTCCTCATTATCTGGTAAGTATCAAATAAAAATTATAATGTTTTTGTGCTAATTTATAAACAATATCTCAAAATGAGTAATATGAGTTTGATGCCGATATTGGGTGTTTAGATACATTGATACTTCTGGGAGTACGTTTCTTCTCCTGATACCGTTCATATAATAATGATACCGCATCCATTACCAACTATCAAAACCTATTACAGATTGTATTATTTATGTCGGTAGCAGTTGATTTTTATCATAATTAATTATGACAGGCATTTTGTTTGTTCATTTAAATTCTTAATCAAATAATTGGACTGCTTTTTAGTCATTTTTTGCGATATTACTGATTAACAATTTTTAATCTGACAATACACAATATAAATTCGTGTATAGCAATTGATCTTTGGTATGAAATGATCCCCTTCACACATTTAAAAAAAACACACACATCCAAATTCATTATTTATATTACAAATAATATATATTTTTCTTTTTTAGTCATGCCTTTTACCTAAAGAATCCAGCCACTGCCGCCAAATCAGTCTTCGAAGTTTTTTCAACCGTGAGATCGGTGCCTGTGATGTCTTTGAGTATAATGGCTGTGGTGGGAGTCCAAATACTTTTTGAGCACCTCGGAGTGTGAAAGCGTTTGTGGACGATTTGTTAGTAATAAGGTAATACATATCAATATATTTCATTTTGGACCCAATTCATGCATTACTACTCTCTGAATGATACATTATTGTCGAATGGATGCATAACAACCATAAGGCCTGGAGTAGCTGATCAATGCCGATATTGGGTGTGTAGATACATTGATACTTCCGGAGTACGTTTCTTCTCCTGTTATCGTTCATATAATAATGAAACTGCATCCATTACCAACTATCAAAAACTATTATAGATTATATTATTTATATCGGTAGCAGTGGATTTTTATCAGATTTTTAATTTGATCGAATTTTTTTTATCCTAGAAATAGAATGTCCACGACTTTTGTAATCTATCGAATATAGTTACCACCTTTAATAGAATACTTATAAAAAATGATATAAATATTTAACGTTATTTTGCATTTTTATATTCAGTCGGATGAAATTAGGTCGGACCAAATAGGCAAAATAATTGATCTACTGATATATGCCTTGTAAAAGACTAGCGATATCTCCTCCCTAATAAATCTCAGTTCTGACAAGTATTTAATGAATCGAATATATATTATTACAGGATATTGACAAACCGAGTCTAGGAGATAAGGATAAAGAGGTAATTTTAATATAATATTTAATGCATTTGAATGGACAAGATACTAAGTCTAACAAATCGTATTGATGGCTACGTTGATATATGTATATATATGTCTAGCTATATCTAGGAAAATGGAATATATGCTTATAAAGTACTTGCTTTTTTTTCTTGCTTAACCAACTGTCGATTTACTTTTGTACTTTTGTTGGCCAAATCTTTGTAAATCGGAGAATATTATCTCAATCCCTGTTATCATGGTTGCCGCGTGCGATGAAATGAGCGATAAACGATAATTATCGCTGAGGTGAAACCTTTTTATCGTTATCGTTTATCACAAAGTTTTCTAAAATTACCGCTCATTCACTTATCGTTAGTCCCAAAAATGAGGAAGGATAAATTCAAAGACGACTTTTAAAAAAAAAAAAAACGTCGTCAACTTTTTTTGGAGATTCTTTTCTTAAAAAAACGCCGTCAACTTTTTTGGAGATTCTTTTCTTAAAAAAACGTCATTACTTTTTTTTTACTACTTTTCTGAAAAAAACGTCATCACTTTTTTTGGAGATTCTTTTCTAAAAAAACGTCGTCCCTTTTTTTTGTTAAATTTTTATCGTTATCGTTTTATCGCTTACCGCAGGTTGGCTTTTGAATTTTTTACCGTTTATCGTTGATCACAAGTTGAGAAAAAGTTATCGTTTTAATCGTTATCGCAAGTTGAAAAAAAGTTAATCGGATGCAATTATATCGAACCATATAGGCAAAAAAAAAGAACCTAGGTTCGATAGACTAATTATAATGCTATAATGCTTATTCATATCCAATCGGATGCAATTCTATCGAACCATATAGGCAAAAAAAATATATATATATATCGCAGAAACCACCACCTGTTATTAACATTAATAAAAGAAAAACATATAATATACACATTAAATTAATACTTAACACACTTTGGGTAACATATATTTCAATAATATTACCCGCAAGTACTTTATTTGTGTTTATTTGTCTTCGAATATCAAGTCCTGTCGTCTGTCTCTTGAACAGTATTCAACATACTTTTTATGTATTAACTGATTTTCATCTTCTTTTTAATAATACTTTCCAGCCACCCAACACTGAAACTTCCCTCCTCAAGAACTGGTACCCTTCAATGCATGGGTAAGATCATTTCTCCTTCGACTATGCATGCTAAGCATCAAAGTATTTTTGAGGTGTCTTGCTAAATTAAAGCCTATTAATATAGGGATATATATTTTGTTTCCTTTTTAGTTATTATTTTTCTTTATTGGGTGATAAATCCAAGGTCTATATAATAAGGACTGGGCAATACAAAAACAAACATGTTGCAGTGTGACTACTCAATGACGTCACTGGAGAACGATTATATATATATATATATATCATAAATGTAATGTATATATAAATATATATGTGTATGTGTGTATAAATAAATAATAATATATATACATATGTATATTCGTTCTCAAGTGACGTCATTGATTAGTTATACTGCTAAGATTACATTTTTATTTTTGTATTGCCCAGACCTTATTATACAGACCTTGGATAAATCCATCATGAATACTATGTTTTTAGTTATTTTGTCATATGCACTATATAATGAAAATGATCAAATCTCAATCTTTATTGACGTTTTTGCAATATTGAAAAATAACCATTTGTAGCTTTAGTGACATTGGGATAAAATGTTGAAGGCCTTTTGCGACATAGCAATCAATGATGTTGTATTGCCATTGATCGCTGATAAAAAAATCTCCCATCTCCAAGGATGAATATTATTGGAACATATACATTAACCATCGGCCGATTAATTTGTATGTGTATCGATACCGATCGCATCAAAAATCTCAAATCCGTCGAATTTTGATAAGAATATGATAGTTTTAATGCTCGATTCATATTTTTCATGGACTTTTTTGACAATATAACAATCAGGAACCTTTAGGAAATTGTTGTCTTTAATATTCAAACAAACAAAGTCTAGAATGCCAAAGCCTGAATACCATTAGATATTTAGGACTTTGCATAAGCTGTTATAAACTATATTGACCAGTTTGTTTTTATTTTCTGGGGGGGGGGGGGGGATTTCTAATGATCTTTGTGGGCATATTTTAATTCGCTAACAAAAATATTTTCTAAATGAACATTTAGCGATGTGCTCTTCCCAAAGAGAGTGGACCCTGCACTTTGAACCAACATCGCTTTTACTACAACGCCGAATGGAGAAAGTGTAAACTCTTCATTTACAGTGGCTGTGGCGGGAACGAAAATCGATTTGAGAACCATGAAGATTGCTTCGAGTCCTGCAGGGGATTTTCTGTTCTCGGGGTAAGAAGTTCTTAAAGCTATTGATTGACTATTGATTATGGTTTAATATGTAATAGACCACGTTATTGAGAATCCCAATTTTTAAATGATAACTTTAGAAGGATATATTTAGTAAGATTGATAAAACTATTTGAAGTAATAGGAGTAAAACCCACGCACGTGCAGAGAAGTGAGACAATGACGTCATCACTCTGAGCCCACCAGAATGGACGCTTAAACCTGATCCTGCAAATCTAAGTGATTAAGTCAGACCCTCAGCTTCCATAGCCTCTTCGGGTCTGGTATAGATTATAAAATTTAGTCCGATACCCAAAACTCATTCTAAAACATCCATAACGTATGCATAAATGTTTTTCAAACATAGAATATAAATAATATATATTTCAAATGCTGGACTTCTGGATATGCAACGTAAAGTTTGGGTACGTTCGAGTACGAGTTCGGAATCATCATTAAGATACTCATCAAATTGGTGAAAATATTATACAATGTTAATGAAATTACGCAAAACAGCTCCTAAATATTTTTTTGTCTTTGATTATGGTTTAGTTTGTAATAAATCCATTTAAAAATAATAGATGTTTCTTTTTTTGTAAGCAAGTTGACTTATTTTAGAGGATTAGTTTTTAACTAAATTGTTCATTGATATACATTGTGTATGCAACTTCTTGAAATAAATAAAGTCATTGGGGAAAAAGACCTTCACATCAGGAGTAAGTCCAAAGCATTTAAAATGTTCAAAGCTCTGATAGATTAATAATGTCAAAAATCACTTTTTTATATTGCAATAATATTTTATTGGGTATTAACCATATACGACTCACAACCCGTACATATACCTCTTTTTTATTTATGCTTCCTTGATTAAACCTACTGTATGTATCACACAAGAAGGAAAATACATGATTAACAACTTTTCGTCACCAAATGATGACGATATGAATTTATTTCATTACTCTTTCAAAAGTATATATACAAAGCCACCACAAATTAAGAGAAATGACGGTTAAGCGGTGAAATCTCTCCTTTCATAAACATATATATATATATATTATATATATATATATATATATATATATCACATCGCAATACCAAACGTCTTTACATTATTTATAGACCATTTGCAAACCAAGAAATATACATTATTATTATTATTTTATTTTTTAGTACATTCGTACAACATTTATTCTTGAGTGTTACCAAACATCAAAAAACTTATTTACTATATGTGCAAACATAAAATTTAACACAACCAATATTAAACAAAACAAAATCAAACAACAAAGAAATATACATTATTATTGATTTTATAAATGACTCATTGCCAAATGATTTTATTAAAACACTAAGAATTTACTTTTTTTGCCAATTTAGGACGAGACAAATGATAGAGGTGTGGACCTTGGATTGGTAGCAAAATCAAAATATATATATATATATATATATATATATATATATATATATATATATATATATATATATATATATATAATATATATATATATATCTATATATATATATATATATATATATATATATTATATAACATATATATTATTTTTTCAATATTTCATTATCTTACAGAACAAATACTTCCCTTGGCCAGATTTTAAGCTTGACGTAAGTTAACGTATTATTCAATTTATCTTATGTAGGACATTATCAAATTATAATTATTGAAAGCTTGGAGATAAACCCCAATAAAAACCAGTACGATGATATCCATCACTAATATAAATGTTCACGTTGCCCTTCTGTTTCTCTATGTTGTCTCTATTATCTATATAATTATGAATTACTTATGGAATTCCCATCGCAATGCCCAACAGTTTTACAAATTAAACTTTTAAAAACATACCATAAATATGAGTATGTTTCTTAATTGTCTTTGTGTTAATATTCCATTTTTAAATATTTATGCTCTTAAATTTATGGGAACTAAGTATAATGCTGTGACATAAGACTATCAAGATTTTATATCATCTATTATAGGGAGAAAAGGATCTTTTGTCGTATTGGGTAAGAGAAAATCCAATTGATATACCCTTCATCAAATCAACATTTTAACTATGATAACTTCTCTTTATAGAGGAATCTAATTGCAAAGAAGCTAGACAAGCCCAATCCCTTATCTTATCCAGGAAAAGTTGACAAAGACATCGATTGGGTGAGTAATCAAAAAACACAGGAAAAATAAGTAAATCAATTCCCTAAAATGCATGTCTATATATTTTCTTGAATTGTTTATTTAAAGATTGTTATTTATACTAGAACTTTTATAAATAAAATAACAATAAACTGGTCGTAGAAAGCAATAAAAAAGTTGTATTATAACCAATTAAACATGTTTTAAACAAATGAAATTAATATTGTTATCGTTGTTCAATTTTTTTGACCGTTTTCAATCACATTTAAATTTGTTTATACATATTTATATCATTTTTTTTTTTGCCTATTTTGTTCGATAGAATTGCATCCGATGGGATATAAATAAGCATTATAGCGTTAAAATTAGTCTATCGAACCTAGGATTGATAAGATCCTAGGTTCGATAGACTAATTACAATGCTATAATGCTTATTTATATCCCATCGGATGCAATTCTATCGAACAAAATAGGCAAAAAAAAATTAATCTAATTTTAACAAATTTTATTACATATTTCAACTAATTTTCATCATATTTTTCTACAAATGTATCCCATTATTTATTGCTCTCTTAAAATAACAATATTCATTCTTAGGGCAAATACCTACCCGCACTACAGAGGGATACCGATGTAAGTAATGATAAAATCCCATAGTCCGCCTCGACGCGGGAACCATAAATTTATTTTATTTTCTCTCCTCCTTTTTCTAGCCAAGGACTCAGAATCTTTCCCCTTATTCCTTGTAAGCCCACCACACTTATTAAGTGTTCAAAATGAAATAACTTTTTGGTTGTGATCCCTTGACTCAACAGGCCTGCCTCTTCCCCAAAGAATCCGGACAGCACTGCCGACGCAAGCAAATACGGAGCTTCTTCAACCTCAAGACTGGGGCGTGTGAGACCTTTGAATATGGAGGATGTGGGGGCAGCCCCAATAACTTCCAATGGCCTCTGAAGTGTGAGCAAGTCTGTGATCGATTCCTTGCCAATAAGGTAATAATGGGTGTTGATACTAATAGGCTGATATTATTATACATTATATTTGATTACCATTGGAGAGGAGAAAAAATATGATCCAAAATTGTAATTCAATATTTTCACACTTTGACGTTTGTTTATCTGTATTTTTATTAGACATTCAAGATACAAGAGTTTGATTATGTATCTATTTTACGCCACCTTTTTATTGTTTCCATATAATTCGATAGAGTTACATCCGAATGAATATAAATAAGCATGTTAGCGTGTAAATTAGTCTATCGAACCTAGCATCTTATCAATGAGGTTGACAAAAAAACTACCATTCCCTCTTGGGATTCAAACCTGCGCCCGCAACATTCCGAGTTGAACACGCCTTAACACACAAGGCTATTTCACTTACTCTTGATATATACATATATATATATACAGCCTTAACTCCAATAACCAATGTTATGTTCAAAGTAATAAATTTTTGACTATGCCGATGAACAAAAGAGAAGGAATTCGGTAGAAAATATATAAGGTCAGTATCGTTAGCTTTTAGAAAGCTGTGTCCAATTAATATCGGTAGATCAGTAGATTTTTCTTTACAAATATAACGATTGGAAGTAGCTTTTTTGGTTTGAATAAAAATACAGTAGACAAATTTAAAATGTATATAAGACTTATAAACTTCACAAATTAGCTGTACAGAATAATAACAAAAAGCCCTTAATCTCATGAAAAAAGAGAGAGAGTCCAGTCAACATTATTTGTATGGGAAGGAAGTAAAATAGTCTCTAACATTTTTGGTCGATAAACAACATTTACCGGGTGAAGGTAGTCTGTATAAGGAATAAGGATGCATGACACAAAAACTAAAATTACTTAAGTTCTTCCTTTTTTTCGTGTGCCATTAATGAACTTAATATCTGTTTCAGAAACCTGATGAGCCTCTAGATGGCGGAAATTACTTATCAGGAGAACAACTTGTAAGTTAAACATAGTTAAAAAATATATTTTTATATAACTTTATTTATTCAGAGAAATATAATGTATCAATAAACATTGTAGTTTAAAATTAGCTCCCTACATATAAAAGTTATTCATCAATATGAAAACAAAACACAATACATCAAACAATAATTATAAAAATTATTCTTTAAAAAGTTAAATTCAAATAAAATTAACAAAAACACTGTTTAATGAATATGGTACAATAAAATTTGAAAATTCCCAGGATGAATCACTTCCGTAGAAGGGGTAAATTATAATATAATTTATTTAATTTCTTAAACTTTTGTTAAACATAATTATTAATTTTTTTAAGAAATTGAGATATTGCTGCTTTGAGCAGACGGATAAAATCTGACTAAGTTGCCTGTATACATCCAAGAGGAACAATTGACATCAGGGATCTTAATGGATAAGGCTGAGTACCTAGCTGCTGTAGAGATTTAAAAAAAATTGAGAAGTGCCTTAACATAGACACGGGAAAAATTGAGACATGAAGTCTTAAAACACATTTTTATAAATATTTATGTATATTAAACATAATAACAAGGACACACTCTATATTTGTCATATTTAATGGTTCGTTCAATACTTTTAAAAACAAAGCAAATTGTTATTACGGCAAAAAAGTATGAAACACACTTTATCCAAAATATATTAACGTTATCTAAGTATGTATTTGTTTTATACCAAAAATAAAACAAAAGTTATAAGCAATTTTATGCTTTCAGAGCGTACCGTTTGACCAATAAACTGTTTTTTTTTTGTAAAACCTACTTACAGTCCATAATTATGAATTTGGTGATATTTTATGCGGTGACCCGAAGA
This sequence comes from Caligus rogercresseyi, assembly GCA_013387185.1. Classification (NCBI taxonomy): domain Eukaryota; kingdom Metazoa; phylum Arthropoda; class Copepoda; order Siphonostomatoida; family Caligidae; genus Caligus; species Caligus rogercresseyi. The sequence goes on from CP045906.1 coordinate 2,256,917, forward strand.
AATGGACGAGGAAAATATGGTCTAAGAAGACATAACACAAGAAAAAAATTATATATGTATATGTTATGATTAAACTCTTATTTTCAGAGATGCCTGGATCCCCTTAAAAAGGGCAATTGCCAAGACACCATTCCACGATTTTACTACGACATTTTTTCCAATCAATGCCTCAGCTTTCTCTATACGGGCTGCCTAGGGAATTCCAACAACTTTGGATCTAAGAGACAATGTGAAGCTATTTGCGTAAGAATAACATAAATCTTTGGTTTTAACAGTAGAAAAAATATGTAGTATTTTATTATTATTATTTTCTAAACTATTTTAATTTATTTTAATAACAGACAGAAGATGATAATGTTTTTAATTAGATAGTCTCCATGGTTTTTTTGTTATTTAATAACAAAGAAAATATTTCTAGGTACACATCTAGGACGAGTAAACACGCATTCTGCAAGAATTGGATCATAGATAAAAGACAAATTTGAACTCAGCACTGAGAAGATAGAGTGGCAAAAGTATCATTGCGGCACTTAATAGTATCGTATTTTTTATTGTCCTGATTGTTCGGAAAGACAGCATTATAAAAAACTAAAGAGAGAGGGAGGTTTCATATAGACTTTGTTTTATTACATACCTTACATACATGCAGTGATATCATTGCACACCCTAATTTAAAACAAAAAGTCGGTCTGAAGTATCAGTCTCTTTTTACTTTTTTAATGTGTTGTCTTTCCCAAAAATGGCGACAAATATCCAGTGATGTCATCGTATATTTAATACATAAAAATATTTATAAAGTATCACTCTTGCTTTGGTTCTTTGTCTTGTCATTATTCCCAAACAATGATGGCAAATGGTAACAAATACAAAGCTATTATGCATTACTAAGTGTTGCTTCGGGACACTCTATCTTCACTATGTTTCCTCGCTAACTTTTAGGGATCTTAATAACTTTGATTTACTCTCAGCTTTTCTTTTTGAACTTTTCATTACATGAGTATCAGCTTATATTGTTCTTCCAAAAGACTAATAAATATCCTTATAATAACGGACGGAAGTCCATATAATATTCATTATTATAGGCTTATATGGCAGATACTTGATTGCATTATATTTGAAAGTTGTTAATGACTTAATAAGACGTTTCTTTGATTCTTTTAGAAAGCATAAAAACGATGATGATATAATAATCTAGGAATACCATGCTTCCAGGCCGTATTTATAGTGTTAGTATAAGCAACATTTAAGTATTTTTAACCCCTACACTTCTAAGTTGAGCTTTAAAGTCGTCTAAAAAACATTTGTATGTAAGATGTACATAAATTGTGCATACAACATCTGATTAACTCTTCTCTAAAGTAACCTTGAAACGATATGCGTAGCCTAATTTCGGAGTAAGTGGCCCAAGAATATTATCTTATGGTTTTTAGAAGAGTAAATGTCATTATTATACTACTGATTCTTACACAAAAACAAAAAAACAGTTAATTTCTGTATAAATGTGACTGTAAACGCAATTATTTTATAATACTTTTTTCGTAGGTGGCTCCTCCTCCTGAGCTTTTGTTAGACACTGAATCAGGTCCTGAATCTGGCCCGGGAACACATCCTGGATCTGGCCCTGGAAGAAGACCTGGATCTGGCCCTGAAACTAATCCTGGATCTGGCCCAGGAAGAAGACCTGGATCTGGCCCTGGAACAAATCCTGGATCTGGCCCTGAAACCAATCCTGGATCTGGCCCTGGAACCAATCCTGGATCTGGCCCTGAAACTAATCCTGGATCTGGCCCAGGAAGAAGACCTGGATCTGGTCCTGAAACCAATCCTGGATTAGGCCCTGGAAGAAGACCTGGATCCTGGGATCCTGATACCAATCCTGGATCAGGGCCTGGAAGAAGACCTGGATCTGGTCCTGATACCAATCCTGGATCAGGGCCTGGAAGAAGACCTGAATTGGGTCCTTTAACCAATCCTGGTCCAAAGCCATTTCTTCCTGAACCCTTCCTTGAAGAATTCCTACCAATCCAAGATCTATTTCCAGAACCCGTAGAATATGTAAGGATCTTCAATAAATAAAATAATGAACTTTTAAAATATTAATAACATACATTTTATAATTCTTTAGATTTGCTCCCTACCAAAATCAAGCGAATTCTGCTTCAGAGATACAGAAATCCGATACTACTTTGACAGTAGCGTAAGGAAATGTAAAAAGTTCAGCTTCTTTGGCTGCGGCCAGAACTCAAACAACTTTAAATCTTTCTCCGAGTGCAAATCGACCTGCATAGACACCAATCCTCCTAAAAGTGTGGTAAGGTTATAAGATGAGCTTCTCAGTGTGTTAACAGAAGTTGATCACGATTGGTTGAAAGGCAAGGATAATAGAGAAAGGAAAGAAATGCGCAGTGGAGCATTTAAATATTATGCAATATGATCCAGCCAAAAATAAATTGGGATGCTTGTAGGAAATAAACTATTGAAGCTTCGACAGTTCATACAAGTACTTACAGCGGATCAAGACAATAATATGCTTTCACCTACAATTCAATGGCATAAAAGTTATTGAAATTACATTACTTTCGACAATTCAAGGATATAAATATCAACCATTTTAATTGTTTTGAATTATTGTTAAATAGAAATATATTCTGAGCCGTCCAAATCTGAACTAATGATAATTTCAACTTAAATATTTTGTTTCTCTAATAGTATATTAAACAGCAAGCTAATCTTTTATATGTTTATTCTTATAAAATGGAATAAGCTTTTTACACGTTATGAACATCCTCAGCAACAATAATGTCCTTCATATGAGGTTGGTAGGCGTCTACCACTTTGTGTGGCTATGGTCATTGTCCATGGTACCTCTGGCATATGTGATTGAGACTTTGTTTTCTGTGTGGAGTCTTGCTGTCTTCATAAACGCTCAATATGCTAAAGTCAAGGGGTTTCTGATATAGTGAAACGAAGAGACAAAGTGCAGGAGGTCAAAAGAGACCACCGGTTGTCAGATGGCTTTTTTGTGTGGATTGTGTTTAGGGATTTCATTTCAAAATATTGCATCATATATCTGAAAACCTTATCTGGCCAAGGCCTCAGCAAGGTATCCATCAATTCTTCCAAGTATTCTTTAATTATATTAATTCGTAAGCAATATACAGCAAGTAGAAGACTATTAATTCACTCATATGTATAATGTCGCAGTAAAGATAGAGATCCAGTAGAGTCGTTGACTCTCCTGGTAGAGATTACGATCTTAATCTCTTCTAGGAGAGAAGACAACTTAATATGGAGATAATACTTTACAATGTTGTACAAACTATATATCTCTTTGACGATTTTTATTCTATATTTTGGTGGAAGAGATTCCATTTATGTGGCCAAGGAAGCAAATGCGACGCAATGTTTTACTTACATTTTATCTATATCACATAATAGAAATTTGATACACAAAATGAGAAGAAATCAGCCATGATAAAATAGTTTGAACAACAGCATCCTACAATCTCCATATTTAAGTCGTCATCCCTCCTATAAGAAATAAGACTCCTGATCTCTTTTAGCAGATTCGTTGATTCTTCTGATAAAGATCATGATCGGAGTCACTCCTAGGAGAGGATACGATCGTGATCTCTACCAGATGAGTCAACGACTAGTCTGGATCTTCATCGCCTCTGCGACATATACATCACAAAAATCGAATTCTTATACTTAATAATTATTATTCTTCACCCTTTTAGATTGATCTCTATAAAGAATGGGATAAGTATAACAAGGTATGCTCATCTAGCTATAAATGTATTAATAATAAAAATACATATTCCCTATTTATTTATTTATTAAGGGCCCCTTTGGACCCCATATTCGACACCCTCAAAATGTGGACTGGGTAAGACTTACTCAATTGAAGTGATGCTAAAAGTTAAAACGTTAATGTAAAGTAGCACATGCAAGGAAAAGTAAACACCAAAAAAATGGCCAAAATTTTGGTTATTTTATGTAACGTTAGATGTCGTTAGTCCATGAAATTAAGTCACAATCCTGTTTAAAACCGGTTTAAAGGGATTAAGTCTCATGATTTGAAATATATCAAGATAAAAAACGTCTCCAAATATAAATAATAGAAGGACTTTGTTATTATTTTCAAAGAGCTCTAGCATCAAAGCAGCGCCCCTTACGGACTAAAGAAGAACTAAAATTGGGGCCAATTCCTTTTGGGAAAAAAGGAAGAATTTTATATTATGCATGCGCTACTTTACTTTAACGCTTTACTAAAAGTGTGTATAGTGCTCCAAACTAAAACCCCTTTTTTCAGGCAATACTCCTTCATCCTTCCAGACTTGTTTCAACGGTAAAGTATAGTCAAATTGTTTATAATTGAAAGGGCTTTTATGTTTGTTTTTATCACGTGATATAGGGCCAACGTAGTCCGTCCCCACATTTCTTCAAGGTAAGGAAACAAATGATTGTTTTTATTGCTTTATTGTATGTAATTCAAAATGTATTCTTTGGTTTTTAGGTGCCTGAAGGATTTAATCATCATTTGGTAAGACAATTATGAAGTCGTTGTACTTTAAAGATGTTGAAAGATAAACGAAATTACAATTATTAGCAAGGCTATACGAATTCGGAACAATCATAATTATTTTATGCACAAAAATATGCAGAAAAAATAATTAAAAATGTAGAAAAATATGCAGAAAAGGCTAAATAGCTAGACAAATATAAAAAAGGATTCTGAGAGAAAGCTGACTGAATTTTTTTATAAGTTCAATAGTTTTTTTGTTAATGTCATTCTAGATAAAAGTGACAGCTCTTTTTATAAATCGCTCTTGTGGCGACTTTTTCATAGAAAAGAAGGCGCAATCTGCTCAATTTTTAAAAAATATCTGCAATAAATTTGCAAAAAGGCCAAATATGTGTTAAATGTTTTAAAATGTCGCTTACTAATTAATTTGTCGACCTTTAACATTAACTCTTTAGTTCCATACATAAACTCACTTGACAAACTAAAAAAAAATTGCATCCATTGAGCAATATAGAAGCCAAATTTCGTTGATACCGATATCTAATAGAACGTCCTAGACTCCAAAGTTCCATATATATATTTTGTTGACAAATTATTCTCCATAGAAACTGATTTAACCTTCCTAATCCTATAATCGTGTAGACATGTCATCACCCAAAACAATACGGCAACTGCCCTGATAGAATCCAACGCTACTTCTTCAACCTTACCTCTAAAAAGTGCGAGATCTTCCAATACACAGGCTGCGGAGGTTCAACCAACAATTTCCTCTCACGAGACGTTTGTCAGAGCATATGTGAAGAGTTTACGGGCAAGAGGAGCCTGGAAACACGGATAATGGCGTAAGTCCCATGACTATATCTATGATCATTTGTGAGTGACATAGAAGACAAACATATCAAATGTGCGGACCCGACAAAAATTTAGTAACATTCAGGGCTGCGACTACCGATTGATATTCGGCTGATCGACTTTATCACTGGTAGATTGTCCTATCGATATTGATCATTTTGAAGCTAAAAATATATTGAATACGGTTACCGATCACATGATTTTGTCACTCGATAAGGGTAGATTTTTGATTTCTCGAAATTAAAACTGTCCCAACCAATTCTCTCAAATTTATAGATATATTTTATTCGGAATCTACCAAATACCGACTACAATTCGTAGATTTTTTTAAAAATATAACAATATTCGGCTAATAGGTAATATCACTGGTAGATTTTTCTATCGATATTGATCATTTTGAAGCTAAAAATATATTGAATACGGTTACCGATCACATGATTTTGTCACTCGATAAGGGTAGATTTTTGATTTCTCAAATTGTCCCAACCAAATCCTCTCAAATTTATAAATATATATTTCTTTCGGAATCTACCAAATACCGACTACAGTCGGTAGATTTTTTTACAAATATAACGATAACAACTGAACACGGTTTGCTACCGATCGACATAACGGCATTATATTTGCACAATACTACTGAAGCTCAGACTTGGTAATATTTACAGCACTTTTCAAAATTATAAACTGAATGAACAATCATCCATATAATAAAAAAATATTAAAAATTGTGCATATCATTTCAGGGCATTAAACTATATAATTTTCTTATCCAAGTATAATAGTGGTTAAAAAGGTGCTCAATTATAAAAGTTGTTGGCTTATTCACAATGTTTGTTTTATAACAACCATATACAACAACAACAAGGGTTAAAATTAATTTACAAATACTTTTTCAATTTCAAAAATCCTATAACAAATTTTGTACACTTTTTAGGGAAATGCACAGGAGCCAAACGATCTGAACACAGGAATTGATGTAAGCTTGTATAATTAAAACATCTCAAAATACATCATTTTTACATATCCTATTTATAATTCAAGTTCTGTAATTTACCACGAGCCTCTGGACACTGTTTTGCTAGCCTACAACGCTATTATTTCGATGTGAACAGCGGAGAGTGCCGCTCATTCACCTATAGTGGCTGTGGAGGAAACGCCAACAACTTTATTGTTCCTAGAGAATGTGAGATTTCTTGTGTAAGTTCTTTGAGACCTCATTTCAATTGAAAAAATAATGTTTTTTATACAAATAATATATTTAAAAAAAACTCTATACAGTCCTCAGCAAATCGAAACAGCCCTCGGAATCCAACGAATCTCGGTAAAAATGTAAGTGATTCATTACCGTACTTTATCGCAGAAGTATTAAAAATTTCGTATCATCTTATTGAAATTTTGTTTATATGATTTTTTGACAAATTTAACATTGATTTCATCATCCATGTAGATATGCTTCTTGTCCAAACAACCTGGTCCCTGCAGACGGCAGATCAGTCGGTACTTCTATCATTCTAAGCTAGAAAAATGCATCAAGTTCACTTACTCTGGCTGTGGAGGCAATCCTAATAACTTTGAAAGCCTTGATGACTGTCGAAATGCTTGCATCCAAAAGGTGAGTCCATATAGTATTATATTTATGAAGAAAACAACTTTTTTTTCTATTATAAAAAAATATTTTGATAATTTTTATTTTAATATATGAAAATAAAAATAATAATGCATTAGACAAGGGTGTTTAACTCTTAATGTCGAATACGCAGATTCGCCTCCTCCAGCAAAGAGAAAGGCAAATATTGATTAACCACCTCAAGCAATGCTTTATCACTTCATGAACTATAATTCAAATGTGCTTATTTTAAGATTGAAACTTTAAAAAAACCGTTTAAAATGAGTTTTTCAAAATCAGACTTTGTTAATATAAACAAACTTTTATATAACTTGCATAATTAACTTTAGACTTTAAAAGTTTGTTAAAGCTTTACAAGACTATTGAAAAGGATATTTACTAGTCCACAAACATAAATAAATATGTATGGTTGTCATTTAAAAAACCCATAAATTTTCAACTTACGTTTTACCAAATTTTGTGTTTAATTGTCATTATTTTATAGAACAATGACCAAATTGAGAATACATCGGGCCCGTTCAATGCGGTAAGCATTTTTAATATTAAAAGAAGCTATAACTAATTGATATACTTTTGATATGTTAAAGCCTAGAACTATTTATTAAGAAATTGGTTAACACTAAAAAGACGGTGAAGTCATTTGAATGTTTTTTCGACTTTAGAAGCTAATATCTTAAATGTCAGTGGTCCGATATGGTTCAAATTTTATGACTTTTAATTATTTAACGAAACAAAAGTTTTTTATCAAATATCTAATAAATATTTTAACTCAGTAAAGAGTTATGACAATTTATACCTAGAATGACGGAGAAGTCAAAATGACTTTATTTTTATAGATTTAGAGAACATACTGTTTGTGCAAAAGTATAAGCCTGTTAAAACACTATTGCTGCAAGTATGTATACTTGTATGTGCAACAAGTTTGAATCTCTTATGACTCATTGCCAAAGGACACCCAATGAATGATCTTTGGTCCAAAGTTTGGGTTTCAAAGAGACCATGAGTCGCGATCGATGAAAAGAGCTCCTGAAATATATCCGGCTCGACAACAGATTCTCAAGAATTCAACGAGTTCAAAGGGAAAAATTTGCATTTATTTATACAATTTGGAACCGATCTATAGAAAATTGCATTGCCTGCTAAAACCCAGTGCCAATATCACGGTAGATGAGCAATTATTTCCAACGAAGTTGCGTTTCCCATTTACACAATACATGGCAAACAAGCCCGATAAATTCGGAATACAGTTTTGGTTGGCTGTAGATACTGAGTCCCACTACTTAGTCAATGTATCCCCTACTTAGGAAAAAATGACCATCGGCCAAAATCAGTTGTTCTCAGAGTAGGTTGTAATGAAACTTGCAGAGCCAAATCTCAAAGCAAGACGAAACATCACCAGTGAAATTTTCTTCACTTCACTGAAATTGGCTAAATTACTGGAAAAAAGAATACGAGTATTGTGGGAACTATGAAAAGAATGAGGAGGGAGGTGCTCAAAGCAATCAAAAACATGAAACAGCCTCTGCATTCTACAATAGTATTAAAGCATGAAGACTTCACTTTTACGGTCTATCAAGGCAACCCTTAAAAAACGTCATAGTCCTAAGTTCTTTACACAATTCTGTTGGTATTTCTGATACTCAAAAAAAAACTTCCAGAAAGTGTTTTTTATTACAACCAGACCAAATCTGGAGTTGATAATCAGATGGCTCGTTTATACACCACCAAGGTGGTATCAAGACGACTGCCCCTACAGGTTTTCTATAATATTTTAGATATGGCGGCCATCACTACTAAAATAATATACAATAAGATCAATGGACAAAAATAAGTCGAAGGATGTTCATCTTGCAACTCATGCAAGAATACAATCCATGAACAAAGCCAAGTATGGTGGAAACGATGAAGATGTTGGTGGCGTAGAAAATGATAATGAAGAAGAGACCACAATGAAGAAAAAAGCTTGCCAAGTGTGAAAATGCAAGAATAATAAATCTAGCATAAAATGTTTTAGATGTAAGATGTATGTGGAAATGTACCGCAAAAATGGAAAATCGAAAATTATGTAAAATTTGTCACTCTTAAAATGTAAACCAATTACTATAAATAATAATAATAATTCTAGTTTATATTTTTTATTTGACCATTTTTATTTACCAAATTTTTTAGTCTCGATATATTTATTATTATTCATTCCAATATAAATCATAGTTTGAGAACAATTTATTCATTCCAATATCAAGTATAGTTTGAGAACAAATTGAAAAATTAAAAGAGAAGTCAAAATGACTGTTCCGTCATTCTAGGTAGAAATACTTTGCCGTCTTTCTAGTGTTAAATAAAATAATCATAAGAAAATTTTTCAATTCAAAGACATTTAAATAATAATAGTTGCAATATACTTTTGTTCAATAACATAGAAATATAAAATTAAAAAGCTTATCCGGAAAGATTAATGAGTTTTTCATTTGTTGAGAAAGGAGGTCCAAAACTTATAGTACAGTACAATGCACAGCAAGAATATACTGTTTATTAGATATGTTATACTGTTTATATATAGTGAATTATGTAAAATGAATTGAGAAATACTTTGATTACTAAATATTGTTAAAAATATGAAAAACTGAAAAACTAGTTAATTAGCTTTAATCTTTAGGAAATAATGATATCTTTGAAAATATGTTAAAAATCTTTATTTACATTGTTGTAAAATATGACACCTCCTTATTTAAAGAAGCATCTTGAATACTGAAAATAATGTTTTGCATAGTACTTATTGATTTCTTATATAAAGTTCTTTAAATATTCCGTTCTTTGTCCCATATCAATAAATCTGTTTTATGTATCATCCAGAACGACAGCCAAAGCGTTACGGTGATCCGTCTTTCCACGGTTTATTTATAGACTTTAAGATAATTCGTATAAGATATGTTATTCTTACATGAACGTGCAAATTCTTACAAGCATTACAAATCTATAGTTAGAAGCTAGTATCGATAGACAAAAAAAGCACACTAAAAAGTAAATTAATTAAATGTATATTTTGTCCTCTTACGCCATAAAGAAAGGATCATTGTTTTGCAGCAAAGTTTTATTCCCTAGTACGTAGCTACTATACTACCGAATATCAATCCCGGCTCTACTTTAAAGTCCATTCTACGAGGCTGTTACGGATAAATATGCAAGGGGGAAAATAATCATATAATATAATTTCAATTATAACGAAAACAACTTTAACAAATATTTTCCACATGACTTCCGCCGATTCAAATACATTTCTCCCACCTCTTAACCCACTTCCTGAAGGCCTCACGGACCCGTCTTCCGGGATGGCCCTCCCGACCCGGGTTCACTTCTTCTGGACGCTCTTGTCGACGATCTCCACGCCCTCGAGCATCTTCTTCATGACGGGAAGTAGAAGAAGTCTGCGGGGGCAAGGTCAGGAGAGTAAGGAGGATGATCGATGACCTTGATCCCCTTCTTGGCTAAGAACTCCTTCGTGGTATTTGCCGTGTGGCACGGAGCATTGTCGAAGTGGAAGTACCAGTCTCTTTTGGCCATTTCAGTTCGCTTTTCCTTGAATTTCTTTAAAAATGTTTTCATGACATCCTTAAACACAGCCGCAGTGACGGAGGTCCTCATCGGGAGATAGTGCTGGAAGATCACGCCGCAGTTGTCGAAGAAGCTGAGAACCATCTGTTTCTTCCTTGATTCTTGACGCTTGAACTTCAGGGGCGGTTGGAGCCCTTTGGGAGCCATTGAGATGACCCTCGTTTGGACTCAGGAGTGAAAAAGACACAGAGGTTTCATCCAATGTCACAATCTTGTCCAGAATCCCCAATCCGAGCTCAAAATTGAGTTTCAAGAAGGCCTGTGCGCACTTCACTCTCTTCATTTTGTGATCCTCTGTGAGCATCTTGGGGATCCATCTTGCTGACTTGATTGAGAGCCCAAGATCGTCGTGAAGGACGTTGAAAATGGTGTTGATCGACGTCTCGAACTTGATAGCCAGTTCCTCAATTTCACCCGACGGTCAGCCTCCTCGTACACTCTCACAGCCTCAATAAAGTCGTCGGTACGGACCTTCCTCCTCCTGTTCGTGCTCCTCTTGTCTGAAGAGTCCTTCCCAGCCTTAACTAATGCTGAAATGCGGTAGGTTTGGCTTTGGGAGATGCTGTTGACTTCAAAGGCCGTGTCGACCATGGTCTTGATCTCCTTGGAGTCTTTTTGGCCTTGGCGAGGTCCTCGAAAACTTGTGGATGCGCGACATTTCTCTTTTTTGAGAAAATTTGACCCAATGTTACGAAATAACAAAACAAAAGCTTGATTTTTTAAAAAACAAGTTGTAAACCGTTTTGATACATAAGAAAGAAATCAATCTAATTTGTCTGAGCTTTAATTTAAGCCTACGATTTAGAAAATTGATGCAGTACTTTGCAAGATATAAACTGATTCGCATCATTATCCGAAACAACCTCGTATATGTACTGTAAAGAACAAGATGTATTATTTTTGGACAGTTTTATTTAAATTATATGTTACACAAATATACGCATGATTGTTAAATTGCATTATAAATATATAAATAATTATTTATGTGTATTACTTACAGATTTGCCAACTTCCAAAATTTAATGGCCACTGCATAGAAAAGGAATGGAGATACTATTATGAGCGGACGAGAGGCAAATGTCTTGGATTCATTTTTACCGGCTGTGGTGGGAACTCCAACAACTTTAGAACATTTGACGACTGTCAAACGGCTTGTGTAAGCATTCATCTATTGACAGACAAACATAAATTCATTGATGGTTTGCTATGTTCTCTTCATTATAGACATCACCAGCATCCACTTCAGGACCACGTAGCTATTTGTTGTAATTCTTTGGTCTAATTAAACTAAGAAACATTTTATCATTAAAGAACTCCAGGCGGTGGATCTGGGGGTGGAGATTCACCTGATGAATCTGAAACTGGTGGAAGTACCAGATGGTTCTGAGAATGGTGAATCCCCAGATGAATATGACAATGGAGAGTCCCCGGATGGATCTGGAAGTGATGGATCACCTAAAGACCTAATAAGAAACCAGATGGCGACTTTCCAAATGGATCTGGAAATGAACCATCCAATGATGACTCACCAGATAATTCAGATAATGGCGCTTCACCTGACGGATCTGGAAATAATGGCTCACCTGACGGATCTGGGAATAATGGCTCACCTAACGGATCTGGAAATGAACCCTCGAATGAGGACTCACCAGATATTCCGATAATGGCGATTCACCTGATGGATCTGGAAGTGATGGTTCACCTCCCGATCTGATGATGATAAGAAATCCGATGGATCGAAAAATGGCGACTCTCCGAACGGATCTGGAAATGAACCCTCGAATGGAGACTCACCAGATGATTCGAATAATGGCAATTCACCTGATGGATCTGGAAGTGATGGTCAGATCCCGGATCTGATGATGATAGAAATCCGATGGATCGAAAAATGGCAAATCCCCGAGCGGGTCTGGAAATGAACCCTCGAATGGAGACTCACCAGATGATTCCGATAATGGCAATTCACCTGATGGATCTGATGACCAAGACAAGTCGCCAAAGCATTCGGCGATGAAGATACCCCAAATGATGGTTCCCCGAATGAATCCGGAAATGAAGAGTCTCCTGATAAGTCTGAGCCTAGTGAAGGATTCTCTGATGTTGCAGTGAGTTATTTTTTATTTATTTCATACTTTTAACTGAATTGTCAGTTGTAGATTTACACTGTTTTTAAATGGATATGTCACCTTAAAAAGATAGTTCCCCTTAAAATTGACTGAAATGTATTACAAAAAGATTTGCGTGTAACAATATATTAAGGCAATGCAAGAAAAAAAATTTTAATCGATAAATTGACAGCTAATTTTCCCTATTTATTTAATTTAATAAATTTCTTCCTAAAATGTCATAACAAAATAACATTCAAGCTGTTTCCTCTCTTAAAGAAAGTCTTTTTTTTGGCGTATAATAATTAAAAAAGAAAATTATGGTACACGAAAAAACACATTTTAATTTTAAGGTAATAAATTTGATTGATAAATATATTTATTATGAAAACGGGTCTAATTTACATATTACATATCGAAAATATTTCTAATAAGATATAATCCGGAAACAAATAATTTAAAATGCATTAAAAAATCTTCAGAATGGTACAAAGCCGAAGTTCTTTTTAGTTTATAGATATAATTAAATATAAACTAATTACCAAAGTATATTATAAAATCAACTTAATATACAAATAAAAACAAAGATTTCAAGTAATTAAATTGAAATCAATATTACTTAATCAGATTACATTTTAAAAACTGTACAATATCAATCTACACCATTTAGATTGTTTATAGCCTACGGGTCAAGAGTTCTTAATATTTTTCGCCATTAAAAAACTTCTACTTCCCTTTGACCGACCATTTTTGATTAATACAATTTGTGGAAGTCAAGTTTACACGATTATAATTGAACAAATATATTAAGAAACTTTCAAAACTATTTCACTTCATAGATATAAAGACATAGAGGGTTTATTGGATTCTTTAGAATAATACGTTTTTGTGTCCGATATAACAAATCTTTACATGTCTATGATCAGCTTACGATGACGTAGGTCAAATTACTTTGTTTATTTTGGACAATGGCGACAACTGAACGATGTTTCTGTGCTACTGAAGGAAATAAGCTCTATATATTTATATCTCTATGGTCCACTTCCTGTTGTTAGAAAGGTTTAGAACTCTAGGGCAATGTTTTGTTATGTATTCTAAGATTCTGGAGCCTTAAATCAAATTTTGTAAAATTTAGAAGTTAAATTAGAGGACCGTTAAAAGCAAGGGAAAACACATATGTGATTCCTACGGCCGGGGGAATAACTACTATCGAGATAAAATATGTTTTGACGCACGAGTAAATATAATTTTTGCAATTCAATTTATCTATAAAAAGTAGAACATTAGCCTAAAATCGTGAATGATACTAAGCTAAACGAAATACATTCATTCAATATTCATTTTTTTTTTCAGAACGTTCCAACTTATGGAGAAAACGGAATTACTTCGTAAGCTTTCATTCTTTTTATATCACATCCTTATTCATATTTCTTTTAACAATTTTTTTAACAACAAGTTGGACGTATTCAAGAAAATAAATCCAAAGGATTGGGTAAGTCAATAATCTATATATATATATTGAAAAATAATTATTTTCTTTCATTGACCTTTGTATAGGAAAAGATGGCCGACTTTGGATTGGGTGACTCATTTTTTATTTAATATTTTATTTGTTTAAGTATCTAACAATTTACCATTTTATTGGTAGGCGTATCTCTTAAATCCATTCCGTGTGGAATTGCAAGTAAGTAAATGGGTGAATAAAAATTGTTAATAAGCTTAATCATCTTCTTTATTTTAGTTGGAAGAGCCCCTGCAAGATGGCGGCAATAAAATTGTAAGGGATTTATCTATTTCAATAAACAACTCCTTCGTCATATATTTTTTTCTAACTCTTTACAGATCACTCCAACATTGAACATTATCGAGTAAGGCTATATAAGCTAGAAATGGAATAAACATTGCATCAAAAATTATATAAATTTCAGGCCTGTCTCCTTCCTAAAGAATCCGGATCCTGCTCAAGAAAGTCTCAACGATACTTCTTCGATGTGAATCAAAGTAAATGTATTCCCTTCCAATATAACGGCTGCGGAGGAACTCCAAATAACTTTTTAAATGAGGATCTTTGTGAGCATATCTGTGCAAGATATTGAGGAAAGAAAGCCAGGAGAGCCTTCAGATGGGCCCGATGAGAATGAACAGATCAATCTGGAAAGGACAAGTCACCGAATGGATCTGGGAATGAAGATTCTCCAGAGGATCTGGAATAAATGGATCACCGAATGGATCTGGGGATCAAGTTCTCCAGATGGATCTGGAATAAATAATCACCGAATGGATCTGGGGATCAAGGTTTCTACAGATGGATCTGGAAATAATGATCACCGAATGGATCTGAGGATCAAGGTTCTCCAGATAGGATCTGGAAATAATGGATCACCGAATGGATCTGGGGATCAAGGTTCTCCAGATGGATCTGGAAATAATGGATCACGAATGGATCTGAGGATCAAGGTTCTCCAGATGGATCTGGAAATAATGGATCACCAAATGGATCTGGGGGTCAAGGTTCTCCAGATGGATCTGGAATAAATGGATCACCGAATGGATCTGGAGGTAAAGGTTCTCCAGATGGGTCTGAAGTAATGGATCACCAAATGGGTCTGATAATGACGGCTCTCCAGATACGTCACGCAATGGCAAATCACAAATGGATCAGGGGGCAAAGGTTTCCCAGATGGATCTGATAATGGCATATCACCGGATGAATCTGGAAGTAATAGCTCACCAGATGAATCTGGTTTACCCAACAAATCTAGTCCCCAAGGATTTTCTGTGATTGAAGTAAGTCTTTCTATTCGTTCATATTTACGTAACTTTTTATTTAGTTAAAGAACATTGCATAGTAAGGAATCCTTATCTGAGACTTATTTTCTATTTTAAGATATCCTGTAGTAACTAGAGTTGAGATTGAGATACACTCATAAGAATATATTTTTTAAATACAATTTACACTCTTTTACTTTACTCATGAAGCATGTAATAGTACAACTTTATATAAAATGCGTTATATCCAATCACGATTTTTCGAATTGGTAATATATTAAAAACAATTATTCCCAAACCATTTTTTAAATATTTCCTTTTACATGTTGGGAAGTAATTTATTATCATTTTAAAAAAAATTGTCTTACATTGATCTTCTAAATATATTTTATAAATAAGTTATTTTACATAAAGGAGTGGTCATACAATATTGCTAATGTTGGAAATGCAACTTTTAATGCCACATATCCATAAATTAGTTCCTCAAATTCATACTTTTATAGATTATATATATATATATATAGATACAAGATTTATTAGACTTTGCTAAGTTAATTAGATTAACACTAAAAGTATTGCCATGATTCTGTATATTCTAATTTGCGAATAGACATATATATTTGTTATATACAAGCTTTTCGCAATTGTAGAATTATCGTTTTTTCTTAAATGATTCCGACTAAATATTATTCTTTTTATGTTTCAGAAAGTTCCTTCTTACGGAAACAACGGAGTTTACTTTGTAAGAATATACATTCTATAATAGTCGTCAGTTTATTTCTTTATAATTCCTCTTCATCTTTAATTAGTTGGATGAATATAAGAAATTAATCCAGATGATTGGGTAATTTATTTATTATTATTTTCCATTATTGCGAACTATCCATTATTAATTATATTTTTATAGGAACAAAACTGGCCAAAACTGGATTGGGTAGTTATACACACATAACAGGTCGGCTGATAAGTCCCGAGACTAACTAAGAAGAAAACATTTTCTTGACAAAATTCGATTTTATTATTCAACAAAGTTGCCTTCGAGGGCTATACAGCGATCATATCAATCTTTCAATTTTTCGATTCCACTTTTATAGTAATCTTTCGTTTTATCCGAAAATAGGATTCTGTCTCGGCAATTACTCCATCATTGTCCTTAAATTTTTGCTAGCGAGCATTCTCTTCAGGTCTGCAAACAGGAAATAGTCGCTGGGGGCCAGATCTGGAGAGTACGGTGGATGGGGAAGCAATTCGTAGCCCCATTTATTTAATTTGCCATTGTTTTCATTGACTTGTGACACGGTGCATTGTCTTGGTGAAACAACACTTTTTTCTTCTTCAAATGGGGCCGTTTTTCAACAATTTCATCATTCAAACGCTCCAACAAGGCTATATAATAATCGCTGTTGATTGTTTTCCCTTTGCAAGATAGTCAATGAATATTATACCGTGTTCATCCCAAATACAGACGCCATAACCTTCCCAGCTGACTGTTGCGATTTTCCTCGCTTTGGATTCGGTTCATCATATGCAGTCCACTCAGCTGACTGTCGATTGGACTCGGGAGTGAAGTGATGGAGCCATGTTTCATCCATTGTCACATATCGACGCAAAAATTCGGATTGATTACGATTGAACAGCTTCAAACACTGCTCAGAATCATCAATTCGTTGTATTTTTTGGTCGATTGTGAGCTCTCGCGGCACCCACTTTGCACAGAGCTTTCGCATGTCCAAATATTCATGCACGATATGTCCAACGCGCTCTTTCAATATCTTCAGAGTCTCAGCTATCTGGATCAACTTCACTTTACGGTCATTTAAAATCATTTTGTGGATTATTTTTTGTTTTCTGGTGTAACCACCTCTTTTGGGCGTCCACTGCGTTTATCATCATTCGTATTCACACGACCACGTTTGAATTCAGCAAACCATCAACATATGGTTGCTTTCGATGGAGCAGAGTCCAGATAACATTCTTCAAGCCAAGTTTTAGTTTCAACGGTATTTTTCCCCATCAAAAATATTGTTTTATTATTATTAACATACGAAATTCGTCCTTTTAAATTTTTTCACAATAACAAAAGTAGCTTCACTTAAAACGCAATATCTCACAATCTAGTTGTCAGACAGCTGTTATATTCATGCAAGTATGTTTTGAAGGTTGGTACTAGCTGACAGTCATATGAAACAACTCCACAGGCGCCATCTATGTGTTAGTCTCGGGACTTATCAGCCGACCTTGTAGTATTACATATTTGTTTATAATACGAAATATTACATTTTTCACAAAAGGGACATCTTCTGATCCTTCTCGTCGCGAGTCACAAGTAAGTTAAGGCAGCATTTATTAAAATTTATTTAACTACCAACTTTCCTTTAAGGAGAAGAATCCCCACAAAGGGAACAGACCCGGTAGAAGAAGGCTAATATATAGATGTTCATGTAGACCTTAGTCGATAGCTCTGTACAAAGCTCGACATATCTTCTCGTTCAAAATCTAAGATCTTTCATATTGATATTATTTCACAATTAAGATCTTCGAACCAATACAAAAAGTTCTCCTGGTTCAGACGTACAGTTGTATATATATATATATATATTATATATATATATATATATATATATATATATATAATATATATATATATATATATAATATATATATATATATATTATATAAGCTATATATCATATATATATATTATATATAACAAGTATTACTTCCTGCCATTGCAATTTGAGAAAAATAAATATATTCCTAAACCAGTTTGTCAGAAAAGAGGATAAGATCGATTTTTTAAAAGATTATCGCTTGAATCGGAAATCTTCATAATTCCTAAGTCCCTGAACAGGCCCTTTAAGGTGATTCAGACTAACAAATTAGATACCAAATTTTAGGGTTTTAGCTGTGATAGTTTAGGAAAATATTTTTTTTTCACAATAGTTATTTTATCACGGAAATTCTGAAAAATGAGATATTTGCATAAAGCCCAAAGTCTTAGACAACATAAATAAGCATTATAGTTTTTTTAAAATTGCTCTGGGGTGGAGCACAAACATCAAAATATCATAAAAGTTTAAAATACAATAAATTTTCTTTTCAAACCATATGACAATCAATTACTCAACTATTAAATAATTAAAATTCTAAACACTAATGATAAAAAATAAAAGATAGAAATATGCAGAAGGTTTTATGTACATTAGTATAACTTTTTGAAATCATTTTTATCAGTTTTGGATGTTGCTTCAGAAAATTGTGTTATTCAGATTCAAATCTATAATATTAAACTTATTAAACTCAAATTATTATTTTTTACAGATCCCTTCGACATTCGAACATCATCGAGTAAGGCAATAATGCTTCATGTTTGCGTCTCAAACTCAACAAACATAGACATACTATTTTCCATTCATGTTAGGCCTGCCTCTTCCGCGTGAGCCTGGCTCCTGTTCCAAGACGTCCAAACGGTACTTCTACGACGCCGAATTGAGTAAATGCGTTCCCTTTAAATACAATGGCTGTGGAGGAACCCCGAACAACTTCCTAAGCTTAGATTCCTGTGAGGACATATGTGCTAGATACCTGGGTCACCTCAGGTCACGGCAGCCTTCCGATGACGTAAGTATTATTTGAACAGTGTTTTTATAATAGTGACTAGCGAATGTTACCGGCGCTGCCCGGGATTTCCAATTTAACAATAGTCCGGAATGAAAAAAAATCACATGAATAATTATAGGGATGTCATTGCATGTGATTTTTTATATTGAAATAAGTTCCTTAAAAAGTCCTTATTGGGTCTTCATTGCCATTTTCCCGTTTTGTATTCTTTATTGGTGGGTATTTAAACATCGTAAAAAGAAGGTATTTTGTAAGTCATAAAGTGCCGAAGATATGTATGGTAGCGCTGAATATCAGAGTATTAGTTTGATCTCCGTTGATGGAGGAAAACAGCAAAAGAAAAACTTATATTGGAGAGCAACTTCATTTCTTAATCAAGAAAAGTTGAGAGTGATTGACATCACTCTCCATCTCTAGGCATCATTAAAATTTGATAAGTGCGATTTTACAATATAAAAAAGTTGTTATTTTCCACAAACTTTAAATTTGGAGGGAAAGAAAGGGACAAAAACTTATTTTTAAGTAATCATATGGAAAACAAATTTTCTGGTAAACACTCAAAAAAAACATGCGTTAACTACCTCATTCTCATCGACTCGAGAAATTTTGGTCTACATTGAAAATATTGTAGACTATTTTAACAAAATGCTTAATCATCGGATGAATTCTATCGAACCATATACAAAAAAAAGAAATTTCTCATCTACAGAAAATTGAGTCAAAATCTAAAAAATAATCATGGTGATGACGAATTTTCTGTTAGCAACCTTGAGCTCTCTAACTAGTCACTGAAAATTTCGTCAAGATCTAATGAACCGTTCGGAAGATACAGGGAAACGAACGAACAGAATTCTTTTTTAGATTAGTATCGATAATATTATACTCAATCAAGATAATTGAGCGAAACAAGAGAGGTGCAAGGTGTTTTTTTTTCAAGTGAAAATTGCAGAATAGAAGATTAAGTAGAGTTCATGGCAAAAAAGTTATAATGAAATCATGAAAACAAAGTCATAGTGAAGTCCTGAAAACAAAGTATTGTTGAAATCATGCTCTTTATTATAACAAGAGATTCAAAATTCCTGTTTGAATTATATTTATTTAATCAATTTAAACATTACCATCCACTACCTATTATATAATTATTCTACTCATTTTGTCCTTCTCTGCCATCTAAATGAACGGCGATAAGATTTTGGGGCACCGCCTTAAAAAAACTATTACTCAACATTGAATTGATGATATTCACAAAGTTTTAAATGTATTTATGCCCCACTACATAATTACTGGAAGGCTTAAAATGCCTTTTATGATGCATTTAATATATTAAAATATACTTATCATTATAAAAAATTTAAAAAAGTTTGACAAGTTTATTTTAACATTATAAAATATAATCCATTTCTCTAGATAAGATTGTAATCTACTTATGCCTTTGCTCCCTTAGCTCCCTCTCTACCAAGCATGGAAGATCTATAACAATGTAAGGAGTCTAAGTCCATCCTTGGAACTATTTTTTTAAATATTTAAAACAATTTTATTCAAATTAGGGACCCTTTGGACAACATGATAAGCAACCTCACGATGTTGATTGGGTAAGTATAAAAAAAAGTCCGTTATTTACGATAATGTACATATAGCAGTGGGAACACCTGAAGCTTTTCAAGTTTGCCAGGCGAATTTTAAATAGAAGACATGCAGATGTTGATCCAAGACAAAGGATGCAAAAGATAAAAGGGTCAAAGCATAGAGATATAAAGAGCTTATTGGACTCGTCAGAGAAGTACGTCATTGTGTCAAGAATATAGCTGAACGATATCTCTCTGCTATTGAGAGAAGAGAAATACGTCATTGTGTTATGTTTATATCTCTATGATTCTATCTCTATGATCAGCTTACGATGACGTAGTATCAATTATTTTGTTTATAGTGGACACACAGAATACAGCTGACGATTTTCTCTGCTATTGAAGGGAATCAGCTCTCTATATCTTTATATCTCTATGGGTCAAAGTCATTGTATAAATATATATTTTATAAATATGTAATCTACATTTGATTGTGATTGGTTTAATGATTAACTTGATTTAAACTTAGGGAAATCTACTTCGTCCAATACGGGAGCTATCTAAGGTACATTTAAACATGTTATGAAATATATATCCTTTAACATATATATGTTTTTATTGTATTATTAGGATCACCACACCTCTGGCTCAAAGTTTTTCCGAGTAGGTCATGCTATGATTTAAATTTATAAAAAAATATTAATGTACTTCTTTTTTTTCTAGGTACCCAATAACTTTAAGGAATATCATGTAAGAAATTTTATAAAACAATGAGAGAGCTTTGACTACCCATATATGTTAGACATTTTGGTTGATCGAATGTGTTGATAATATTTATACTAAGAAAGAGTCTATTTTATTCGCCCATGGGGCAAAAGTTAATTTGAACCTTTTTTGCCATATTACATTTTCCAATAATAAACGTTAGCAAACAAAATAATTAAAACACTAGAAAGACCGTGGCAAATGAGAAGTAATATAAAATGTCAGGAAACGACCGAGACACCTGTATTCGCCGGGACCCGGGCCAGCCGGAAATTAAATTTTTCAAGCCGGCCGGGACTTAATATATATTTTCGTTCCTGCTACAATCTGAATTGACGACGTTTTTTTATAGAAAAGAATTTCCAAAAAATAAGTGACGTCTTTTTTTTAGAAAAGAATATCCAAAAAAGTGACGACATTTTTTTAGAAAAGAATATTTCGAAAATGTATTTCTAAAAACTTTATGAATGACAAACGAAAGAAAATATATAAGTCCCAGCCCGGTGTCTCAAAAAACGGGACGCTCAAAAAACAGCCGGGACCCGGGCCGGGCCGGGCCGAGTACCCGGTCGTCTCCTGATGTATATATATATCTTTATTTTACAAAACATCTACCAATACCGATTGGACGCTGCTTGCAAAAAAATATTCGATGTCAGTTATATATTTTTTATCAATCCAGTTTTAAATAAATTAAAGATGTATCACAGCTTTTTAAATCATATTAATCCCTTATAGGCCTGTTTGTTCCCCATTGAAACGGGACATTGCTCCAAGAGGATTGAGCGCTTTGCATTTGACCGGGAGACGAATCAATGTGTCAAATTGAGTACAAGGGCTGTGGAGGGAATCCAAACAACTTTTTGGACGAGGACATGTGCAATCATATTTGCTCCCCCTACCTTGGAGATGAGCCAAAAATGATCCAGCAGAATTCGTAAGTAACTCACCTTCAGAGGTTTCAAATGGAGTAAAACACGGTGACATCAAAGCAAGCGATTATTAAGTAAGGCGAAGATAAAAAGCACTATAGTAATGCAAGTAGATATTGGATAATGACTCATCAAGAATCATCAAATCCACCAATCTTAGCTTCATAAGGCACCGCCAATCTCCTTTCTACTTTCATGGAGTTGGGACCCTTTTTCATCATTTCAATATAGTTACTACACAATACGTCATTTTGGCTATTGCCCACTCTTTCCATTTGATATATTTACCCTCTGAGAAATGAGGATATTATATCAAACTCCGCTATCAAAAGCTTTTCATTTGTTGGAGAATGCGTTTCAGACAATAAATACTTTATGCTTTAAAACCTTTTACTTGCTACTTGATTGTCAGGTGAAAATATCAAATAGTATGTCAACAAATGATTGTATCTTCTGTATAAATATAAAATTGAGTCAAAAAACTTTTTGTTATACTTTTTCTCCATTTAATACTGTTTATCATTTAAAGAAGAAAAAATGTTAAATATATATTAAAAATACTCTTTATTTAGTGAAAATACCCCTCAAAAAATGAAAGGTTTTGGTGGTTTTTCGTTGTATATTCATCCCTTTTTATTTATTAGTTGCCTTAGCGTAGAAACTTCATAACTTATTAAGCTTCTATTTTTTTCTGATTAGGTCTGTGGACAACCCAAGGCTCCAGGACAATGTCATCTCATCTCAAATAGATTTTATTACAATACAGAAAAGGAAAAGTGTGTTGGCTTTGCATATACGGGGTGCATTGGGAATTCCAACAACTTCAAGACGCTGGAGGAATGCAAGGACTTTTGTAGAAAGCCTGAGCCTAAAATCAATCCCGTGAGTGTGAAGCTTGTAATTGATCCATTGAATTTAAGCCATACGAGTGTTAGACGGATTATATGTATATATATTTATATACATATATATTATATATGTTTTGAAGTATATTGGGTTTAGATATTCGACCAAGGTTTTAATTTCAAATATTATTTCAAAATTTAATTCTCTAAAATATTGGATATCTTTTTAAATATTGAAAGTCATTTGAGTTAAAGACGTCTTTTTAGTAAATACATATCTTTTTGCCATATTTTATAAAAGCTCAATAAAACCTAATTGTATACCCGGAACATGAAGATCCATTGGAGGTAGATTTATATACCTCTAAATATTATAATTCCATGTCCTTTTATGTTAAAAGCATTGCTCACCAAAAGTAAATTTCAATAAGTATGTCCACATATGTTTTACTCTATTCAACAGTCTAGGAAGAAAATATTTTTGTTGTTTTATGTGTTGTTGGAGGGTTTTTTTAATACTATATTTGACAGATTTTTAATCCAAATAATAATTGTATTATATAGGAATCAAGAGCCCAGAAACCTTGGTTTATAAGCTCGATATACAACTGTTTCTGTTGATATTGGGGAGTGTTTGGACCCTCAATAAACTGTGGCCTCAGAGCCCGGTGCTACAAATGAGGGGCTTATTATCTGGTTACGCATTCTTACAAAAAAATTTATTTGTAAATTCATCTTCATATCAGGAAATAATTTACATGTTTTTAAGATAATGAAAGTATTAATAATCAAATTTTGGCAATTTTTTTAGTTTACTTTTTCTTTGCATGCGCTACTTTACTTTAACGCTTTAGTTTTGTACATGTTTAACCCGAAGAATAATACATGATTATTTTAAAGCTGATGTATTTTCCTTTCATTTATGTTAAGTGTATTCTTTTGAAAAGTAATTTGAACAATGATGTCCATTTTGCTTCTATTCAATTGTTTAGAAAAAGAAGAAATATTTTATCTGTAGATGTAGATATTTGAATCAAACTGTATTTGATGGGTTTTGAATTAAATAATTATTGTGGTATGTAGAAACCAAGAGCTCAGAAATGTATGGTTTATAAACACAATATTTGGTAGCTTGGTTTCGACCCCTCAATAAACTTTCCGAGTTCGATGCTACAAACAATGATGAGGCTTACAAAAACAAAAATTTATTTGGAAATTCATTTTATTATGAAGAAATAATTAACGATTTTTTTTGGATATTAAAAATATTAATATTTCATGAGATAGTTTATTATACCAGAAAAACTTTAAAACTTTAAGGCCTTAGATTTGAAGAATGATTAAATACTTTTTATGTATTGATATAAATGATTGCATTCCCTTTTTTAGATATGCTTACTTCCACAAGCAAGAGGAAATTGTGATGAGAGCCTTTGGAGGTTCACTTATGACTCCAAGACAGGTAAATGTGAAGAGTTTGAATACACTGGATGTGGGGCAAACAGTAATAACTTCAAAACGAGATCTGCTTGTGCCATATCATGTCACGGCTACGCGGGTCATAAGGTAAAATAATCAAAAAAATGCAAGTAATGCAAAATTATGTTTTTGTTTTTCTTTGTTAGGATCAACTCAATGGAGCTTGGAGAAACTTCTTTGAGGTTGTATGGCAAGGCAAATAATGATATTTGCATTAACTAAAGATGATATTAGTTAGAGAAAAAAAAAGTTTCGGTAAAAAATTGGTTGTTGTCAGTAGATCAGTTTTTTTAATACATATATGGCGAAAGTATTGTTTTTCAGCTGTGGGACAACAGATTGATAAGTGGCATTTCGCTAGTTGAGTACTACAGACAGACTATTTCTTCTACCCATCATATAAAACATTCACAAATAATATCGAATACTGACACCGATTGCAAGATTATGTCAATCAGTAATGTTAGTTGCTTAAGAGAATCTTGATTGCTCAAAAATGAATTGTTCAGATATATACAGAAAATATCGAATATAGATACTGTCTTCAATCGGTACAATTGTAAAAAAATCCACTTTTATCAATTTTATTGATTATTGATGCCGGTGATAGTTTTCAACCCAATACCAGCTATTGTATTTGATGTATCCGAATATATATTCTACTGAATAATCAGGGTGAAAAGAGCAACTAAATTTATAAAATTCTCAGAAAAACATCTACGATGAAAGTTTTCCAAAAATCAAGACTGTTATTTTTTGAAAACGGTCGCCACCAATTGATTAATTCATATAATCGATAGTGGCTTGGTGGGTTTATAAAATATAAATATTCCGTATCGATGGACCGAAGCTATCCTCGGTAGTACCCATATACTGAATATGAGTTGTCATAACGCTGATCATAAACAAACTTGTGGTCTATTGTTTTTAAAGGGACATGCATTCATCACTCGAAAAAGCGTTTATGAACCATGAGCAAAATTGAAGAAAGAACGAATAGCAAAGATGGATATACATTTTTTAAATCGTTCAACGCTTACTTAATAGCTAAATTGTTGTTTCAAAAAGTTGTTTTTCTCAAGAATTGTGATTTTAAAAGTAGAAAATGACTGTTAGCCTTTCCGAATTACCAAATTCAATCGAGGGATACAGATGAATTTAACAGCACACCATCTCTAAAGGTGGGAAATACATCAACTATTGTGTAAAATGAAAAGTTAAGGGAACAAGACATGATATAATAATTATTATGACTATAAACGAGGGTTATATTTTACAAAGCCATAATAAAAATATGATCCAAAATAATTAATTGGATCAGAATAAAGTAATTTGTGTCAATAGTTTACTTGCTAAAATTTACTGACTTTTAAAGTGCTCTTAATATATATATTTTTCCAAAAACCCTATTTATTCGTCAATTAGGAAAATCCCGAAGCAGCCAATGAGAATAACAATCGACTGGACTGGGTAAGAATAATATGAACTGTATATATCTATAACCAGTTGTTTATATAATTATATTACGTTAGGGTAAACTCCTGCACGACTCAAGGCTGGTATTCCAGGTACGATTCATATTGACTCTATTCTCAACTCTTTAACCAAATACATTTCTAATTTCAACAGGGACAAAATCCAACACGGCCAGACTACTTTAAGGTAAAATATAAAACATTTTATAAGAATTAAAGTA
This sequence comes from Caligus rogercresseyi, assembly GCA_013387185.1. Taxonomy (NCBI): domain Eukaryota; kingdom Metazoa; phylum Arthropoda; class Copepoda; order Siphonostomatoida; family Caligidae; genus Caligus; species Caligus rogercresseyi. The sequence goes on from CP045906.1 coordinate 2,283,313, forward strand.
GATTTTAACGACAAATTATAATATATATATTTATTATTTTCAGCTTCCTTCTGATGTAGAACATCACATCGTAAGTTCCATTTGAATTCTAATTGTAGGTCGACTCCTTGTGGATTTTGAAGGTTCAATATAACAACGCTAGTTTTTGAGCAGAAAATAACGATACTTACTGAGTCTCCTCCCTCCAATTAACAATAATAGCATCGTTGGATATAAACTACCGTAGTTAATATAGTGTATCAAAGCAACATTTGGTACTGCTGAGTATCGACGTATTTGTTATGCTTTCCAGTGTTGTGGAAAGACAGCGATACAAAGAACTAAAATGAGAGTGAGACCACATATACATACATTTAATATATTTTGTACCCTCCGCTTAAAATCCTGGTCTTTAAGCTTTGAATGATAACTGCAAGCTTGGCCAATATGAAAATCAAATTTTGACAACTCCCATAGTTATTAAAACGTCCTATCAGTGTCGATGTATGGGCCCAATCCATGAATTGGTCATTGTTTTAAACAATTTCGCATGTATATATTACGATAATTATTCAAATGCCATATCGGTATAGATTTATGGGCCCAACACCATTAATCGTTCGACTTTACTTCAAACAATTATCTTTCGCATGTATATTACTGTAATCCTGGCAATTGCATTAACTTAGTTTCGTCGATTCCGATAATTATTCAAATATCATATCGGTGTCAATGTATCGGCCTGACCCATGAGTCGGTCGACTTTTATTTTCAAACAATCCTTTTTCGTATGTATATTACTACAACCTTGGAAATTATATGAACCAAGTTTAGCCGATTCCGATAATTATTCAAATGTCATATCGGTGTCTATGTATCGACCCGACCTATAAATCAGTCGACTTTTATTTCAAACAATTATTTTTGCAAGTATATTACTCTAACATTGACAATTATATTAACTTAGTTTCTCCGATTCCGATAATTATTCAAATGTCATATCGGTGTCAATGCATTAGCCCAAGTCATGAATCGGTCGACTTTTATTTCAAAGAATCCTTTTTGCATAAACATTCTGCAAATGGGAAATTATATGAACCAAGTTAAGCGATTCCAATATTTAACTAAATCTCTTATCGGAGCCGATGTATCGGCTCAACCCATAAATCCGTCCATTTATAATTCAAACAATCCTTTTTTTCGAATGTATATTAATATGTAATATCTATGTTATGACAGACATGTTTAGCTCCAAGGAGTAAGGGTGAATGTGCCATTACTTCAACGCGATATTTCTTCAACACCAAGAGCCTTAAATGTGAAGAGTTCCAATACAATGGATGCGAGGGAACCCCAAATAATTTCCTCCTTCTCAGTGCCTGCAACTTTATATGCTCCAGATACTTTAAGTTCACCTTAAAGGTAAAATAATGAATGGTGAATGCCTTGCTTAAGAATTACTTTTATGTAATAATATTTTTATATGTTTAGGACAAGCCTCCGATTATTCCTTCAGGACCATCGGATCGCAGACGAAATGCAGTATGTAGTAATATATTTTAAGGAAAACATTGTTCCTGTTATGTCCTTGCCGCCATTATTTTTAATTTCCTTGTGACGTCATTATTATTATTATGCACCCTCTGACGTCATGTGCCTTAATCTTTCCTCTCTCAGAATCAGCATTGCTTGACGTCATCATTCTATTAGAAAGTAAACCATATTTCATGGCTTGCCTTATAGAACTTGCGAAGCAGCCATTTTAATTACATTTGTGACGTCTTCAAGCTGCTTGAAAGTTTTTTCTCCAAGTGTTATATAGGCCGTTGATCACAACACAACAGTTTTCCCCTTCTTCAGAAAACACTTTTACAATGAATGTTTATTTGTCCACTAAAGCCGTATTAGGTCAACTGTTTCTAGAGTCTAAGAATGTTTTATAACTTCCTCAACTATCAAAATACTTATGCTCATAAAATAATTTCAAAATAGCATTTCTCACACTGTTGATTGCTAACCGGTCAAACACATCTCTATGGTCAAAACCAATGATTGGATTAAACTACTTCTTTGAAGAGCACATATATAATTAATGAACTAATTGTATGCTTTCATCAACCTCCTTCACAACTAAGGCAGATACAAGAAACTGTTAGAAATTAAGACATTCGTGTAACCTCTTATACAACATGCGCTTAAAACGGTTATGTTGTTGGGAGAATGTTGGGAAGATACTCATGAATTCGATTTCACCTCGAAACAAAGAATTTATCTCAACTCTTACTCTTTGAATTTCATTCTCAAACAAGCCCAACGGAATTCATGTATTGTATTACGTTTAATGACAGAATCATCTTCTATGATTCCAGGTATGCTACTTGCCCAAGGACAAGGGGAACTGCGTGGAAAGCATTCCTCAGTTTTACTTCGATATAGAGTCTGAAAAATGCCTGGAGTTTATCTACTCGGGCTGTGATGGGAATCATAATCACTTTTCTTCTAAAGTAGAATGTATCAGCTTCTGTGGGGATTTTATTGATGAGGTATGACTTTTTATCAGTAAAAATAGGCAAAATGTGCGTACAAAATCACAAATATAGAGCGTCTGAAACTATGCAATTAAGATTGTTAGCTCAGTGGAGGCGACTCTCAATATTGAGGGTTCAATGCACGACTCTCTCCCGAGACGGAAAGGTCAATTTTGATCGACCTTATTGAAGAGATCCTAGGTTTCATTAACTAATTTCGACGCTAGTATGCATCCAATCGGAACATATTGTATTTACGTTGAGCCAAATAAACCAAAAAAGCACAGCTATTAATGCTGATTTAAAAAAAACTAAATGGCTACCTAAAAAATATGGATGTCTTTTACTAATTCTTGTTTGTTTAGTTATTTTGTTTGCCTATATGTTTCGACAGAATTGCAGCTTCCGACAGGATATAAATAAGCATTATAGCATTAAAATTGGTCCATCGAATCTAGGATCTTATCAATGAGGTAGCAGACCAAAAATGACCATCCCCTATCGGGAGTATTCGAACCTGCGCCCCCAACATTGAGAGTTGAACACACCTTAGCACGCGCGGCTATCGCGCCCTTTTACTTTATTTAATTTATATCTTCAGAGTGAATCCCTCATTGTCCCAGAGAAAGGATCCGGACTTGGCTCCGGACAGAGCGAACATGGATTCAATCCAGGAGGTGGATCAGGGGGAGGATTTGGATTTGGGAATGGAGATGAATATGACACAGAAGTACGTATCTCAACACCGATTCTGAGAAGAAAATAATGAATAATAATACAAAAAAATGGCAAAATTGTTTTGTCCAATCCTATATAGACAAAGGGTATACTTTGGAAGAATAAGTTTAATGTAACGTTAATTATGACGTAGTGATTGTATATGTTTTTCAAATTTAAATATTTTGGGAGATATGACATCCATCATAACTATATATTAGCTGCATGCACAATAGAGGGATAACAAAAGGGAAGATCAATGATGGAGCCTGCAACTGATGAGCGCCATCTTAAATCCCCTTAATTATGAAATATATATAATTAAAGTCCATGAACCAAAGAAGAGAAGAAATCTCTTATTATTCCTTGAGCAGTCTCTATACATTGTTTTAAGAATTAGAAAAAGGGATAAATGACAAAAGATATACCCAAAAATGTCATAGAGACTATATTTCTGTTGAAATGGGTGACGTCATCACTGGACTTCCTTTTTTCGATTCACAACACATCTAAATTATTTCATCACTCAGTCATCTTAGTTTCCAAAGAACTCTTTAAACGGAAGGAATTTTGTTTGAAACATATGTTTCTAATATCGGCCATATGTTTTTTTTCTCCACGGTAAGATCTTTATTCAGCTTGAATGTATATATAAAAACAATAAACATGAAACTAAATATATAGAAAAGGAAAATTGTGTTAAAAAATACATAATATAAATATACTTTTTAATTTAAAATTATTTTCCTACTAAAAGACCTATGTTTTATATGACCGACATTAGGAACATACTTTTCAAGCACTAATGCAGAAAAAAAAATAGTTAAATTCATAAGTGGACTTTAAGAGATAAGAAATATGATTTACGGTGGTAAATGGCACGGGGTATTGAATGGGACGGGGGTGCGAGTATCCATTTATTATATAGGTGGGGGGATATGACTGAGTGACTAGGTCGATCCTTGCCACTCTTCAAAAGGGACTCTGGGACTCCTCAACGATCCTGAAGAGGAACAAGGATCAACCTAGACAAATTTAAATGAACGCCTACGTCAAATTGGCATTACATTGAGTAGATTTTTACAATGAGTTTGGGTTCCCCAAAATATCAAATTAATGTATAAATAAAATATTTTTTACTGATCATTAATCATCATTCATTGGATTAAATATTTATATTTCTTTAGCTTCCAAAAATTCATGGGGTTCGTATAATCTTAAATTTAAATTTAGCCACCCACACAACTATATTTAATATTAATAATAATTTCAGGGTTTTGGACCTCCAAGTGCAGGATCTCCGTTTGTGTTTGGGGTAAATTCTTTTTTTTACTTACATTATCCATTTATGGCATATATAAAATATTTGAATATGCCTTTTTTGTCAGCACACTTAGCTTAACAGGTAAGAGCTCTTAACGAACTGAATAAAATTTCTATCGTTCAATTAACTAAGATCATAAAAATGTCTATGACATTGCTTAGGGACCTTTTGGATCAAATGTCATTTTATATCTACTCATAATGACAAATCATATAAATTGTACGGCTACGAAAGTCTTGTGTTTCATACATGTCCAAATATTCGCATATCTTTGTATGTAACGCCCTGCTGGTTTGGCTAAAATATGTTCAAGTTTAAAGGAGATTGTTTGTGTTCCACAATTCTCAAGTACCCTGAGGTATTATCCCCGTCCGAGCTGTTAGAAAGAGAAACAAACTCCTCCTGCGAACATTAAGGTTCAAATGATTCCTTGTCGTTCAATCGGATTGGCCAGACGCTTATCTGTCTGTGACGTCATAGAAATATATGAATCAGTCTTCTACGTCAGCAGCAGAATAACAATAAAACCTTTGTAATATAAATGAAATATTTTATATAACTGTTTACAATAATTCAGGCAATGTTATATATGTTGTAAGAACATCTTTATGTGACGTCACACTGGAAGCCTTTGTTCAACCATAATATGAAAGGTCTTGCGATTTTAGTCCATGATAACGGTATATTTCCTTTACCTTATTATGCAATAAATCTTACATGTTATATCTTCATTGGTACGATTTATTTTTGAGAATGCAAATCCAGGCAGCGCAATATGTTAATATTTTATATAAAATCGATTCAACAATATTTTTCTGGTAAAAACAATGGTGTTGAATAAAATAGGACTTAACTAAAACTAACATGATCAATTATGGATCCGAATCATTTGATTTTCATTTTTTTTTTTTTAGGAAAACACATTTTCAGGATTAGAACATATCTATTTGGTAAATTTCAAAATACTAATTTATCAATTAATTTCTCTGTATGCTCACTGTTGATTCATATATTTTTATCAGGGAGGAAATATTGAAGACTCGGAATTCCTACAGGTAATCAAGGATCATTGGATAAAAAAAACCAAATGATTTTAATCTTAAATATGTTTTCTTTCTTCCAACAATTATATTTAGAAACTCCACGCTCAATGTGCTGTAAAACAAGTTCACGTAAGACATATTACTTTAAAGCAAACAAGCATGGCTAGTTGATATACAAGGGTCGGACAAACTAAAGCGGTTATAATTGAGTAAAATTTTATAAAACAATTTCTTTAACAACGTTACGATAAATTATGACAAAATGAAGAGCTATTGCTCAGTGTGTTAAGGCGTGTTCAACTCTCAATGTTGAGGGTGAAAGGTTGAATCCTCCCGAGAGGGGATAGCGGATTATGATTCAACTCATCCTAGGTTCGAAAGATTATCTTTCACGCCATAAAGTTTTTTCATATTCAGTCGGAAGCTGTAATTCTATCGAACAAAATAGACAAAAAAAGAAAAACCAAAACAGGTTGAAACTAAATGGCTATTTCAATATAAGATATCAAAGAGTTGATAATAGGGCTAAGAAGAGAAAAAAAATCCCATGTGATGGGCTCCAAGTTTGACAGCTGTTAAAGGGTCCCAAATATGGACCCTTCACTAGTTCATCAATAAAAAGTTTCTTAGTAGGATACAATGTGATCTTTTTAGGACAAGGTGTTTCCAGCCTATATGTATGAAAAACGACAGCAATAACCCTAATGACGTCACGTTAGATAGAATCAATCCATGGGATTAGAAAGTACATATTATATGTAATATGCTATTATTTCATTTCATATCTTTAGTTGATTGAAACTAAAGCTTTTTCTTTCATATCATTTCTTTCAATCAAAGGATATTCAGACAAAGTTAGACCATAACAGCTTTGATATTTAACTGAAAAAATATATCCCCAATATGACATCATTGGAGTGATAAGTATTTATAAATTAAATATAACTCAAAATTTATTTCGTATTGAAGGTGTTTGATGATATAATTGTAGACATTTTTTTTTTCACTGCTATTTGTCCGAACTTTGGGTTAGGTTTATAATCAAACAAATACTAATTTTTTATCCCAAATCCACAACTTTAGACACATAGAGTAGAAGATCACGCTGAGGTGAGTTGAAGTATAAAACACATATATGGTTAATATATATATATATATATATATATATTAATCTTTATACATTTATTCGTCCCACAAACCCACAGACTCAAACCCGACATGAGGTTCATGGAGCCTTCAGTGTTCACAACCTTCAGGAAGGAGACGTGGAAGAGGAAATGAAGAAGAGAGACAGTGAAGTAAAGGATAGTGATGATGTAAGTGAATGATTTGATTGTGAAAATCGGACATGCCCAAATATAATTCAAATAAAAAGGTGTTATTAAGGTTGCACCAAACTCTATAATTAAAGACTACAAAAAGGTGATATCTTTGTAATGCAATTGGTTTAAGAAGATGAAAGAGAATAGTAATAATAAGCAGTGTTGTTCCCTAACTCGCGAGCGAGTAATATATTACTTAGTTATATTACTGCGACTAAGTAGAGAGAACAAACATATTAGATATTACTTTCAAGTAATAACTAATATGTAATATCCTAGTTACATATTACTTTGGTGAACAAAAAAATTTCGACAGGCATTTTTGATGAAAATTAATGAACTGTTAATGTATGTGACGTCACCCAGTGGACCTAAAAATGCAAACTAGGTGTGGAGAGGATTTTTACAAATCCTGTTTGAATTGCCTTTGCTTATTGTTTCGGAATGCTCAAAAAAGTAATATCTAATATAAAGTAGTTACTTTTGAGAAGTAATAACTAATATTTTTTTAAATATTACTACGCAGTAAAAGTAGTATATTACATACTACTTTCAAAGTAATATTCGTCCAACACTGTAAATAAATAATGTCATGATACAATATCAACAAATTTTAATCAAATTTGGTTTTTTATCCTTAATGGTTTTAAGTGTTTGGTATTGCCAGGCCAAAAATGTTCCAGTAATTATTTTTTTTACATTACTGTCTCACCAAAAATCCTCACCAAACCTAGTTTGCATTTTTATGTCCACTAGGTGACGTCACATACATTCACAGTTCATTAATTTTCATCAAAAATACCTGTCGAATATTTTTTTTCACCAAAGTAATATGTAAGTAGGATATACATATTAGTTATTACTTGAAAGTAATATCTAATATGTTTGTTCTCTCTACTTAGTCGCAGTAATATAACTAAGTAATATATTACTCGCTCGCGAGTTAGGGAACAACACTGTTTATTATTTTTAAAAAAACACTTCTCAACCACTCACGTAACGGGCCGAATATGATGTCAATGGCAGCACTGATCTATATTTAACTACAGGCTTAGATGATGTGGACAAAGAGACTCAATACTGAATTATCTATTTTTGAATTTACTAGATAGTAGTATATTTGTCATTTTTATTTATATTCAATCTATCTAGGAACAAGAAGAAACATCAAAAGTCAGGACAATTGAACTTCCAGATGAATCGAATCAACTCGTTGAAGAAGCTGATCGCAAGTCCATATTCGAGGAAATCAACGAAGGAATTCAAACAACACTGTTCCTGACTCCGAATCTAAAGATCAAGACTCTGTAACGACACTATCTCCAGAGGACGATCCTGGATCTGTACTCAGCAAAACGGAAGAATTTATCTCCAAAATTAAATTGGTAAGCTTTAACCTTCATAATCCCGCAACCTTGAATACATGCTGATCATAGGTGATACGTCTTGTAGGCTGAGGGATTTTAAGAGCAGTATGAATTATGTTTTATTAACGGAGTCTTTCATCATGTTAAATTCTACGACTTCATAGTCCATGACGTCATCATTTATATATGTTATCCATTTGTTATTACTCAAGCGAGAGTGGTGTAGCCTGAGGATGTCTCCATTTAGGGCATCAGCAGGGCTTTAGGTTTATAATAAATCAATTTTCTAAGCATAAACGGCCTTTTCACACCGATAAGTCCTTTTTCGGTTAAGACTTTTTTATTTATCATCATCAACAAACAGTGCAGATAAAATACACACAAGACAATACGATAATATATAAAAACATAAAACTAGACAGTTGCGTAAAAGATAAGTCCTTTTGAATATGTTTTCGTATATAAAAAAAAAATTAAGAAGTAGCGACTTCTTTCAACAACAAAGAAACGCTGTCACTTTTATCCAGAATGATATAATAAGCATTTATTAATATGAATTCATTTTTTTAAATCAACGTTGTAACCTTTCACAGAATACATGTTTGATCTTTCTTTCGCATATTTTTGATCTATTTGGTAATTTTTTACACATTTTCTGGGCATATACAATATAGTTTTTGTTCGAATACTTACAGCCCAAGTTATCGGCTCGATTGAATGCATATTTCAATAATTCTCTTATTAATAAAACAACAAACTTTATCCAGAGTTCATTCTTTCCTTTGACATACATAAATACATTATATAATCATGTTTAGCTACCAATAAAATAAACGCCAATCCTATTAAAAATTTCTTTAGTATTTGTAAGTGATTTTAAATATAACGAAGAAGAAAAAATAAGCATTATCGCTTTCTTTTAAATACTCGCTGTCAGCACACATAATTTCAAAGAATAAAAACGATGAATCTTGCAAAGGGGATATGTTAATAAAGAAAATGAGAGGATTAGTTAAATATTATATTCTAGTGGTTAGAAAAATAATTATTCATTCATCAACAAATATTCCCTATTTTTCATTTGGTTTTAAATTGATTTCTGCTTGGTTGTGCTCTGCGAAATCTATTTTACATTCATATTTATTATCTCCACATTATTTCACATATATTTTCTTAAAAACTTACAGGAACCGTTCTGAAGAGTGATCTTTTTGAGGATACAGAATTAACAAGACTTGATGGACTTTCAAAGAACTCTAGGCACATTCATTCGGTCTGGATGTAAAATGTTTATCTTTCTTTCTGTATATATATATTTTTTCAATTAGTCCTAGTGTAGATCCAATTATATTTGTTAGTTGAAATATAAAATGTGAAAAAAAATATCGCCAATTTTAATTTTTATTCTGTCCTATTTTTCACATGTAGTATTTATATAGATCTATGGCAGTGATGTTCTCCCTTAAGAGAAGTCGTCCTAACAGGAGAGAATGAACCAGTGAGTTCGCAGACCTACTTTATGAAGAACAAATACAATCGGCCCTCGCTACTTCGCCCCTCGACATCTCGCAGTTCTTTACTACGCGACGACGGCTTTTCACGGCAAAACGTCCCCATATGAACTCAATGGCAGAATTCCAGCATGGCCTACAATGTGGGGGGTACTAAAATTAAGAAATATTCAGTGGTTTAAGATGTTTGGGTTGAAAACTGGTAAATCTTCGAAAAAAGCAAGATGGCGGCCCAAAAAAAAAGGTCCAGATGCGTACATGTATTCAGACGCACGTACGACAACAAAGCAAAATGGCGGTAGGTTTAAACGCTGGGTGATGTCAAATGTCTCTAAATTTCCAATATATAAACATCGCGACCCTCATATATATCGCAGTGGTCGTGCAGTTGATCCGGGCCGTTGCGACTTTGCGAGGGACGTCTGTAGTACTTAGGTTAGAGTTCTCAAACAATTTCTAATGCGCAAGAATCCTGTGTGTTCTCCTCCGAAGAAGCCACGAGTCCGTCATTCTCCAGGAAAAAGGATCAAGGGAGAGTTCTTGAAGATCGATGTCCGTCATTCCTGGGGGGAAAAGTCCTCTAGCGTCTGATGAGTTCGTTCAAATCTTCACGATAACGAAGTCCTTTGAGGGGATAGGTCAGAGATTCATCGGAGGCAATTGCTGGAGATCAAGAGAGTGTCTTGAGATAAGTCGTTCATAGCTGGAAAATACCGGAGGGATCTCAGAAGATAGCATTCCTCTTCATGAAACGGAGGTTAGATGATCGCTGAAGATTGCCGGAGTTTACGAGTACTTTACGTACTAAAGAAAAAGATATCTCCTAAATAATTAACTGAGATAGATTTTTTCTTCTAAATTTCCCCCCTTTCTTATGAATTACGTCACTTTTTTTCTTATTTTCTTCACAGGAGCAATTGTACCATTAATTCAAAAAAAATTGGGTGGGATTTTTGGCCATAGTTAATTAGCAGTATTAACACTAAGCGTAATATTTTATTAGTGCAAAAGAAAGGAGAATTTTACCAACTATATATATAGTGTGATGGTAACTCATTTCACACAAATCCATGTAAACTTGGATTCTTGCTGGACGTACACAATATAAAACAACAACTCTACATAGATAGTGTTTTCAGGAATGGGCTTTTAAAGTTATAAATTATGTTTCAATGATGTTTTTAAGGATAATATCTATCCGTCAATGTAAAATACTTTCCTCAGATTTAAAAAATAAGAATAGCCTCTCCCACCAAAGAAAGGTTGTCGTCCGGATTTCTTCAACCTCCATTCTTTCATCCATACATTGTAGAATAAACGAAAAAGAAACATAAATTTTCTATCTGTTAAAGGTATTAAAGATGGCATACTTGAAGGGACAATCGAAGTTTTTGCTAATTATTTGATCCTAGCCCATGCTTGAAACAATACGTATTAGAGATTTCAATCAGTCAAACTGTATAAATTAGTTAAGAAAATGGAGACATTCTGGCTTGAAAATTATATCAAGTGACGCTTACGCCTGTCTGTTTTTTAATAAATAATATTACTACAGACATGATCAATTAGGAGTGATTTAATTGTTAGGATCATTTTTATCCCTCGACAGTATAAGTGATTTGAAAAAAATTTAATAAAATTATTTTTATTACCACAAAAAAGATTACTTCATAAAGTAAATTGGGCTGGCCAGAGCCTCTATATGGAACTCACTGATGCTACTTTAAATTTGGTTTCCTTTCATATCGTCTCTAGTATCTAAAATGTGACAAGTAGTATTTTGTATTTTTCCATTACGGTTGTTGGCGACTTTCTTTACAAATATCTCGTGTTCGATAAAAACTAATAAATTAATTAAAAATATTTTGTATTTACGACATTGGAAATATTATAATGAGGCTATAATGAAACAAAAAAACTATTCATGTTCATGTTTTACATTAAAAAAGTATAACGAAGGTGATATAATAATATAATATATATATATATGTATATAATACCGGGATAGGAAGAAAAAAAGAAGGTTAGAGAAGTGAGGCAAAATATCCCTCTTTTCTTTCTCTTTCTATCAGTTAACACTAACAGTAGTTACCAGATGGTAATCGTATATTCTCATATCAAAAGATCAATTTTGGTGGGGGAGAGTACGTATTTGCTTATATCTCTTAAAGTATAGCGATTTTTAGAACACAAAATATATCAAAGGAAAGTTGGTTAACCAGCTTAATATTTTGGTATACTAAATCATGTCAATTTAATAAGTAGAGAGTTATATGTACATTTAAAAAAGCCTATCTCGCGTACAAAATGACGCATATAATGGATTATGTATGTGTCAGTAAAAAATTTTGAGAGGATACCTTGACGCAAATCTAAGAAACAAATTATTATTTATTTTTTCATAATCGATTTCTTATAGGTCAATACAGGCTCTGAATCATATGATGTAAACTCAGATTGTACTGAATTCTGAATTGATAGAATGCAACCAAGGTCATTTTTGGTTTATCATCTAAAGTTTTACTAAACTAAAAGTACTATTTTACTCTGAAGCGAACAAATCATCTTCTACAGGCGAGTGAAGTTAATTGATACAAAAAAGCTATGAAATAAGCTAACATTACACACTCCCTTTCTGCTGTTTTTACTGAAAACTTTGTTTTATTAAAAAACATCAAACATACGTCTGGTAGTAAATTAGATTTCCTTAAATTAATAATTATTATTGAAGTCTGTAACGTCCACCATTTTGAAGAAATTTGCGGAAAACTATATTTTTTACTAAATTTTTAAAACTTTGACCTCGTTGCGCGACCTCGTAATGTTGACCGATTTGCTTCAAACTTTGTATGTCGTCTTCTTTTATCACCAAGAAACAGAAAATCCACAAAGTTGCTAACATTTTGAACATTTGAAAAAGAAGAACAAACCTA
>CP045906.1:2296136-2307526 GCA_013387185.1 Caligus rogercresseyi
TATTATAATATATATATATATAGATATATCTCTATATGTGTGTGTGTGTGTATACACCGTGAAATTAAAAAACCTGCCCTTTGAAAATCATAAATAAAATGTTTATTTTTTGTTTCTTCTCGCAAGTGCCCAGAATCATTTACTCTGTTTTTGTTTATTAATTTGTATTTTTACTCTGTATTATTTTAGCAGATTAATGATAAAATGTCCTTACCGAAAAAAATACAACATAATTGGTTCCCCCGTGACCCGTTATTCAAATGAGGTAGATTTGTTAGCCAGTTAGGGCATTTGAATGCCAATTAAAACCAGAAGATCCAGTAATTTCTTTTGAATCAATAGAGATATAAAGATTAGAGAGCTTATTGGATTCTTCAGAGAATACGTCATTTTGGCAGGAATACAGCTGAACGATGTTGTGTCTCTGCTATTGAAGGGTGGATTCTTCAGACAAATACGCCATTGTGTCCTGAATACAGCTGAACGATTTTTTCTCTGCTAATTGGAGGGAATAAGCTCTCTATATCTTTATATCTCCATGTTGGAATCCCCAGTTCGCCATATCTTCACGAGTGAAACCTGTTTTTGGTAGTTGTAGTTTTCAGCCTCCCAATTAACTATATTGTGGCAATCTTCTTCATGTTCTAAATGGTTACGTGTAATCCCTAGTTACAACTCTAACTATTGTTTATGTATCAAACGGTGGATTATATTTTTTTATATCAATGTTTGGTGCCCATAAAATGATTGATAATTACCTCCGCCGAAGGAGGTATTGTTTTCACTGGCGTGGTTTTGGTTGGTTGTTTGTTTCAGCAGGATAACTCAAAAGTACGGAACGGATTCGGATGAAACTTTGTGGAGTTGTTGGAAATGCCAAAAGGAACAAGTGATTAAATTTGGCATCTCTGAGTGCTGAATTAAGATGCAAAACGAGCTAAATACTATAAATATTTCAAGTTAGCCTACTCTGCCAATAGATGTCGCTGTGCTGTAAAATCGGGTGCCGGGAGCGTCTTCCTCTCGGAATTTCCGTCGAGGGGAACCCTCCCCCGTCCCTCTACGCCGTACCAGTCGTGAAAATCCGCCTCGGAAGGCTCATAAGGACCCCGTGACGGCGGAGGTTTGCACTCTCTGAGTATATATATGCCTCTAGTTATTACGTGCATTTCAATATTTATATACAATAAAATTTAAATTTACTCTTTTATAGTATATACCAGTTCAGGTTCCTAAAGAATGGTTTGGCAATCCAAAGTGTAAAATAAACGAATGGGAGATTACCATTTAATAATAACTAATATTAATATTTACATTTTTTTCATCTTCTGTTTAGAAATGCATAAGATACACAGCCAAATAGAAAATATACCTTAATATAAAAACCAGAGTAGTTACGTAAAACCAAATATATGAACAAACATTATATTGATATCTTCATTGATAACAATAATTTATTATTTTTTATATCCTTTTTATCAACATACCGCTTAATCAACATTTAAAAGTAATAATTTTTTATATTTCATTAGTTACACTAATTATATTAGTTTTTCAATTCGTTTTTTTTATCAGTTACTTATTTTTTGTACATCGTACAAAAACTATTTATTCAACACTTTCAATTATCTATATACAGTTACACAAAATACAAAGCTTGCATAATCAAAGTTCGGGCCGATATAGGGACATGGGATATATTATACTATCACAATCAATTAATAAAATCAAAGACATCAGATGTACAACCAAAAAGGAGGTCTCTAAAATCAAACTACTGAGCATCCTTCTAAAAGAGGGTAAAAGTTTTTTTTTTAAACATCAACCATGTTGCTCCAAATTTATACAAGACATTAAAAGCTTTTGTAGTTATAAAATGTATTTCCTCCTGAAAAGGTCCGATGTACTCAAAGGAAAAGTTGCTTCGTCTTAAAAATAATCAAAATTGGAGTAAACTCTTAATGCAATTTTATCAAGGACAAAGCTAGTGGCTTCGCATTTAGCTAGCAAATGACTCACAGTTTCTTTTTGTACCTTACAAAAGAAGCAAAGCCTTTCATCCCGGGGTTTTCCCGTGAATATTGCTAGTAATGAGGATGTTTGAGACCATTCCATACCGAAACCAATATCAACTGTGATCGATCTTTTTAGTGATAGACTTTTAATAATTTGGTTGATGGGATACTTTTGATATACCTTATCACGGTGTCTCTCAATTTGCCACAAATATTTACATTTTATATCGTTCGTTACTTGTAGGAGACGTAGGCTTTTATTTCCAAAAAAACTAATAAAATTAAAAACCAATCCCGAAGTCAAATTTGTCAACTTTTTACTTCGATTGTACTTAAAATCCTTCGCCTCTCAAGTGTTTCAATAAAAAATCCTTCTAGTTTACAATAAAATATTTCTCTTACAATCAAACTTGTTCTTTAAAAACGTGCTTTTCAGGAAGTCCATTCTGCCATTATTCTGAAGCAGTTTTGCCACCCCATCAGGGAAGAATTTTGCATGACAATAAATCAGCAATACCTACAATGCTGTTCCACAAAGGATTTATCACCTTGCGACCTTCAATAATTTTTCTTGGCCCATTATGTTTCATTTTTTAAAGAAATTTTCCTCTCATATTCCATGTTTGAAACTATTATATTCATCCATGACGAGTATCCACAATTCAGTCTCTTAAACCACGAAAAGAGAAATGCCTTCCAAGTCTCTTCATTGGCAAAAGTCCCAATCCTCCGTACCTTTTCGGGCACACTATTCTTTTCCATGATAATATGGAGAAGTCCCTTTTTCCGAAAATGATTGATGAACAGAGTTCCTCTATTTTATTTTTTAGTTTACTGTCATGAAGAGTGACCCGTAACAAGTGTATACCTTTAGGAAATATTAACGAGTTCCAAACTTGGATTATGGAGGTTATTTCCAATTTATGAGTGAGCTAAAACCATTCATAGACTCTCTACTAATGTACTACTCAATAATTTCTGTGACAGAAGATTCTCCAAAATAAATTTTACAACCCAAAACATCAAGTTTTTGAAGGGTTTTTACATTGAAGGAACAAAATAAATTATTAGTTCCATTTTTGAAACTAGACTTATTTTTATTAATTTTTTTTATTAATGCATTTCATTAAATCATATTACAAAATAATATGCAATAACTAGAGGCATATATACACTCAGAGAGTGCAAACCTCCGCCGTCACGGGTCCTTATGAGCCTTCCGAGGCGGATTTTTCACGACTGGTACGGCGTAGAGGGACGGGGGAGGTTCCCCTCGACGGAAATTCCGAGAGGAAGACGCTCCCGGCACCCAATTTTATGCACAGCGACATCTATTGGCAGAGTAGGCTAACTTGAAATATTTATTAGTATTTAGCTCGTTTTGTATCTTAATTCTGCACTCAGAGATGCCAAAATTTAATCACTTGTTCCTTTTGCCATTTCCAACAATTCCACAAAGTTTCATCCGAATCCGTTCCGTACTTTTGAGTATCCTGCTGACAAAAAACCAACAACAAACCAACGCCAGTGAAAACATACCTCCTTCGGCGGAGGTAAAAATATGTAATCGTATGGATTAAAACATGAAAACAGGTTAATATGAAAAAAGGATTTAAGAATGATATTAAAAATGAGGTTGTAATAATAATAAACAAATAAACTAAGAAGGTGTCCAAGGCAGAATTAAGAGGTGTGAAGCTCCATCAACTCCTTCCTCAAACATAGTACCATCTTATCGTAGTTAACATAGATGTTAAACTAGACTTATTAAGGGAAAAATTATTATTATTCAAGACAAAATTTTCACCCATAGTTTTTAGCATTTTGTAAACTACCATGTACCGACTTTTAAATTTCTTAAGTGGTACCCAAATACAACTTAGTAATATCATCTTCATAGGCTTGTATTTTGTTAGTGACTTGGCCGAAACTGATTCCTTTATTAATTGGAAGAATCGATTTTCCTAATGAGTTGGTCAATAGCCAAAATGAACATACTGGGAGCCAAAGGTTCAACTTGAGTACAACCTTTTTTCTTACCGTATGGTGTGCAAATTTCTCAAAAACATAGATATCATATTTACAAATATTATTCGCCACAACATTTGATACTAATATTTTATTTATATTTCATTAGTTACATAAAATATATTAGTTTTTAAATTCGTTTTTTATAAGATTACTTATATTTTCTTGGTTCCTGATAAGTGTGGGGGCTTTATAAAAGTTTCTTAAATGAACAAGTCTTAAAGAGAGGAAGAAGACGCAGGAGGAATTTCTTTTAGATAGTTACAATTATTTGTCCAAATTTAATTTGTTCAAAAATAAAATTAGTAGTTTCCTAGACAGTTCACGACCGGCTGATACCGGATTAAGTTTCGGTGTGGTGGGGCTGATCTAGGAGCTAAACAACATACAAGTCTTAAGCTAGTGTGAAAGTTCAATAAGTTTTAATATTTAACCATTCTTAGCTTAGGTATAAGCAACTTTGGAAACCGCAGAAGAATAATCTTTATTACAATATGCAATAATATAAAAACAACTAAGTGATGGTGAAATATTTCCTAATAGCTATTTATTTATTCATAACTTTAAAAAAAGAATTACATCATTACATAAGATGTGGGAATGGAAAATCCAAGAAATCATAGAGTGGAGTAATATGAAAAAATGTAACAAACCTAATTTTTCCCCTTTTTATAAAATATCTGGACACAGAGTTTGAACGCAGGGCATTTATTCAATTACTTTCATTTTCATTCTATATGAAGTAAATAGTTGGTAGTTATTGGATTCTGGAATTCCCTCACTTGCAAAGCGATTCAAAAAAGGAAAGAAAAAAAAACAGAACAAAACACACACAAAAGAAGAAGTAATCCCCATACTTATGATTTTTTTTTAATCGCTAATAATCTGATGTAATTACAAATGATCTCTTAGTTGCCGTTCGTGAGCCAAAGAAGAACATGCAAGGTCCATATTCTCTATTTATTCTTACCCTCTGTGGGCCAATTTTATTAGTGAGCTGTCATGGAGGTGAATGGATGTCCTCGGAGCTACAGAGATCCATGTTGAAAAGCATGGGGCTCTCGAAATTCCCGCCGAAAGTACAAAAGGTAAACAAAAAAGTCATTAAAAGGAGGAGATGATTAATTATTATAATGTTTTAATCATCATGTTATTTTTGTACCATTTTAGAACAAGATAAGCCTAAAAACATATGAAAAAGCTAAGAAAAACTACAAAAAGAGCATTCAACAAACTCTAGAGCAACAGGCTGTCATTCAAGCTCTTCAAGGAGTCCTCCAGATCAGAGATCCCATGAGCAAAGCATATCCAAGCCCATTCGCATTGGAAGTGGTAAGGGATCTACTACTTACATGCCTGGGGATGCAATTATTCAATTTCTTTTCCATACAACAAATAGGCATTAAACACAATCACCGACGTCATTCGACCTTGGACTTTGAGTATATCAAATTCGATTTGAAAGTGGATGCCAAGTCTCCGACACTCGTGGAGTCCGCCATTTTCTCACTAGACATCGAGTTTCAGGGCCCGAAGGCATCCGTTGAGATCTCTCAAGTTCTCTCACTAAATGCAGGAGGAGAGACGATCTCATATACTTGGACAAAGTCTTCTTCGAAGAGCGGAGATCGGAAGCAAGGCTACGACATTTCTCTCTCTCTCCCCTGCGGCACAACATTGGATCCAACATCCTACAGAGAACCGAGGCCTTAAGGTCATTTGTCGGAACTGTGACTTCCTTGATGTAGGAGACCTAGAGCTCAAACTCCTTATCTCTGACGCCCCATCAAATCCTCGCTCAAAGAGAGCCAGCGAGTCCAGCGATCTCTGCTCTTCCTCGGGTCCTCATAAAAGCAACCGATGCTGTCGACACAGCATGCAGATCGATCTCCTCAACATCACGGGCTTTGACTTCATACTACACCCAAAGTCAGTGGACGCCTTCTACTGTCATGGCCGATGCCCACACCGCTTCAATCCCATCAACGATCACTCCATTTTTCAGAGTATGATGCATCTCCGAACAAAAAAACCTTCCCCCAGGTCAGCAAATCCCACGGCCCTGTTGCGCACCCTCCCAACTCCAGCCCCTGGACGTCCTCCACGCTAGTGAGGATGAGGAACACACGCTTAAGGTGACTAAGTGGAAGGACGTAATAGTGACGTCATGCGCCTGTGCCTAAAAAGGACAACTAAGAATGGCGCCAAAAATACTCAATCACCTTACCTGCTTCCTTTTAAACTATGTTGACCATAGATACCAAAGAACGTTTCCTATTATTCAATACACACTCGTAGTTAATATCCAATAATTGTAGTTTTCAACTTAGAAAAACACCTTCAAGGGGACCTTTAAAAACTATACTGAGCTGCGCTCCGTTACATTTTTTAAAATAATTTGTTTGTTTATCAATTGTCTTATACCTCCATATATTATATCAATTTCCAAGAAATCAATGATGGATGATCAATCTGTTCACGTAAAACATAATTTCCCTCCATGTATGTAATAAAAAAATCATTGCCTCGGTCTGGACCGATAAGTATATTATGACCTCTAGCAATAATACATATATTTATAAACCCAATGCATAATTCCGAATTTTTTATTGATTATCTGAACTTGTTGATATAGATAAAGATGTAGCCCCCCAAATAGATTGATCGGAGAATGGATCATACATACATGTTATTTGTTATAATCCGTTGCCTTTTGAGTCAGATATTCAATCCATGTAAGCGGGTGGTGGACACATAATAAAGACTTAATAAAAGGTTTAATCTGAGAAACCAGTTTTATGTGTTGATCACAAATATTCGTACATTTGATATTAATTATTTTTTTGTAAAACCAGAGTTTATATGCAAAGTTTAGGGTGAAGAGATTGATGGCTTCATTCATTTATAAAAAAGATGCATTTTTAAAGGACATATTGGTCAAAGTGAGAGCTGGGCAATAATAAAGTAAAAGCTCGCCTATTTTATATAATATGCATACTTTGAGTTATGAAGAAACTTGGATTTTGTTTGTCATCCTATCTAATAAATAAGAATGCTATTTATATGGTCGTTCGTTTCCCTGACTCATTAGATCTTGAAGAAATTTATAGTGAATATTTTTGAGGGGCTTAGAGAGTGAGGAACTTTTAGATTTTGAAACCTCCGTGAAAATTCATTATCGCAATATTTATTTTATCGCCAAAACGTTTTTGTGATTTCTTCAAATTGTCTAGTTAGATTTGGAACTAATTTTTTGTGGATAGCTTTGAGGTGTTTGTTTTGGACTCTTTCGTGATTCCAATTAGTTTTCCATTTGTTTTATTTTATGCAGTAAAATCGTGCTTACGATTTATTCTACGTTCTGTTAAGATAGATTTGGACAATATTTTATATGGAGGGTTTTGAAAAGCTAAGAAATGTTCTTAAATCGTGTCTTTCAGAGTTTTATACACTTTGTTAATTGTTGACCAATTTTTTTATGGATAAGTTTGAGGTGTGCAAAGAAAAATTAGATGAAAGTTGTACAGAGATAGGATTCGCTAGAACAAATCTAGCGTCGGTAGCTTGTATAAGTGAAAGTCTTTTAAGAAAATCAAAATTCTGACTTTTAAAAGTTTGAATTCACGTATAAATCAACCACTGTTGATTTACAGAAATCGTGAAATCTGTAGTGGTGTTCCATAGTTTTAGAAAAATAGCAGCTTCATTAGACAAAACCAACTCTCCCTACTACTGACATATACCAAAATTCCAAACATGAATCATGTCAGCTAATGTTATTCATTTAAATTCGATTCATGTTCTACAAATCAATAGAATCACACTGAGCTGTTAATGATTTGCCCATTAAAGTAGTTATAGAAATGACTTCAGTTTATAAAATAAAAATAATTTATGTTTAAAATGGTGTTATTGTAGACAAACAAAATTTCAAAAAATATATAAAGCGTGGTAAGATTTAATCCTACGTTTTTCTTCTCTCAACTTAAATACTCATAAAATCCTTCATTCCTGTTTAATTTATTGATTCAGACACTAAAAAGCTAGTAGATATTTGAAACGATTCTGATTTTTCAATTTTTTTCGTCTTCTGCGTCCATCCTGGGTTGAAAGAGGCGCAAGCCTTGTCCAACCTTGATAGCGAGTCGGTTGGTGTTTCGCTCATGATAGCCCAAGAAAAAATAGTCCATTGGATTCAAGTCTGAGGAGCTACGGGAAAATAGTGATCTCAGAATATAAAACTTTTTGCTAAATAAGAAACGAAGAATACATTTATATTTACAATTCAATTTATTCTGAGTCACAACTTGATGAAATTGTAAAATTTTATGTAACTGTACTATAGAAGTTAAACTGTGTTGTTTAAAATTTGAATGTGTTTCTTTGCGGTGGGTTTTTACAATTTAAGATAAGACGATATTGAAGGCAATTGTAGGAAGCGATTCATACAAATATTAAATTTGGAGAATCCGAATTCTATCATGATCTATCAAAACATCTAGATGACACGGGTCACCATGGCAAACATGTTTAGATAGTAGTAAAAAAGAAGAGAAGCTAATATCAGTTGATGTCATCATATAGATTGCAAATATTAATAAAAACATAGTTAAAATAACACACCTTCCTTTTTTCCTTTACTATTAAATGTTGACAGTACACGATGTATTTTTGACCCCTTGCATCGCATTTATATAGGTACATGCCATAACGCTTCCTTAACTAAGGAAGCGTTACGCGCGTGCAAAGTCATGCCCAAGATGATAACTTATCCTGGGGAGTTTGTCCCGCTTCACTGGGCAGTTTTATTATTATTATATTTTTCTCCCATCTCTTTTCCAATATTTTGGTCCAAATTTTATTTAGACTTTATCATCTTTATATAATTATATGTGATTATTCTCATAGGATAAATACCTACTGTTCTTTTAAGGCCAGTTACATGACTCCTTTAGGTATTTACAGACATGAAAACAACACAATACACACTAGCACCTCTCAAACATGTTTATGGTATTCATATTAGGAAATGGGTGTGATTAGATACGTATTTGGTGTCAATTTGACACTAACTTCAGAGCTACTATGAGTAAATGATAAAGTTAATTAAAATAAATATAAATATATATGATAAATAAGAATATAATCAGTTTGAAAAACACAAAAGAGAGTGCGATAGCCATGTGCGTTAAGGCGTGTTCAAATCTCAAGGTGGGGGGGACCAGGTTCGAAATCCAAGAGGGGATTGTCATTTTTGGTCTAGTTTATATTGATAAGATCCTAGGGTTAATATTATCATTTTCAATGCCATAATGTTTATTTTATATCCTGCCGGATGCAATTCTGTTGATCTATATAGGACAAAATATACCTAAAGACTTAATCTATTAAAAATTATTGATGTCTTGAGCGCCTTGTAGAGCCATTTATGTTATATAGATATATATATAAACCTTTAAACATTGTATTTTTTACAATAGAGCCATTTTCAATAAAAAAAATTATTCATGAACTGAAATTGAAGTCAATTTGTATAACTACTCTGATGAGTAATCTCATTAACTGCTCGATGGTATTGCTGTGATCTGATAATTAATCGAATTCAAATAAATATATTAACTGACATGGAATTATTGACTGATATTTGGTATTATTTTGGTTTATCATTTAAATACGAAAGTAGGTTTTGTCTATGATATCGCTATTTTTCTAAAACTACAGAATGCCACTAATGATTTCATTCTGAATACGCGGATTAAGACTATATAATATATATATAAATATATATATAACTTATATTATATATAATATATATATAGAGAGAGAGAGAGAGAGAGAGAGAGAGAGAGGGAAAGAGAGAGAGAGAGGAAAGAGAGAGAGAGAAAGAGAAGAGAATAAGATTATATTTTATAAAGTTTTATATACATAAGATACAATAAGAATGCATAATATAAGCAATGGAGGCTTTACCAACACACGTAGATACGAAAGGATTTTGAATGTTTTTTTATAATTTTTATAGACCATGTTAAGCAGGCTACAATGGAACTATTTTTCTGCAAAGCGATAAAACCCCACAGTGACAGAACCCAGATCAGGCCAGCCCTACAAAATGCTTTTTTCCCACATCCCCAGCATCTGCGTGAAGTCTAGGCCGAGCAGGATCTGCTGTGGCCATGGAGCAGAGATCAGTTGCAACCACAGCTGGGGTATTATTTGGCACTTAACTGGCTTTTGGAAAATAAATGTGATTATTACAAATATAGTAAAATCCATGTCCTTGCGCCCATCCATACATTTTATATGCTCCATTCAGACTGCCTTCTGGCGACGGGCCTCCTCAGGTGCGAACAAGCTTGCCTAATAAACGGGGTCCGCCATTTACGGCAATTTCTCAGAGAAAACGTCAGGATATAAAAACTGATTGATCAAATATGACTTCAAATGTCTTAATTATGATCAAGTCTCAAATATTTCCCTAAAACACTGCAGCTTTTGTTGTCCTTGAATATTTTTATAAAATATTCACCATATAAATAAGTTTGACATATATTTGCATCACAATAAAATATGACCTTAAAATAGGAAGAATACTTATGGCTAAGAATACTTTTTTCACTATTTGGTTCGATCGAATTGCATCTGTGTGAATAAAAGTAAGCATTATTTTCCGTTCAATGATTTTACCCTTTCAGAGTGTTTACACAATTATATATCAGGTTATTAGTTCTTCGTTACGTAGCTTTATATGAGTTTTTATGTATTGAAAAAATTTCAAATGCACGTAGCTTATACCTTAATTGGCTATGTTACAAATACTTTATTTATGAATTTTATTTTCATTAACTTTAACCATATATTTTGAATTTAAAAAATGTTTTATGTATTGTTGATAATAAATGATTGAAATATTCTAGGAATATAAAAAAGAATATCAATATAAAATTTTGAATATTTTTTCATAACTTAATCATTACGGTGTTAGTAAATATTTTTAAATGCATTTTAAGATTAAAGGGGATAATAACCATAGCTATTGTTCCTACGGATACTTATTCTATACAATGTATGCGTCACGTTCAAATATCATATTAAATCAGTTACCCAATAATAAATAATATTTGGGGAATACTCTCAAAAAGGCTTCAATCTTTAAACGTAGTGTGGTAAAGGAATGCTGTATTTGACTATCAACACAGGACCACTTTTTGAGGCAAAGCCTATTAATCTTATTTGAGCTTTACTCACACAAAAGTTTATGGTTTTTTGAAAGAATATGTGTATATAGAATAATGCCTAAAAAGATGGTATTTCATTGAACAAAAAATTTAATACCCAAGTTTTTTT
>CP045906.1:2307626-2335090 GCA_013387185.1 Caligus rogercresseyi
TGTAATATACTACTTTTTACTGCGTAGTAATGTTTTTTTTAATATTAGTTATTACTTCTCAAAAGTAATATACTACTTTATATTACTAATATTACTTTTTTGAGCATTCCGAAACAAAAGTAAGTAAAGGCAATTCAAACAGGATTTGTAAAAATCCTCACCAAACCTAGTTTGCATTTTTATATCCACTGGGTGACGTCACATAATACATTCAAGTTCATAATTTTCATCAAAAAGGCCTGTCGATATTTTTTTCACGAAAGTAATATGTAACTAGGATATTACATATTAGTTATTACTTGAAAGTAATATATAATATGTTTGTTCTCTCTAGTTAGTCGCAGTAATATAACTAAGTAATATATTACTCGCACGCGCGTTAGGGAACAGCACTGCCTATAAGTCTTGCATTTTGCAATCCCTGGAGGGCATTTTTTTAAATCAAACCCTTGGCAAGCTCAATGAGAAGAGCATACAAAAAAATGACAGAGGAGCAATTTTAATGTAAATATATATAATGTCAGTGAGATTGGCATTTTGAGCATTGAGAGACCATCTTACAATGGAGATTTAAAGTTTATAATATCCAAGACCATGGCTGGCATTGACGAATGAATGATTTGATATTATTTCACACAGATTGTTATTTTTTAGCCTTATATGATTTCCAGATTAGAACTGTCCTTTATGTCATTTAGTACCCTACAATCAGGGTATTTCCAAGGGTACTTAAGGCCTTAGGCAAAGAACCATTTGAGGACATCTTTAGTATATTGTATATCTATAAAAAATGAGTCATGGGGCCCAGGAAATTGCCCAACCTTGTTGATAACACTCAGGCCACAGAGAATAAAGTAATATGTTGTTTTTTGTATATTTTAAGTCAAAGTAGCTGAAATAACGTTCGAGTAGTAAACCTAAATTACATCTGATGACAACTCTTTATTGAAATTACAAAATCTTATTAAGAAACAGCTAATTATATCGTCTTAAAATACGAAAAACTAGGTCTACTCAATGCATATATATAATATATATATATATATGGATGATTCGGTGTTATGCTTGGTAGGGACCAACATATTATAGATCTGACTATGTATCGCTAATAGTGGAGGCTAACTCCGAGGAACAAATTATAAAAAGGATTGAAGTTCTCTTGTCTTTTTTTAAGAAAATTTTGGGTCTGGAAATCAATCTGGTAAAGACAACTATTCTCCCAATTGGTTTATGGACACCAATTTTGTCTTTGGTGGGAGGATACAAAGTTTCAAAATCAGTCAGTATTTTGGCATAGAGTGGGAATGTGGACAACCTTCTAGGTATATCAAGTTTTCTGAGGCTCAATGCACAAGCTTTCAAGTGGGCTCAAGCATGGAGAGGCTTAAAGTTACAAAAAGAGTCGATTTATATAATTGCAAACTGATTTCGCAAATGATATATGTTCCTACTGTTGGTGATTGCCTCCTGGAAGAGGAAAGCCAATGGCAAAAAGTTCTGTTTGATCATAGTTTACAAAGGAAAAGATCTGAGCTAGGAGGAGGGCTGGCGTTGCTTTGGAAAGTGTTACCAAAGATTTATACAAAAGTTATAAGATATTTATATGCAAAGCCAACAAAAGAGTGGCGGGGTAATGTGACAGATTCTATTATATTCGCTCGACTAATGTTTTGTAGCGAACTATCCAACAAGTATATTACCAAACATTCAATGGATTGGACAACAGTCGAAAGGATAATATGAAAAAAAAACTCATTTGATGCTAATTCACTATCGATATCATCCGTCGAATTGGGGGGAGGGATATTTCTTCAAAAACCTTCCTTATTAGCCTGGAAAATTGAAGAATATTGCTTTCGAAGAAAACTGAGGGAGCTCGATAGCCGTGCGTGTTAAGGCGTGTTCAACTCTCAATGGGATGGTCATTTTTGTCTACCTCATTGATAAGATCCTAGGTTCGATAGACTAATTATAATGCTATAATGCTTATTTATATCCTATCGGATGCAATTCTATCGAGCCATAAAGGCAAAAAAAAAAAAACTAATTTATATATTCTGATATAACAAAACAGTCAATTCTTGCATCCTGAAGATTTTATTTTCCACTTCAGAGAGGAGCAAAATGTCATATTCCGCTGGCTCTTTGGTGCGTAATATTTCCCCAAAAGGACAAAATATCAAAAGATGCTTTGAATGCCGCCAAAAAAAAATATGAAATAATTTGATCTTTCTAAAGAATGGAGAAAAGAATTTTACGTTCCTTGAGGGGATAAATGATGGCAATAAGTTTAATTATCAATTGCAAATATCCGAAAATTTAATTAGTTTAAGAAACGATTGCAAAAATTGTGGACAATGATACAATTATATTAAGGACACTTTTTTCGACTGTCCTGCTTTGAAAATTCTAAAAAAATCGTACAAATAAATGCATCGAACATTGTGGACTTTGAGGTGGAATTTCTTAGAGCGTACATCATATTCGATTTTCCGTTGCGATCGAACTTGACCAAAGAAGAAAGAGCAATTAGGGCTGCGATAAATAATTACAAAGCCTATATATCCCTACAGCTAACTGGAGAAGAGATAATCAATAGCAGCAAGCTCCGAGCAATCCTAATATTAGCGGCAGCTTGGTACTTAACTTTTGCTCTAAAAATTCCGACTTTCGGTGGATGATCTTGGGATAATGTGTCCGAACTCGTCAAAAACTTCTCCGTACTACGCCAAGGCCATCATAATAATTATTTAAAATTGTAAGAAACTTTAAAGAATCCTACTTTTCACATTAAGAAAATTATGTATTGTGTTCTGCCTTTACTAAGATTGTCAATAGATTCAAATTATATATATATATATATATAATAAACATTATAAGTCAAAATTACGGTCTAAAGATAAAACCATAATATAAAATGACTTATTAAAATTATTTCTTATTCAATATAAAACGTTGATGTCGTCTTATTGTCGATTTGATGAGTTTGAGGTATTTGAGAGAATTTGAAGGAATAAAATTTATCAAATCTAAAGCCCATGTCCATGACGTCGCAGAAGAATTGTATTTTTTTTATTGAGAGGGCTGAATAAACGAGCCGCTGCCCAAATCATAATGCTCTAAGGTTTTCTATTCGCATATAAGAGTAATTTTTTCAGTCTCTTCGCAATTAATGATTTTATGTTGAGCAGTGCAAATTCAACGCCTTTTGATGAGGAGAGATCTTCCTTCTTCTTCTGAATTCTCTAAAATGAATTGTATCTCTAATCACGTTTGAATTTAAATCCATATTACCACAAACGTTTAGATGAGTAAAGTGCTTGATCGTCTTCAGTAGAGGACAATCCACGAAGGCGTGCAATGTATTATTTATAAAAAAATCTGCAGTTATTGCAAGTACAGTAAAATTTGCCTGAGGTCTGTTGAGATTTGGAATTGAGCAGTGAATTTGGACCCGTCAGCGATTCCACAGGTTGAATTATAAAATATTTTTCCAATGACGGAGGAAGAGTTAGAAGATTTAAAAACTTTTCCGCTATTATTCGTACTTCATTCGATGTTTGTTTGTCGAATATTAGTTTTGAAAACCACGGCATAGAAGGGCAAATGGTTTTTACAGATCTCTGAAGTGGAAACCGAAACCTTCCTCCGCCAAAAGTGGAATCCGATCTCAGGTCATGAAAAGTAAAAATTCATTCAACAGAGCGGTTTCTTCTAGAAGCAGGCTGGCAGCAGGCCCAGGCTTTTAGGGGGGCCTACAGTTGTTATAGGGGGCACAGTTGGCACATTTATAAAAAATCGGGCCCACGTCACTCAGTGGGTGGGCGGGCTGGCCCCCCTCAGGCCCACCCATCCCGCGGGCCTGTCTAAAAGAGAGGGGTCGCCAAATCTATTAATAAAAAGGCTTGACATTTCTGTTTTGGTGTATTATGTCTACCGAAGTATCAGAGTGGTAGACAGGTTTGGCTTCCATAAAATTCATTGCATCGACGCAAGAAGAGGAGATAATTCTTCAATTTTTGATTTGTTAAAAGTGTACTCATATGCAACCAAGTATAGTATATGGAAGTCGTATAAACTAGTCGTCATTCTTATTTGGATGAGCACCCAAATCCTCTATATTTTCTTATAGCAACTTCGGAAGTATAGAAGCGAGTAGACATAATCCACCACCAATTCTATTCTAGGTCGCTTGAGAGAAGGGATATAGTTTCTGTGGAAGAGGTGTTGCAGCCAAGCATCTTCTTCCGCTTTTGCAGACTCAGCCAAGGAGAAATTGAAGTTCTTTATACGACTAGGTATAATATCGAGCGTTTTAGTAAAGAAAAATTGCGCCATTGTTGTATCTTTTTATAAATCATTACATTCAATTTTGTCCAGTCATTTGCAATGCTCCTCCTTAATCCATTCTATCCCTAGAATATTAACTGATTTAACAACTTTACATCCACCGATAGTAATGCTGTTCGGGTGACCAGGATCCCAAGGGCAATATGGCTGTTTTAGCATGGTTTATGGTTTGGCCTGATTTAATAGAGAACTTTTTAAGAGCGGACAGTAAAATATTAACTCGACTAATAAGTTGACTTCAGAAGTAGCTTGCACCATTAACGTGATATCATCCGCATAGAGATCTATTAGATTGTTTTCCTTCATTGAAGGAAACTCCAAACCATTATATTTTCTTGTTAGAGTTCGTGTAAGTTCATCTATGCAGCGATGAAAAGAAGAGGGGCTACTGGACACCCCTGTCTGCAACTTTTCTTGAGTAAAATAGTGTACTGTATTTGCCATCCAAGAGATAATCGAAGAGCTGTTAACAAACGGAGCTCTTATAGGGTTAAAATAACGTTTAGGTAAAAGTCTTTTTATCGATTTTAAAATGTGATTATGATGAATCGAATCGAAAGCTTTACAGAAATGAACAGCTATCAATGCACCACATTTATTACTTTTGTGAAGTGATTCTATAGCTGCCATTAATGTTTCGTGATATATTCGTATTTTCCTCTTTTTAAGGAGACCCTTCTGTTCATCCTTATGTTTAGATTTAATATTGGTTCAATTTGCTTGGCTAAAATACCCGAGAAAATGTTATAAGCTTAATATAAAACAATGATTAAAATCTGTCCCATCTCCTTTCTTCGGAATAACGCAATTCTTCCTTAGAGAGTCATGTTTTGAAAATAGTGCGAACTAGTTGTACACCTAATACATAAGGAAGATGAAATTATAATTGTGTACGTTTTGTTAAGTAAATATTATATACACGTATAGAGCATGTCCAAATATTGATGGTGGCTTGAAAAAGTATTTTTTTAATATTTAAAAATGGTTTTTGGTTGTAATAAATAGAGATTTGGAGGATGAAATCACAAGAGCATTTTTTGCCTGATGCCAAAACTTTGACAATTCCATCATACATCCGTATTATGAGGCTCAGAAAGCATCAAATGTATTAGGCTTAAAGGACCGTTTGTTTAGCTTATTTTATGATTGTTTTAAGAAACCATCATCATTTTTTTGACATACTGTATAATAAAAGTATTGAGGGCTCATGGCAACATGTGTTCTTCAGAATGACATAACACGCTGATAAATAACAACCCAAATGATGTAACCCCATTCTTCCTTTTTTCTTTCTCTTTTTTAAGGTGGGAGCTTTGCCTTTTCTTTCAACCAATCGCGTTCTCGACAAAAATCCTAGAATGGTTTATTGCTTAAGGCCGATTTTATCACAAAACTCAACAATAAATCTAATTTTAAAGTTGGTAAACTGTTTTCCTTCCTTTTTACATTGATTTATGCATATAATAAATGATAACATTTTAACTTAAAATATAGGAGAATGTGATGCAACAGATCTAGTTAATGGATGAATTATATAGAGCATCCGTTGAGGTAAATGATAAAATAAAGAATATGGATTTCCCGGGTCCTTTTTTGGAGAAACTAGGAAAGAGAAGCTGTATCTATGAAAATCTGTGTGCAAGATTTAAGAAGATCTTTAAAGGCATTTACTCCTTTTAGGATGACTTTTTTTATAAGGATGTTCCATAAATAATGAGGTCGACCAATTTAAACTCAAAATTTTCATCAGATCAACAAAAAACTTCTTAATCAGTACACATAATCCCCTCTGACTGCAATGACGTCGTGGCAGTGTCCCCGGAGCTTCCTGAGTTGGTCGTAGAGCTCGTCTTCACTAACCCTCCTCATCGCCCGCTGAACGGCGAGTGTAACCTCCTCGTGGCCCCAAACTCGTCCTCCGGAGCAGGTGCTTCAACTTCCGGAACAGGAACCTGTCACACAGGCTCAGGTTGGGTGAGTAGGTGACTGTTTCACCGGTTCCACGTCCCTCCGGGTCAGGAACTCCCTGGTATCGGTGGTAGTGTCCCACATGAGGAGACAATCTTTCAGCCGGATCTTGTCCTTTTCAGACTGAAAAAGAGCTTCCTAAGGTCCTCTGGTACTCTATCATGGTGTTCCGGTCGGCTGTGATCCGGCAGGTAGTGTAGTGATCGAGAACCGGGCCCCCGTGGGCTCCCCC
This sequence comes from Caligus rogercresseyi, assembly GCA_013387185.1. Taxonomy (NCBI): domain Eukaryota; kingdom Metazoa; phylum Arthropoda; class Copepoda; order Siphonostomatoida; family Caligidae; genus Caligus; species Caligus rogercresseyi. The sequence goes on from CP045906.1 coordinate 2,314,177, forward strand.
AGACTGTTTCCGCTCCGCTGAATCCTAGTAGAACCAGTACTCGTCCTGGACTAACAGATGAGCCCCAGAAAGTCCTCCCCGTGGTCCTGGAACAGCTTCAGGAGGTCCTGACAGCACTTCACTCGCTGCGTCTTGTTGGCTTCAGAGAGCTGGTGAGGGACGAGCACGCTGAGGAGGTTTCGGAGCCCTTTATCCTCCGTCAAAGCCTGAAAACAGTTGTAGATGGTAGGGACACCTCTGCAGCAACTTGTCGAGTGGTCATCCGGGGGTTATCCTCGACCAGGCGCTCCACACGGGCCACATTCTCCTCTGTCCTCGTCTCCCAGGGACGTCCAGGACGGGTCTTCTTCTCCAGGGCAAAAACACCCTTATCAAGCTCAGTGTGCCATCTCTGGAGGGTGGAGAGGCCAGGGCAGGAGTCAGGGAAGGTAGAGAGCAGGTCCCCGTGGATCTCGTTGACTGTCCTGGCGAGCTTGATCCGGGTTAAGAAGTAGGAGCGAAAGTTGAGTGTCTCCATTTTCAGCGGCAAGTAGAATTAATGATATAAATGACGGAATTACTCACCTTATATACTAACCTGAGTGGCGCCATACAGTCTGTTCCCATGCAAAAATATACGATAAGAAAGCTCCAGTTGAAATTTTTGAGATAGATAGCGTGTGAACTTTTCGAGATAGCTAACCTACTTCATTATTTATGGAACAACCTAATATTACTGGAATCACGGATTTTGACCATTAAACTTAAAGTCGCCTGTTTATCTAGAAAAAAATGTATGTATAATATTTTTAGCCATATAAATATACTTTCTTCTGTAGTTTCTGTAATTAAAAAACCCTTTTTAGGTCCTTTGATAGTAGTTGAGACACAGTTTTAGGCTACACATCAGTCGAAAGCCCACAAAAATCCTTTGTGCCAGGAATCAGCGTCTATAGCCTTCATTAGGGCCAAAGAAGGATCATTGTGAGATAGGGGAAAAACCGGTTCCAGCATCATTGAACGTCCTTCACCAAAAACTCACTAAGAGATGAGGAAATATAATTTAATCTTGCGATTATTTTTTAGAAATAGAAAAGCATAACTATCATAAAATTATGTGTAATATTTGTTTTGTGAGTGTCTAAATGAAAGAAATCCCCTGCGGTTAACTTAGAAGAGCTATTTCTACATCAGTTATTGGCTGGGTTTCCCCAGAGTCTTTATTTTGAATAAATGTACTTCAAATCAAATGTATATACTATTAGTTAGGGCGTGCCACTAATATTGGGCCAAACCAAGATAAACTCAGGATCTTCATACAAATCACTTCTATATGAGTAAACAATGATATCCCACCCGGCTGGTGACTTGGGTGCAGTACTCATAGTTAGTCTTTCCATAATCTAATGCTTCCAGGCGAATCATTCCTGAGAAGCTTTCGGAACAGGAAACAGCCCTTTAGGCCCAGATTTAGGATGTAAGGATTCTATTGAATGAGTTTCCCGTTCTTTTGATGAGACAAATCCCATGCATCAGCGATAGTATGATCCTTGCCACCGAACTAATAACTGAATGCAAAATAGACTGAATGGAAAAGGAGGGAAGAGCAACACTCGAGTCAGCAGCTGATGGGAGCCATCTTAATTCCCCTTTTATTTTGAAATATTTATTAATAAAGGTGATAAAACAAAGAAGAGAAGGAAGGAAAAATTATAGTCCCTTGAGCAGTCAGAGTCTGAATACCAGGTCTTAAAGCATTTAAAAAAGGATTCATGACAAAAGCCATGCCTTGTGACGTCATTTCCAGGGACACTTAGAAAATAAAACATAGAGTTATGACTAGTGATGGGTCACGAGCTTAAATTTACTACTCGAGCTTGGGCGAGTAGTGAGAAAAATACTCGAGTATTTACGAGTTTTTACTCGTAACTCGGATAAGAATTAAAACTCGTAAAAAACTCGTTATTTTTAATAGCTCATTTCTTTTTAATATATATCAAAAGGAAGTTACTCGTGAACAGCTTGATACTCCCAGGAATACTCGTGCTTTTTAGAACATTCTTTTAACATCCAAATTGATGTGAAATGATCATAAGTTCTATGCAGTTCGGAATTTTTTGTTCTTAATTTTATAAAAGTCAAAAGCTTAAGGCTTTAGGGCTTCATTTAGTAAAATTCTAAAATATATTCCTGGAGTACATTTTTATAATAATTGATAAATTTCTGTTAGTAATATGTAGCCGATTTATAGCTTTTTTTTGCTAGAAGTAATATTTATAAATAAATTACTTGATATCAAATGTCTAAATCAACGTTTAGTCCTTAAAAACAAATAATCTCAAAGATATTTTTTTACAATAGACTGTACGTGTCAACCAGCAAATATTTTTATCCTTGACATTTCAAGATGTTACAAAATAAACGATAATAATAAAAACAAAGGTATAATAAGGTAAAACAATGATATCTTTTAAATGCGATATTTAACAGATATATAAATAGAAAGAATACAACTTATAGTTTATACAAACATACAACTTTTTTAAATAAAAATTTGTTTTAATTTTTTTTAGCAAATCTAGAATGACTAACGTAAATGGCGTTTAATTTGAACAATTGTTCAGCATGAACATCTGTGAGCTATCTATTACGACGATTAGTTAGAATTTTCCACATCGTAGAAAATATATGATGTTCCTTGTACAATCAAATATTAAAAACCACGCATGAAAGAGTGATTTACTCCAACTTTTGGTTCGTTTAAATATTTGTTCCCATTCTCTATAAGCATTTTGAACAAAATTGTCTTGATTTAGAATAGTGAGTGGAAAAAAATCTCCCCAAACACTAGATTGAGGCTGTTTGAGAGAATTATTTTAGTCATTGATTGGTCGTTTTCATTTAAAGCAGTGCTTCCCAAACTTTTACAATCAGTATATATGTATTTGCCTATATAAATGTATATTTGTAATGTTTGTATGTACTATGATAAAACAGCAATAAATAATTAACTAACTAACCCCTTATAATCACGTTGCGTACCCTAAGGTACGCATATCATAATTTGGGAAAGGATGATTTAAAGGATTATTCATAATCTTTTGGCACTCCTCAATAATTTTCATTTTGAAATGTTCTGCTGGTTTCAAATTGCGAAAGCTTTTTGAGTAATCCTTAAAACGTGGATCAAGAAGTGTGGCCTCACACAATTCTTCTGAAGTTTCTATTTCAGAAAATTGCTTGTCTATTTCCAAATACAAGTCATGGATGAGTATCCCGACTACAGAGTGGGCAGGAAATCGACTAACCTCAGAAAATTATTTGTACTTGCTTAATAAAGTTTTGGGAAGGGGAATTATTTTGGAGGATGTTACTTTTTTCTCGGAGCTGATTTCCGTTGTCCCATGGTACATAGTTTGATGAAGACAAGAAGAGTAAGTACTACAAAAATTGTTTTGGACTTATAGATGATATATTGTGTATATTTATTTTTATGAAGCTAGTATGATTTGTAAAGAAACGGTAAATGTATTTAAAAACAATACTCAGTCCATAAATAACCTTAATAAGACCGTCTCATTTCTAATTTTTATTAAAAGTCAATTACTTTTTGAGGCTCTTGATTGGTCCAGACGTATTATTTGAAGGGGCGAGTTTTTCGTTGAGTAAGAAATTTCCACATGATTAACGTTTTCTCCGAATAACGAGTTTTCTTAGAGTAGCGAGTTTTCCCCGAGTAACGAGTAAAAACTCGTCGATTTCATGCACGAGTCGAGTATTTGGAGACTATTTACTTACTAAATAAAACTCGAGTATTAAAAAATGAGTTTTACTCGTGACCCATCACTATTTATCACATAATGTATTTATTGCAAAATTTATTTTGTTCCATCCAAAGACTACTAGGACTCAGCAACTAATGGGAACCATCTTACATAAGAATTCCCTTTAGACGATAATTATATATATATATATCAGAGCTGCGACTACCAATTACTATCGGTACGGTATTTGTACTAAGGTACAAGTGGAAGCGCTCCTTTGTGTGAAGAACTTGAACTTTGCAAAAAATAAACTACTACGTAGCTCTAATGGACAACTTATAGTACATATTATAGAGCAGATACATTATAGATATGCAGAATTGCATATGCAGATATACATATATACATTCAATATAAGCACATGCTATGCATTGAATACTAGAGTATCTGAAAGTGCATTTAATATCGGACAATAAGAGACATTTTAAAAAATTATATAGCCTTCCATTTCTTAAAAATCCAAGTACATATATAATTTATGTAAGATAAGTATGTATTAAATGTCCAATAATTCTAATAAATTTTAACAAATTATGCTCTTAATTGTCCTTTTTATAAATTGTCCGATATTAAATGCATATAAAGAAGTCAGAGAGCAGATTAATAATAAATTTCTCTCTCTTTCGTATATACAGTACGAATATCGATCGATACTGTAGATATATAATAAAATCTACCGATATCGATCGGTAGAAGATATATACCGAATACCGAACCGGCGCACAGATACCCCATTGTGTGGTTGTGTTCTTACCTTAGTGTCTATGTTTGTATGTACTATTGTAATCGGCAATAAATTTCTAACTAACTAACTAAAAAAAAAAAAAACGAACCGGCGGTAGATTTTTCTACCGATTCCCATCTCTGATATATGTATATATATATACCTATATATGTTAAAGTCGATGAAACAAACAAGAAAATAATTAACTATTATTGTTATCCTTTAACTATCAAAGTCTAAATATCAAATTTTATGGAAAAAGGGAGAAATTATATAAATAATATCCAGTGACGTCATTTAAGGGACTACTTTTTGTTGAAACATCAATGGCCAAATATAACAGGACTTTCCTTTTTCTGTTCCCAAGAGAACTAAACTGTTTCATCACAAGAGGGGACTCCATCTTTTAGTCATTAATGAGCTCTTAAAGTGAACTGTTTTTCCCCTGTTGAGTATATAGTAATTATATTGGTCGGTGGCATTGTTATTGCATATCAGGAGATGATCCTGGTGACCATTTTCACAGCAGCAACCTCAGGCGCGCTCGATCCGACGTCATTTGAGTGACGTTATCCTCTGTACTTGTCCCTTACTTACTTTTTGAGATAATAAACAAATTTTGAAACACCCTAATCAAAGTACATAAATGTACTTTCAATTGTTGTGAAAAAGAATTGGTTGAGTTTGATGAGTTAAATAATTCATGACAAAATGTCAAGACAAAGTTATGCAAACTATTTAAGGTTTCCCAAGGAAATTGTTACATGAAGCTCCTTGTAAACAAAGTTTCTCTCTTTTTTTTTCTTCGTTTTTAAAAATATAGCTCCCGTAATGATATTTCTTATTGACGCAATCACAAAGTGCATAGACTCTATTGTAATAATATTATCAACTGATGATGGACTGATAATCAAAGGCATGCTTTGTTTAGTAATCGAAAGAATTTAGCTTCTTTTCAAAATGAACATACAACTATAAAGTTATTTTCTTCCTATTAGTATTATAAAAAAGAATGTCATAATGATAGTTCGATTAGACTTGTAGCAGATTCTCTCCTTCTCTCTGCTCCTATCTGTCCCCCTCTTCTTTCTTATATAAATACGTCACCAGATGGGGCGACAGACGTTCGCTATATAAATATAGATATATATATATATACAGGCACGTGCACAGATAAAAACTAGGTGGTGCTACAGCACCTGCCCTTTTGCCTCTGGAGAAATGTGCCCTTTTATGACTGATGTTTTTATTATTGTTGTTTTGTGGCACATGGACATCAACATAGCTCAATTTTGTATAATTTTATATATAAATGTATTTATTATGACCAAAAATTTGTCTACATCGTGTCTTTCTGAGCTGAAGGTTTTCCACGCCAGCTTTCCTTCAAAAGACCTAAAAGAAATATTTGAGATTTTTAGGGAAAACAACGGCCAGCGCAGCTTTCCAGCCTTTTCCAAAATGATTAAAATCTATGCGACACTGCCAGTGACAACCGCCTCTGTAGAGAGGTCATTCTCAAAGCTCAGCCTCATCAAAAACAAACTAAGAAGTCTGTGTGGAGAAGAACGTCTCTCAGATCTTATGCTGATTTCCATTGAGCAAGATCTAGAAATAAACCACAAAGAGGTAATCAGAATCTACAAGGAGATGGCACCTAGGAAGATGCTTCTCTAGGACCAGGAGGAAAAAGACACAATAGCAACCCCTATATATTTGTTTTTTCTTTTGCATTTTTGGATTTCATAGTTTTTGGTTACATATTTGTAATAATAAAAACATTTATTTTCTCAGCTCAGGCATTAAGTTTATTTATTTATTGTATTCTTTACCATTGCATACAGTAACAGGGTTGCAAGTAAAAGTGAAAGGGTTGTAAGTAACATGGTTGCAAATCCTTGCTAATTTTAGGTTTTCTGTGGAATAAATGCTAGCTGTGGAGATAGCTGTTGCTATTTACCAAGTGGCTATTTAGTATATTACATAAATATATATGTAAATTTATTTTCGTTAAGTATTTGTCTATAATGATAATTTGCAAGGTGCACGAAACAAGGCTGACATTGTTATAAAAATATGAAAATAGAACAGAGGAAAACTTTTGCTTATCATATTTTGTTAATAAAGTGATTGACGACGTCACAACCAGTGTGTCATGTGACTCACACCTTTTACTTTTACCATGCAAAAAGGGACAAGCTGACGGGGTTGCATGCAAAGTGAGGGACACAGGTTGGTTCATTGCATAGTAATACTTATTTAAAATATTATGTTGAATGAAAAATGTTTCCACATCTACTAGAAATATCTAAAGACAAAATTATGCAAAGGTAAGGAGTTTTAAATGTTATTTAATAGATGAATCTGAGATGCCATGCCATGTCTAGCTACACTTGATGAACTATTCCAGACCAAGAAACCGACTCGTTAAACTCACTCCAAACAGCCAAAACCCAATTTTTTTCGTCCGCACTGCGCGCGGACGAACTATTACGGGCGCGCTTCGCGGCCGATTAAAATGCCCTTTTAAAATCTGAGCACCACTAACTCTGAATGGCTGTGCACGCCCCTGTATATATATATATGATTGTCATGGATCAAAATCCAATTTTATTTTTCTCAACCCCTATTGGTGGCATCATTTCACTCGAACGTTGAAGTGAGAGCATCAGTTCCAGGATAAGAATATCACCCTGAAGAACACATAGTGTCCTTGTTAAATGGGCTGGATTTATGTCATTCAATCCATATAATCTATTATCTTTATTTATTAAATACATTTGTGACTTTAAACAAATATTATTAATAAAGATGGTAGACCCTACATGAGTTCACTACAGGCAGATTCACCAGATTAACTTCCGCTGAGGTGTGGTGTTCAATCTGACAGCTCTACAGCAAATACTTTAATCAAAAAATAAATCTTTGCACTCATTCATTAAAAAACTTCAAAAAAAATATATGAAAACAGATGAAAGTTACGTTAAATTTTAGTTTTTGCCTGATCTTCACCTCAATATATATATCTATTTTCATCTTGGCTCATGTTTTAGGAGTAGTAAGAGAAAAAGGCACTCATCTCATTTAATGAAGAATCGATGAGGCTAATCAGGAACAACACAAAAATCATCTAATGAAAGAGATCATGGAAAAGCGGAAGAACACTAAAATATATCTTTTTTTCTTAATCTTCCATCATCATTGTAAAATATTCAATGAGATTAATTCCACAATGACTAATAGTTTCCCAGTCGATAATTCTACATATTCAAAGGATAATTACTTTGAAGAGATAATTCCACTGAATATAAGCTACAACAAGAAGTAGTAAAAACGAATAATCCATTGTGAGAGACTCTCTCAGCTCTGCTACCCTAGTGACAGGCATATGCCTATGTACAAATATGAGGTAAATGCTACCTAATAAGACATAATTCCAACACCCCGCCGTTTCATAATGTATAAACTTAGGTTCCGAAATATTTTTCGTGTGACGTCACGTCTGCCAGAAAACATAAACAAATCACTTTTACTATATATAATAAGTATTAAATCCCTACTGAAATTATCATTAGTGATCTTATTCTTACAAAAAATGGCTTCAATTAATTAAAAAAAGCAAACAAGATTTTTAGAGGCTATGAGGAAATTTCAACATTAAAAAAAAATTATATTGTAAATGGAAGGTTTGAAGAGTTTAAAATCAATGTCAAATGTACCGTCGGTTCCATTGGAAGCTATTAATAAATTTGCTAAAATTGTGTATTTCTCCAAATAAAATATGAAAAAATCGCCTTCAAGAGCAAAAAGCTAGTCATAGAAAAAGTGTAAGAGAGAGGCGAAAAATAAAACAGTGGATTAATTAAATGCTCTAATAAATTATATACTTTTTCTAAATATGTCTTCTAATAATATTTATGTAATATATGATTATAAGCAGTATTTTGTTTTGTTATAATTTATGAATTATATACTTTTTTCTAAGTATGTCTTTGTAATATTTATGTAATATATGATTATAAACAGTATTTTGTTTTTAATATTTATAAATTATATACTTTTTTCTAAATAAGTCTTTGAAATAATATTTGTGTAAAATATGATTATAAACAGTATTTTATAATTTATTTCGTTGTTTGTATGTGTTTTATCATATAATGATTGAAGAGTTTGCTTTGTCATGATATATTTTGGATAGTTTCAGCAAATTTAAATCATCAAAAATTTATGAGTACCCAAAAATTTATTTTCCATTTTCTAATAGAATTGTGATAATTAATTCTTCTATGATCTAATTAAAGGCTAAATTCGATTATATTTAACATATTTTACTTATAAAATAGACCCTCTTTTGGCATATGTGACGTCATGCTCATGAGGTAGGTTGTGTGGCGGTGTATTTTTGTTACTTCATTGGTTAAAATGGCTCTACCTTACTTTTAACTATCTTGCATACTTCCTTTAATAAAAGAATGAAGGCTCAATTATAAATTACGTTAAAGTCCTTGGAAGTGGCAATTGTGTCTGTGTTGATATATTTAATGGAGCTAAAACTATTATAAACTGTGTCTTAACTTGGCAAAGGACCATATTGTCGTTGTGGTATAGAAAGGACATATTCATTTTTAAATGGTGTTGTTGAAATGCTTTATTCATCATGCTTGATGAATGAACATTATTTTCCTTGACCAAGTGGTTTTATTTTACATATATATATTTCAAATAATGCAACAAACAATAGATATATTACAAAAAAAGACATTTGAGTAAAACCTCTATTCTTACGACACATTCCTTTAAAACTTTAAAATAGAGTTTAATCATTGATACAATACTAGAAATATCGTTGCATGATTATTCATATCTCATTGAATATAATACATGCAGTGTTTTTGTAAAGATAGAATTAATAAAGCGTTCATCGAGTCCAAAATAAAAGGCGTTAAAATCACTTCTCATAGGTTGAAAAAAAAAACTGTCAATTAAAAGATCGGATTTATATAAAAGACACTTATATAAAAAGGGTCAATGGAATCATTCTCCGTACGGCAAAAAGAACATTTACTTTGATCTGCCCTGTGTACCAGAGAGAACACGATATTTAAACCACTTCTCTGATGACGACAACAATTCACTTCTCATCACATTTATAGCCACTTTAGCTACTCTTATATTTCTAGAACGTCTTTTGTAAATAGTTTATGCATGTTTTTAATTATTATTATAAACGGCTCATAGATATTATCTTACCATGTAAAGTAGTTAAAAAGACTTTAATAACAAAAACTAAATAAGGAAGATGGTATGAGGAGAGAACATTATTTGTTCTCTATATTATTTGATGTAGAGGGAAGGATTGATTAATCAAGCAAAGATTTATCAAATGTGTTATAAAAAATCCAAAAAAATACTTTGTTCAAAATTTTAAAAAATATTTAGAAAATGTTTTCTAAAAAACATCGTCACTTTTTTTGGAGAATTTCTTTTCTAAAAAAACGTCGTCACTTTCAGAATGACGAAGGGAACGAAAATATACCGAAGTCCTGGCCCGGTTTTGGTTCGGCCCGGCTTGAAAAATATAAGTCCTGGCCCGGGTCCCGGCAAAAAAAAAGTGTCCCGGTCGTTTCCTGATATATATATATATATATGTATATATATAAATGAGTTGAATTTGAATTTGTTCATACCTAAAATTAAAATTTGATAACATATGCCTAACTTTTTTGCATAACTATTATTTTACGAGAATTTACTCAGTTTTCCTTAAGAGGGAGTCAAGTGGATGAAGGACATTTCATTGACACATTCGAAGACATTGAAGGTAGATATTTACCTCATTAATAAGCATTTGTTTAAATTTATAATCTCTTTTTATAATTTTTTTAAAAATTTTATGTGTTTCGGGGATGACATGGCTTTTTTGAATTTTTCTGGAATATATCCAGTTCCTTTTCAGAAGAAATAACCATTTTAGAATTGATAATACTAATACATTGGTATGATCATTTAAAGCGTGGATTTTTTTTCTTGGCATACGTTTTTGTTAATATATATCCATCTCAAGAGCTAAATGTGTTATAACTAAATTAAAAATTGATATCATATGCTGGGTTCAATATACCTAGAATAAAAGTAAATATATTAGAATTACTCGGTGTCCAGTAATTTCATCGCGCGTAAATTCGTCACGGACCTTTTAATAGCCGTTTTTCGTCGTGTGTATTTATTCGCTTGCTCTTTTATAGTCAGTCAGTTTTGTTGTTCTTCTTTTTGTCGTGGGTATATTGTCGAGGAGCTTTTTTGTAGTATAGTATTTTCCTCGTTCGTCTTTTTCTCGAGGTATTTTTGTCAAGTAGCTTTTTGTAGTGGAGCGTTTTCCACGCGATTTATTTTCTTAATTTGTAAACCTAATTTGCCGGGCTCAGTTGGGGGTCTCATAGGGTTTCAATCTACCGCTGACACTTTGTAGTTTGTTCCGCCAGGAGTACTATGGAATTGAAATTGACCGCCGACTCTTATTAAGGTGAAAAACCCTCGGCCTAGTGTCTAAAAAACTCGTAAGCTGGTTTTTCTTACGACCAGAAGAGTCTGTAATCACTACAAAAAATCTACGCGACAAAAACACCCACGAGAAAAAGACAAACGAGGAAAATACTACACTAAAAAAGTTTTGCGACAAAACACCCACACAAAATTAACTGACTATAAAAGAGCAAGCGAGGTAAATACCCACGACGAAAAAACGGCTATAAAAAGGTCCATGACGAATTTACGCGCGATGAAATTGCAGTAATCCAATTACTCTATGGCAAAGAATATGAATATATTTAATTCAATTTCAAACTTAAGTCTGGCGACTTAAGTTTTACCTATCAGCCTGAATTTGGCATGGAAACTTTTATTATACTACACAATGTCCCAAAAGTGGAACCTCTACATATATGTATTTTTTTTAACTTCCTCACGCATTATAGAACTATACAATATTGAGAACCACGCAATTATAGAAAAAGGGATATAAATGTGATATATTTATTGCCGAGAAAAATAAGTTATTAGATATGTAGTAGGATTGCTAATCATTCACCATTATTATAATGTTTAATTAAACCAAACCAAAAAAAATTATATATGTCATTGTCATCAAGATACATAAAGATAAGGTATATCAGAGAGAAGGAGTTCAGCATGATGGGAGAGATGGGGAGCATGACGTCACTAATATACTCTTATGTTAAAATTTTGATAAGAGTTACTAAATAAAGTCATATTTTTACTTAGTATTTATTTTGAAAAACACTAATATAAAACATAGATCGTATATATTAATAGGATCATATTTTAATGAAAACATATTTATCTACATAATTACTTAATTAGACGCAGGAATTGTTATAACCTCAACGCAACCTCGTTAAATCATCATATTAGTGACGTCATACTCCCCATTCTGTCCTAGCAGGCTGAACTCCTTCTCTCTGATATACTTTATCTCTAGTATTTTGATTATCATTTTCATGGTCAAATGATAAGGAAAAATGATCAGTAACTCAAAACAAGAAGTACACAATGATAAAGATTGCACGATGAAGCATTGCAAATGATTAGAATGTGGAATTATATAACGATTACATCAACCACAGGAGGGTATTAAATAATGTTGCATAAGCAAAAGTGATATGAAAAACTGAGGACCTGTGACGCAAGATGAGATACCTACTTGTTATAGAACTAATGATAAGTGAATACATTTTAAATACCGCTTTTTATGACCCAGAAAATATTTTATAAAATGTGTAGAAAAATACAATATTACAAATTTAACAAAATATATTAAAGACTTATTTTCAGTTCCCAATGGATTCCTTCTATGCTTTTGTCGCTGGGTATCAGCATGGAGATAAAAACAGAGAGATATTATTAAAAAATAAGTGAGTTCGTCTGCTGTCGAGATAGAAGGCAAAAAACATACAGATCCATAGCTATCCAGGGATAACTAAATAAACATCTAAATCATTGCTTCTTTTTGAACCTCCATTTTAAAAATATTACTCTGTTATTGAAGGGAATAAACTATCTAGGTATTTTTAATATATTTATCATACTACTTCGCCAAGTAAGTCTGGAGATTTTTATAGCCGGCATGAATATGGTTTAAACTATTGGATAACAATAACTAGGGTCGTGGGCATAGAGATAAAAAGATATAGGGAGCTTATTCCTTTCAGATGTATCTGTGCGTCCAATATAAACAAAGTAATTTGATCTACGTCATTGTAAGCTGAGCATAGAGATATAATCTATCTCTATGATCAGCTTACGATGACGGTGTACAAATTACTTTGTTTATATTGGACACACAGAATACAGCTGAACGACGATGTTTCTCTGCTATTGAAGGGAATCAGCTCTCTATATCTTTATATCTCTATGGGCCTGGGCCTTAATGATTATAGCTGCAGGAAGACGGGTTTGTATCCCTCTAATCCTAAGTACTTCGAAATGCCGAATCGATCCACCACAGACCATTAATCCACATGGAATCCACATTCATTAAAATATATGTACAGCCAGTTATGAACAGTAAAATAGAAGTACATGAAGTTCAAAGATCAAGCTGCGTACCCATAGCAGCAAAGTACTAATAGTATGAGTATTGATTTTAAGGAGAAAAAAAAACACCCCCAAAAGGTACGATAATAATTTAATCATCCAATAATAAAGGGATACGATAGCCGTGCGTGTTAGGTGTGTTCAACTCTCAATGTTGGGGGCGCAGGTTTGAATTCCGAGAGGGGATGGTCATTTTTGGTCTACCTCATTGATAAGATCCTAGGTTCGATAGACTAATTTTAATGCTATAATGCTTATTTATATCCTGTCGGATGCATTCTATCGCACCATATAGGCAAAAAATAAATAAAATAAAAATAATAAGCATGTGATCAAAGAGAAACAACATATAAAATATATATATTGCTTGACGGTATCGATATTGTTCGGTATTGAAGCTGGGACTTTTAGGCCGATGTGTACAATGTACATGTACTATATCATTGTTTATTATGGTTTTTGGAATGTGGGCAATACAGGTTCGTGTCTATGCTCTAAACGTAATTAAGTTGTACACAATAATAATAATAATATCCAGGCGAATCTCTTTCTCTCTTTCGGGAATCCCAAGGTGAGTTTTTATGTCTAATCTCTTCCCATCCATGGATACCATGCCAAAAAAGAAAGAAGACCACCAATTATCGCTTCATAAAAGTAAGGGGTCTGTATTTTGTTAAAGCCCTTTGCGAATGCATATTGATTTATATAGTACTGTAGTCTTCTTAACAGCATTTTTTCTTACGTTTTCCTCATGATTAAAGATGATTGTAAGGCAGTGACCCCAAAAAAACTCACCTCATAATATATTTTTCAATTGGGAACAGGATTTTTTTCTACATTTTATCCCTTTACATGATAAAACCAAAGCAATATTCCATATTTTCCCTATATTTAATTTAATTAATAATAACAGGTCAAGCTGTCCACGGCAAAGGGTTGGTGAATGAATGGAAAACATCCCATGAGGATGCAAGTACTGCATTTTTAAAGTTCTACGTTGCTTTGATTTATAGTTCGAAGAGGCCAAAATATACATAATGTAGAATGACACAAAAATATTATATTTTAGTGGATATAATTGCACTTTGGATGAGAAATCATTTGATAAAGCATCAAAACTAATCCTTCTTCAAAAGCAATTTATAATAAACTATATAAGTCCTAGACAACACTCCCTTACATAAACCGGAATGCCTGATAATTCATTAACGACAATAAATATGAATCACTTTTTAAAAGATAATTATATATAACCACATAGCTCACATCAGAGGCTAAGTCGTATCCAATGTCAAATTGTGAAGAAAAATGGCTACAACTCGAAAAATACGATAGGAGGAGTCATGAAAGTACTTTGAAGAACTTGACGAATTCAATAATCCCATTTGGCGCACTGTGTCACAAACGCGTCAAAGTCGTACTGAGTTCAAGTTGGAAGAAGGATTTCTTTGGTACAAGTATGAAATGGTGCTATTTTTGAAGCGCGATGGGTTGAAAGAAAAGTAGATGGTATAATAAAAAGCAGTTGGCATTTTCAATAAAGGTTTATTTGAGTAGAGAACATCAATTCAGGGAGAGAAATACTAATATAAAATATATATTAATTTTATCTTATCATGGCTGACTTCGATCTAATATTACATATTTAATTAATTAAATAAAGACGCAACTTATTTTTTATTAAACATGGAAAAAAAGAAAGAAAAGTGTATTACCAACTGAAAAAAAAGTTTCTTGTGAGCTTGCTAAGAACAAAACTTTCTTTCTATCAGGTACATTGATGCAAAATTATAGGCCATACCCACCCATCATCAGTTTCTATATCTTAACTCCTTGTCCAACAAGATTTTGGTAATTATTATGCTCAAATTATTATGGTTGTATTCGCCTGTTTAACCATCTACCGGGTGTCCGGAAAGTCTTGACCGATACCGACTTTTTCGAGGTTTCAGAGAGGTTTTTACGTAAATGTTACGTAAGTAAAAGTTAAAGACTGTATTTAAATAACAAGTTTGTTCCAATAAATTTCAAAATTCATAATCATTATGTTCGAATCTGCCATGGTTTTCTCAAATATAATAATTGTCCATGAAGCCTAAAAAAATTATATTTGCTTCTAATATTCTTAAAATAAAATAAAATAATCTGTAGAATGAAAATAATAATTTTGTGTTGTTATTATTATACAAATGCTCAATATTACATCATGATTGTGCAATACACTAGACTCATGTTACTCCAGATACACGGTAGGAAGGTCGTTGAAATCGAGCCATATGATTTAGATGGGCTCATTTTCTTGTAAGAGTGCCTATACAATCCCATCTAATCGCATACTAATAAGCCTTTGTGGAATGGCAGTCCCTCGCTATGTTAAGGAGGTTTGTTTGCCTCAACGTCAAAGGACTACCAAAGGAAGAATTCAGTAGAATACAAGAATGCGTTTATTTTAATTGGATTGAACACAAATAAGACATCCCAGAGAGAAGGCCTCAAAATCTCTTCCTTCGAGGGACTAGTTCAGGGTCGAAAGAATCCCCTCGCCTCCATTCACAAGAAGAGGATAGCAACAATTAATTTAAGCATTTTAATATTTGTTCACATTAAAAAAATATTAATAAATTATTACACATATTTTAAATTAAATGGTCAAAAAAGCCCTCACATTTACGATTTGAACCATGTATTAATTCCTTGCATGAGTTCATTTTTGGTTGCATGTTAATAAGTTGACATGCTTGTTTGCTTTGTTTATACCATGGTTCTTACTATGATTGTATATAAAAGTTTTAAGAAATCGAATATTATATACGATGTATTCCTTCACTCTGTTTTACTTTATGTATATAGTCGGATGGGATTGAATGTGAGTGAAAGTTAGCATTTAAAAAAATATTGCAAGATAGATAGTATATCATACGGGTCCATTTTTCTAAAAAAACGTGATTGGTTACAGAAAAAGGATGAGAATATTAATATATAATAGCAGTTGAATTAAGGAATACGAACATTTCAATCGGCTCTGTTGAGGTGTCAAACTCTAACTTCAGAAAAAGAATACGTAGAAATGCTAATATACAGGGGATTCACTTAAAATTGAGACCCTCCATATTACAAACTACAATCTTTGTATTAAATTTTACATAAATAATTTAAACAAAAATGATAGCACAATGTGTAATTTACAAGGATTTCAATTTAAATGTTCACCTATCCGCCTTTGGACTTCACTACAGCTTTGAACCTCCTCATGGTGGAGGCAACCCAGGCAGGAATCTCTTCCTCAGACAAGATTTTCACGGTCCGGCCACCCACAACAGTCAGAATGACCGGGTTTTATCTTGAAAAAGGCAAGGAATATCCCGTGCAGTGAGGACTCTCTTCAGAATGCAAAAGCCACCCTCAGTCGGTCTGAGCTGAGAAGAGATTCCTGCCTGTGTTGCCCCACCGTGAGGAGGGTCAAGCTGTAGTGAAGCCCAAAGAAGATATGTGAAAATTTAATGAAATACATTTTGTAAATACACATTGTGCTATCATTTTGTTTTAAAATTATTTGTGTAAAAAATTAATACAAAGATTGTATGTAGTTTGTAATATGTGAGTCTCATTTTAAGTGATCAGCCCTGTATATTAAGAGCCTGCTAAACACTAATGTGCCAGGTTAATCTGAATTTCCATATTTATGTTGACATTTTTTTAGCATAATCGTGCTTATATATACATTAGTCACTCGACCCTAGGATACTCATATCAATGAGGAAGACCAAAAATGGCCATCCCCTCTCGGATTCGAACCACCGCCCCCAACATTGAACACGCCCTAAAGTACTCCCTTCTTTTATTAAAAATGATATGGATTTTTATGTGTTTGAATAAAATATATGTAAATTATTGGCTAGACAGTTTGATGAGTGGCTAAAATATGGGCCCGCTATTGGCTGGACTCTGGTTTAAGCCCCTTATAAAAATGAATAAAAAATAATAACTCGTATACCTGATACGCATTCCCTTGTAATAATAAAGTTTATTAAATGGCTAAAATATGGTCCCGCTATTGGCTGAACTCTGGTTTAACCCTAATAAAAAATGAAATAAAGACAGGCTTGTGAGCGATCAGGAAAAAAATAGCGATCCGATCAAATTAGTGATCAGAAATTCTTTGCGATATAGCGATATAACGATCAGGGATTTTCCGATCAGCGATCCGATCAATTCAATTGCGATCAAAAAAAAAATTACTATGTTATCAGGCCGGCGGGATGGGCGGGCCTGGGGGCCAGGCCCGCCCACCCACTGAGTGACGTGGGCCCGTTTTTTATGAATGTGCCAACTGTGCCCCCTCATAACAACTGTAGGGCCCCCAACAGCCTGACCCTGCTGCCGGGCCTGTATGTATACTGTTTTTATTTATATATTTTAGACTAGTTACAAATGTAACTAATATGCCCAATGGCAAAATATACTCGATTACAAACACTAATTCTAAGTAAAAATTGGAATGTACATATATACCCGTGGTTCCAACAGTGGTCCAGTGGACCCCTTGGGGGTCCACAAAGGCCTGGCGGGGGTCCACGTGTAATTATCATTTTTTTTCTCTATTTCTTTTCTAAAAAAAACGTCATCACATTTTTTGGAAATTTTTTCTAAAAAAAAAAAACGTCCCAATTTTTTGGAAATTATTTTCTAAAAAAACGTCATCACTTTTTCTGGAGATTCTTTTCTTAAAAAAACATCGTCCCTGAACGCTAACGGAACGCTGAACACAAAAACATTGAACGGAACGCTATTTTTTTTTTAACGCAAAAAAGCTGAACGCTCTCAAGCCTTGATATAAGTCAAAATAAAATATAATTGTACTTCGCAGATGGCTCGCATCGAAATTGAATTCGCGTTTTTGACAAAATTGAGGCGGGGTCCACGGAATGTGCAGAAGACCGTTAGGGGTCCACGAGCCGAATCCAGTTGGGAACCACGGGTATATACAGTCAAACCTTTATAAGTATTCAACTTTATATGGCAATGGAATGATTGTTTCCCATAGCCTATGAGCTCCAAATAACGACTTCTCCATAAGCGTCTGTCTGTATATTTAGGGTGTCCAGTAATTTCATCGGGCATAAATCGTCGTGGACTTTTTTATAGCCGTTTTTTTGTCGCGGGTAAATACATCGCTTGCTCTTTTATAGTCAGTCACTTTGTCGTTCTTCTTTTTGTCGCAGGTATTTTTGTCGCCAGGCTTTTTGTAGTGAAGTATTTTTGTCGTTCGTTTTTTTCTCGTCGGTATTTTTGTCGCGTAGCTTTTTTGTAGTGAAGCGTTTTTCTGCGCTATTTATTTTTTACTTTGTAGACTTAATCTCGTTCGCTTAGTCGGGGGTACCATGGGGTTTAAATCGTATTAAGGTGAAAAACACTCGGCCTAATATTTTTGCAGACCTTAATCTAAGGGTATGTGCCTACTTTAACGGGTGTCACGGGTTTAAAATCCACCGCCGACTCTTCTTAAGGGGGGGAAACCGGTCTAAAAAATATATACCCTAATTTTAAAGGATTATACCGGCCTCAGCTGCTATATGGGTTCAAATCTACTGCAGACCCTTCTGGGTCGTAAAAACCAGCTGAAGAGTTTTTCAGACACTAGGCCGGGTATTTTCCACCTTAATAAGAGTCAGCGGTCGATTACAATCCCATAGTACACCCGGCAGAACAACCAAGGCTTAGGTGTGCAAAACTCTTAGGCTGCGTGTCTTTTCTCCCTAAAAAGTGTCAGCAGTAGATTTAAACCATAAAGATATAGAGAGCTTATTCCCTTCAATAGCATAGAAACATCGTTCAGCTGTATTTTTGTGTCCAATATAAGAAAAGTAATTTGTACTACGCCATCGTAAGCTGATCATAGAGATAGATTCTGTTTCTATGATCAGCTTACGAGGACGTAGTGAAAATTACTTTGTTTATATTGGACAAAAATACAGATAACGGGAATAAGCTCGCTATATCTTTGTATCTCTATGATTAAACCCCATGGTACCCCGACTAAGCGAACGAGATTAGGTCTACAAAGTAAAAAAATAAATCGCGCAGAAAACGTTCACTACAAAAAAGCTACGCGACAAAATACCGACGAGAAAAAAACGAACGACAAAAATACTTCACTACACAAAAAGCCTGGCGGACAAAAATACCTGCGACAAAAAGAAGAACGACAAATTGACTGACTATAAAAGAGCAAGCGATGTATTTACCCACGACAAAAAAAACGGCTATAAAAGGTCCGTGACGAATTTACGCGTGATGAAATTACAGTAAACCATATTTTAGGACAAAAATATCAGAATGATTGTTTCTCATAGCCTATGAGCTCCAAAACTCTGGCTCCACAATTGACATATGTTTGCATATTTTAAGACAGGAGATGCCAGAATAATGTTCTGATAGCCTATGAGCTCCAAAACAATGAATTCTACAAAGTCGCCTGTCTGTATATTTTAGGACAAAAAATATATCAGGATAGCACAACCTGGCTTTTCCATTAGTATTAGTCTGTATTTTGTGTTTTCTAAATAAATATTAGTTGTTGGAATGGATTTTGGTCAATGTGACAGCTAGTTAAGTTTTATGAAATGTAGGGTTTGTCTCAAAAATCTTTATTACATTTTTTTTTCTTTTTTGGTTATTATATACAATCAGATCGCAATTTTTAGTGATTTTTTTACGATCAAAAGAAAAAAGATCAGGACCTTTTGCGATACTGCGATCAGCGATCAAATATCGCTATATCGCTATTACCGCCATCAGAAAAAACTCCGAATCAACAAGCCCTGAATAAAGATAATTACTCGTTATACCAGACTACCCTTTCTTCCTGTAATCATATTTGTATACCTTGATATTATGAAAACCGTTATATGTGCGACCCAAAAAAGATCAGAGGTAAATACACACTAAGCAAAAAAAAAACTATGCTAAAGATTAAAACCAGTATATGAAATTAAACTCCTTTTTTAATTAGAGGCTTATTGAATTATAAATGCGGGTGCCAAGCATGCTTTAAATCCGTGGTATCCATGGTACCTTGAGAAAAAAAAACATAGCATAGCTAATGAAGGAAGTTCAGCTTAAGCCATTCAATGACCTGTCCCATCACGTTTCAAATATTTGATTGAGCTTTTTCCTTTGACTTTAATTTGGTTGTTGCCATGTGTTTGAGCCTTGACCCAACATAATTCTTTATAGATAATAGCATAAATCTGATCGTACAATATGCAATATTTTGTTTGGTTCAATCATTTACTTATGTGCATAAATGGCAAAGGTTACATTTGGATTTGCTGTTTAACGATTAGAATAGTTATATACCCATAGCCTTGCTCATGAAGACAAGGCTATGGTCAAACCAAAATCAATTTTTCTACGATCATTTAGTTCTAAAGACTCATCTTTTGCTATGGAGGGGGTTGGGGGTGAAAGTTTGACATGTCTTAATTTCTTGTTTTTATAATAACTCTGTTATATATGTTTAATATATAAAATATATGTATGTAATATATATATATATATATATTACTTGTTCAAATGTAACACTTAAAAACATACTATAGATGATTTTCTGGTTCTACAAGGCTTAAAATAATCGACGGAAAACAATATTTTAAATTTAGGCCCCTGGAATGCCTGCTGCATGGGCTGTTTAGGGCGGTACCAATGAAAAGTGAGTTTTTATGATGTTTATTGGTTGTTTTTGGTGTATTGCAATATATTTCTAGCCACTTTA
>CP045906.1:2335190-2347800 GCA_013387185.1 Caligus rogercresseyi
ATAGGTAGGAGTAGATATCCTGTGTTCCGAAATTAATGATGCCTGGAAGAAGGAAGAACATTGCAAAATGAAGTTAATGAAATGATATTCCCCATTTTTCCTAGTAATAAATATTTGTATCATTCTGCTCCATCCGGCAGTTCCTAAACTAATCGTAAGTGTTAAATTATTTAGATAATCAAATAATACTTATCTAGTCTATAATAAAAAAGAATTCCGTTCGTTTGTTCGTTTCCCTGTATCTCCCGAACGGTTCATTTGATCTTCTACAAATTTTCAGTGAATAGTTTTTGAGGGCTCAATGACGACTTTTTAAGGCAACTCATTTTAATATGAAAATTAATCACTAAAATTATTCGTGTGATTTTTTTATATTCCAAAGACTATTGTCAAGTTGGAAAATCCCGGGCAGCGCCGGTAACATTCGCTAGTATTTAATAAAAAGGATGCACTGGTGACTATCAAAGAAATAAATGTATAAAGAGTAACAAATGGAAGTCAATTGAGAGATTGTTAACCAATTACTTTTTTCTTTACCTTTTTTGATAACAGGCTAAGTATAGTCTTTATGCTACACCACAAATAAAATGTTAATGTATGCTGGAAATATCATTACTTTCAAATAATTAAAATAAAGAAAATTCATATGTTTTGTATTTAGAACACTATAGGGATGAAATATTTTTCATAGGCATTACAAAATCTTCAAATCTCTTAAGAGGAGACCATATTGATAGAGACCAATAACCAAGCAAGAAAGAATATGGCAAGTACAAGTATGTATTTGAGGATTGGGTCGTACTCTCGTGTGGCAATGCCCATACAAATGAATGCCTTTTTATCCGAGCAGAGGCAATTCTTCCAAATTTCTCGATGAATGCAGACGCAGGGTCCGCGGGAGGAGTTGTGCCCTGAATGTGGGCCCCAGTTAGTGTAGGCACCATAGGGGACCCTTGGGTCAACCCACTGATATTCTCTTAGTATAGAATCTTCCTTTAGCCCTATGAAGATTTCTTCGTTCCCCAACGTCCAGTTCTCTGAAGAAAAAAACCCTCACAGATTTAGCAGTTATTCATATTAATTATTAATTTAACTGTACCTTAAAGCGCTCCTCTCTGAGTGAATGGAGTTAAAGACGGCAAGATCTCCTTGAAAGTTGAGCCTACAGTGCTCTCGGGCGTTTGTAAAGTTAGCCCTGGAATCTGAATAAATACATTCATTATTTGAAAACTCTTTTCTTTAACTGTTGTTCGTTTCAAAAATTCATTAAACATATTTTTGACCCTCGAAGGCCATGAAGGTCTTTGTAAGCTTAAGGTAATTTAGTAGTAAGAAATACCGAAGCCATGAAGATTTCTATTTGACTATTTTGAATTATATTTAAGCCAGGAGCCTCTTTAGAATCATACAACTGTATTTCTTAGGTGTATTTGGATATTATTTGCGTTATGATCTATAACAATTATGTAATACAGCTACGACAATATAAAAAATGTATTTCACAATGAACGTGTCATTTTAACTATTCTTCGTACTCCGATCACAAATATCCCTTTGGCTGTCTCAAATACTTCTGGGTTTTTTTAGCAAAAATATCATGAGTCTTTTTCTAAATGCCTTAGTTTATTTAAACCTCACAAATATAAAATCAAGATTAAACGAATAATCAAGAGGAAAACGTACCTGTATCAAACTTGAGACGAAATTGTAGCAAAGTGACTTGTCTCTTATCCCCCTGCAAACTGCAGGAAATATACTTTGTGGAAAATCTCCGTCAAATCGACTTGAGGAATGTGAAAAGTATTGACAAACGTGGGCGTGTTTCCTGGAGCAAGAAGATGAATTCCAAATCCCAGAGGAAGATAATATATAGCAAGTCTCATTGCTCTTCTCGACATCTTGGGCCCAGTTTTCGAAACTTTTGAGCGGAATATTTCCATTCCAAATGAAGCTCTTATTATAGTATTGAATGCCCATCCATATGGGATACGGATAAGCTTCAAAAAAAGTCTCAATCTCATATTGAATCATCCTATTAAACACAAAAGTATTGTTTTTTAATATGTAAAAATTAAATTGTCAATTTTGATACCAGTTTATTGAGTTTAATAATAATAAAACATCTAAAACAACCTTTTAGATTAATAAAATATTTGCATTTTTTCATTTAATAGTTTATTTAAATATATGTGGTGAAGTAATATTTATCTGCTTGTAACATTATGTTACAATACATTTTCTAACAATGTCCTGAAGCCAATTTTTTTAGGAAGTATTAATAAATTTAGATCTTATTATTTAGGATAGAGAAGTTAGACTATATATATATATATATATATATATATATATATATATATATATATATATATATATATATATAATTATATATATATTATATTCTCATAATTCTCATTTTGACGCCCAAAATAAGTTCTTTCTTCGTTCTTTATAAGTAGCTTTGAATGATTTTGGTTCTGCTTTGAAGTAGCTCATACAAATACAATGCATACATTATATCCTTTAATTATCAAAATATACAAAAGTATAGTCAAACCTGAGTTCGTGGCCACCTGGATGTGGCGATCACTTTCAGATAGCTCCTAAGTAAACCTAAGTATTGTAAGCATTTTTATACTTGTCTATGGAGGCCAGGTTCCCTTGATGTGCCAATATAGACAGTTTTGTCTAAATATACATTACTTTGTTGGAATTGTTAGTAATTGTCCATCCATCAGTGTACAATATTCCTTAGCCTCATTGAAGGTTTTCTTTTCAGAAAAGAGTTCGTAGCAAAATTGACCAATGTGGATTGTTTCTAAAGAGAAGAAATGACTGATATTGAGATTGTCTAAAAAGCTTGTACAAAATAATATTTACTTTGTTGCAAACCATTGACCTTTGAGTCCGCTCAATGAATCCCGTTCTCTCACAGATGGAGGCATGCCTGTCATTGCATCCGGAGGTCGACATCCGAAACTCTTTCTCAGCATCGATGAGGACGCAGCTCTCGTTCTCAAATACGCGAGGCTCTCCAGTTCCCATCGGAATCGGCCGCCTTTTATAAAGTCCTTTGACTCAAAGAAGGTTGGATGCTCATTGCTTGACTTAATCTCAGTCCATAGTGTTGAGTAGTTTCCTAGGAATTTAAATCAATTTTAGAATTTATGTATTTGTGTGGGGAGGGATTTTATTTAGGGTCAGGTAAGAATTGTGCCAGGTGGAGAGTGAGTTGGACCACTGACCACAGTTCTCTAAGAAGCAGCAAGTGCAGAGTTAAAAAGGTTATAAAAAGTTTTAACAGAACATAAGGTTGAGGAGACCACATAACTGAAAAAAATAGTCCCTTTAAGATTTCTTTGAATGCGTATAGGCATGATTCAGATGGCTGTTTCACTTAGGGAAGCAATTTAGTGGTCAGTGGAATAGAACAAAGGAGATGGGGCAAACAAATCAACAAGTGGAAATGTCTCCACCCTATGCCACGATTCATAAAAAAGTAGAACATTAAAATGACCATTTTCTAGGTATTTTTCTCTTTTTATTCCTTAAGATTTGTTTTTAGACTCTTGCCAGCTCATGGGATGATTCATTTCTGCATATTTGGAGTTGTTTCATCGACTTTAATCATATTTCGTCATAAAAGCGATACAAAATGGCGCTCATCAGCTGTTGACTCAGACATTGCTCTTTTATTATTTATTAAGTCGATTGTTTATCCAATTATTAGTTAGCTTCTTTTTGTTCTAAATGTTTGAATGTTGCCTGTACCTATTCCTTACCTTCAAACTGATGAACAAGGTGTCGTTGAATGAATTCCAATTCAGCTGTTAGAGTAAATGTAGATAATTTAGCCCCCATGCGATAGCAGTTCTTTTGGGCAAGTCGCAAGCTCATTTTCTTTTCGACAAACAGAAAACACTTTTCTTAAATTGAACCCATCCGGATGACAAATGCTGGCCAAGTTACTTTTGGAGGAGCAAATATAGTTCAATTCCTCGTTATCCATGACTTGGGCCCAGTTCCCACCGTACTGGATACTTTTACAGGAAGAAGAAGAATCGGAGGAGTCCTTGTGAAAATTATTGAAATTCATGAGTGAGCCATCATGCCAAGTCAGGTTCTGATAGAGTCCAATCATTAAACGTGAAGGCACAAAGGCTTTGCTCATGGTGGATATATACTCATTGGCGAAGACACTGTGAACGCTAGCGAGGCTTCCATGCTGTAGCTCAGTTTGACAACTTTCATGGCTTCGGAGCAGTTTTTCGCCATTGAAGAAACTCGATAGCAGTATCCTCCGAAGGAATCATGGAAACAGTGAGCTTGTGTGAATAGTTTAGAGTTTTTAGTATTAAAAATGAATTTAAAAAAATATATATATATAATAAACTTACCTTGTGGACGAGAACAAATAACATTCAAATTGGTATCACAAGGAACAGATTCACTTCTCTAGAGAGAAGAATTGCATTGCATTCATCCATTGGCAAATCATTTCCTGCTATGTACCAGGTCTTTGCATTATTCGTTCTATGGGGGGAAAATATGTATTATAAATAGCCACTGAGCTTCGACATCACTTACTTGAAACAAATGTCCAAATACTGGGATAGTTTATTATTGGAACATTGGCATCTGCATCCAGATCCTTGCAGACTTCCAAAGCAGAACTATACTTAGTCTTAACGGTAGGAATATAAAACATTCCTTTTTAAATTTAAGCCATTCTGATGGACAGTCATCTAAACAACCAAAAGTAACGAATATATTAATAATGAGAAATCATGGTTTTGTGAGACACTTGCCGAAAAAAACTGATGATTCTTCAATGAGATGTTGTCTGATTGCTGACTTGTGTACCGTAAAATAATTCGCTGTAGATGAGGAAAAATATATTTTTTATATATCAGCAGAATTGATGAAATTTACCCCTTTTCATGCACATGAATGGACGTTTAACAGTACAATTCCCAGAATCCATTTTCCATAATGAGCATACAAATCGAAATGAGCACAGGAGTCATTTTGCTTATCTTCTTCTTCGCCAAAATTATAATAAGAGACGATGATCTGTCTGACCAAATATATTTGCCATCGATTCTCCGCATTCTATCCAAAATGCGGAAACTCATTATTCAGAATGTTTCCCCTCCACATCGTTTCGACAAATAATTGGCTTCTTGGATCCGATATCGAGGCCAGATCAGCATGCTTATCGATTCCCCTGCAGTGACGCTCTGCATCCCTCCATGTGTAGTTTTTCTCAACATTTAAATAGCAATGTCCAGACTCGATGTCCTCAGTCCAGGAAGCACCGCCGCCGGTGTCACAATTAACATGGACAGTTTCACGCTTCGATTCACAGAAAATATTTAAAGGTATGGACTTGACACAAGCTCTGGAATCATTTCGTTCAGAGAAGGAACCTTGGAAGTGTTCATTTGTACGAATTTCATGCTCGAGGTATTTTCTATTTGATTTTGTACGTAGTTGAAGGGATCGTATTGCATGAAGGGTCCCAAGTATGTACCGATGCCGGTGATTAAGAGCCCATTCATCATATCTGGAATAAACAGAGCATATATAGTCTAGAATGTTCAACCATGAAAGACAGTCTTACAATGAGTGTATGGCCCTAAGTACTGCTGCATCCCATTGCCCATACTATAGGCCAGCTCGGACTTGTTAACGTGGGCTGTGCAAAAGTCCACGAGTCGATTTGGATCCTTCATGCCATCGAAGGTGTTATTGAACCAAAAGCAAGAACCCCAAGAGGGAGCTGTTCCAAGGGCGCACTCAACTGAAAAAGGGTAAACAGAGTAAATATCCACGAAACTCTACTAAATGACCAAACCTTACATTTGTCCAAGGAACACCAGAAGGGCCTCACATCATCGCAAGAACCACCATCCTTCCAGGTGCCTTGACTATCTATGACTACACAATTTCCTTCTGGAGGGGTTCTTAGGAAATGGTAAAAATAACGATTGAGGTGTCGTGCCGTACCAAACGTTTGAAGCTATGTCGGATCCCATTTTTATTCCGATGTATGAGGAGTTTATGCTTGGATCTGAAATTGTTGTTTTGAAGTGTTTGAAAAGTAATAAAAAATCATATATTTTTTTAGGAAGAAGTGTAAATAAATGATTTGGGTTATTGCAGCAATATAAAACATTACCCTTGAAACTGATTGATGATCGAAAGCCTCGATTAAGAGCGTCATTGTCTCTTTTGAACGAATGGCTGCCAAGGTAGCTTTAGGATGAAGTGTGGACAGTGCCGGTGTGCTTTTCTAAAGGATCTGGCCTCCCATTGGGTGACGAAACATTGATATGGCGAAGAAATCCAATCTCTTGGGCAGCCAACTGAGGGCAAATTAATTATTTATTTATATCAAAAGATATTTACAGCCTGAACTTCCCACCTCGATTATTATCACGACTTTAAAAACCTCCTTTGGGTCTAGCATGTCGAATCGTGAATGGTTTCGCTGGATAATTAGCCAGGGAATCTGGAAATGTTTTAAGAGCCTCATTGAGATCAATATTTATGATGATTTAAGAAATACTCACGATCTATAAACTAGTGTGAAAACTAAAATAATTAGCTTATGGGTTCTTCTATTCTTGATAGTAAGAATGTTGATGTTTATTTTTTTAAATCGACAACTTAACAAAATTTATTTACTTTTTTAAAGTCATGCGAACATCTAGGATGTATCAAGAGCTGCCGGCAGAGATCATTAATGGGTAGCGGGAACACAGAGATTTCTATAAAAAATCACAGATTCAACATGTTAATCCCAAAGTTGTTAGCGGGAATCCAAGAGTAGTCAACGGTAGCGTGGAATTCATTACAGTGGGCAGGTTGAAGGGGAAAAGATTACAAGTTTAGAAGCAATTTAATCCCTACAGACTCAGTGGATGCTAAGTTGTTGAAGGATTATTAATCAATTTTGACATTAAGGCTGGTCAAAAAGCTCTAGTTTAACTGAGACGTGTGAGAACTTGCAATGTCAAAATGAACAATGACTCGTCTTCTCTTGTTCATTTTACGAATTCTCCAAATACTTTAGGCTAACAAAATTATGTTCAAATATTATAGTTGTCACATTACCAGAGTTGCCCAAGCAACATGCAAATTTAGCTTTGAATTGCTACTTCAACAATAACAACCTTTGTTTGATTTGACACAACTTCGATGACATTGACAAAATACTTTTTTCGGTTAAGACTTTTTATTTATCATCATTAATAACAGTGTAGATAAAAGTCACATAAAACAATACGATAACAAATAAAAACATTAAATTAGGCAGTTGCGTAAAAACAATACATAAATGAGCATTATAGTTCATAATTACGGCACTCTTTGAATATGTAGGGTTGACGCAAAAGAAAATTCGAGGTTGCGTGATTTTTTTAAACACTCCATTCGATTTTTTTAAACGCTCCGTACGCAAATGTATTACGTCATTTTGTTATTATGTTTAAAATAATCATCATTTATTCCCCACAATGGAAGCAATATTCAACGAAACTAAGGATGTTGAATCGTCCAGGCAATTCCTCCAAATGAGGGGTTGTCTACGGTCCGATCCTCCATTGTGCCCAGAGTGTCACCATCCAATGTCTTTCGTGGTTTACAGCCGGAATATGAAACGTTGGAAATGTCGCCTTCATGGGAATAGGTTCGTCTCCGAGAGGAAGGGCTCCTTGTGGGAAAACTCCAAGCTTCCTTTCAGCCAACTCACCAGATTGGTTTGGTGTTGGGCCCACAAAATGCCCATCTCAATGGCTACGAATGTCTTGGAGGTGAGCCCAAGATCAGCCGTGAGCTGGTACTCAATTTTACGAGGCATATGCTCACGTAAATTGAGTTTGTGCCCACGAAAAATTGGAGGCCCAGGAATTGTGGTCCAGATTGACGAATCCCTCATGGCCAAAAGAAAGTATAATCGAGGCCATATCGTCCCTCAGAGGTGGGTCTTTGGGGGATATTGTCCTTCCACTAAAGAGGGATTCCTCATGATGGTGAAGGTGAGAATAACTTATTATTGTTATATTTGCTATGAATAATCAAATTTATTTTTATATTAGGATCGAAGTGCGGCTACTCTCCTCCCTCTAGTGATGGAGAACATAGAGTCGGGTTCCATCATATACAGCGATGGATAGGCTGCATATGATGGAATCCGACAATTGCCAGTCAATCCCCATTATCTTCACGAAGTCGTGAACCATTCACGAAACTTTGTGAATCCAAGGACAGGCGCTCACACAAACAATGTGGAGTGCTTTTGGAAGAACGCCAAAAGGAGATTTAAAGGAATGGCAGGCGTTCAAGACTCCACGCTCCCTGGCCACTTGGACGAATTTCTTTGGCGAGAGAGATGGGGGAATAGTGATAAGGAGGCCTTCAATAATATTTTAAACAATATTTGTGAATTTTATAAATACTAATCAATTTCATATGTATATATTAGTATTAAAAAATTATGTTACCCTATTTATTTTAGAACATTTAAAAAAAAAATTAAGGGCAACTTTGACATATAAAAACGAGGAAGGAAAATACAGATGCTTCATCAGTTGTCATATTAATAATGTTTTTATCTATTTTTATTTTTCATACTATTTTATTGTATGAATTGAATAAGGTCTATCGCCATTAAATAAGGCAAGAATTGTAATATTATTTTTTAATTTTCAAATCTAGGGAACCCGAATATTAAATATTGATATTTTTAGAGTGGTTAAAAATGTATCCTATTTTTTATTTGTTTTTATATTTTGGTATGATATAAGAAACCTTCTATTAGTCGGACTCCATTCCTCTTTTTTTAGTTAATAGATACTACATACATACAGTCAAACTTATATTAGTGATCTCTTCTCTATAGCGGTCACACATCCAGAGTGGCCACCAAATTAATCCTGCAGAAAAATATTACTAGTCAAAACTTTCTGTGTATAACGGCCACCTATCTCTACAGTCCACTTTTTCGGGTTCGCTTGAGTGGCGCTATAGAACAGGTTTGGCATTACTTAAATCTCTATAAAATTAATCCTTCAATATTTTTTAACAGAGTATTTGCAAGCCTATTTTTTAAAATCACTCTTCCTAAATTAAGTCATTATTTATTTATCTTGAATTTAAAGAAACAACTAATTGAATATTATCTAGGGCATAGTCAAGGGCCCTTTTAAAGTTCATTCTTGACTCATGGGATACTGACACCAGGAGGTAAAGCCATGGGCTGACCCTTGATGATCTTCATAAGCTCAACTGTAAAGTGTAGAACGGCGTTGTGAGGGATCCCTGCGGAAGGAACTCCGGTTTGTACATATAACTAGATGATGTTCCAGGCACTGGTCTATGTATCCTTGGTGTCAAAAGGAATCATAAATGTCAGTACGGTTTATTGGGCGGCTGATGAAAGTATTACGAAGGCTTTTCGACTTGATGATTTCTTTTTCTGGTGAAGCAACTGTTTTTAATATGTACATATATTATTTAATTTATGACGCATCTATAAAACTGAAAATAATGAGTTCAAGGATCCTTTAAATGAATGAAGGGTACAAAACCAACCCAGAAAACATAACAGAATGAGCCCTCTGTAGTTTATCTCATAGTCTCAAGGATGAAGAGAGGAGACTTTTCATGTCTTTATAATAATAAAAATGCATCAGCCTTCAAGATAAATTTATTAAAGTATCTTCAAGTCGGTCAATTTTAGGTCCATGTCCTAATAAATAATTCCAAAACGACATTGAAACGAAAGACATGTACCATCTTCAGAAGAAGGGTATATTTTGAAACGCGAAAAGCCGTTATATTTAACCCCCTCAGTATGATTATGTATCGGTTTTCTTAACCAATATAACATCTCTTCTACGAAATACTTGTTTTTCACATATTTGATTGGATGTAATTGCGTCTATATGGAAATATAGTACAGTAATTAATCTTCATCTAACCTAAGATCCTTTCATCGTAGTCAATAATAATTTTGAATACAATCGCCACCCTTTCACTCTAATTATTGAAAACACTTCCACTAGCAACTTCAACTTCTTTACCTTGGCTAGCTGAGCAAGCCATAGTAGAAGAAGAAATATGGCTTACTAATTTGTTCCATCAGAGGTACCTAAAGGCCCTCAAAAGACCGAGATCACACCTAGGAGGAGGTCTAAGCTTATTGTATATTATTTTACCCAAGATTTTAATAGATATGTCGTCGCACCCACACGATGAATGGCGTTCAGTTTTTACAACAAGTCCCACTTTTACATGGCTAATGTTAGGAACCGATTTTACTAATGACAAGCTAGAAAATGTGTCCCAATTTTTGGCTTTTTGTCAACGCTTAATATGGAAGGGTACGCCTCTTTTTAATTCAAATTCGTCAATTGATATTATTCGACAAAATTATAAAAATAATTTTTCTTCAAAAACACTCTTGCCCCAAAAGAGCTGGAGTGGATTGCGTTATCTCGAGATGCCTTGGATTTGGCTCTCTTAAGTTGCCGAAGTTACATTTCGCAAAGGCTTACTGGCAACGAGTTAATATCCAAATATTCAATCAAAGCCATATTGATCGCTACTGCAGCCAGGTACTCGGCCTTAGCAATTAAGATCCCAAATGTGAGTTGTTCTTCTTGGACGTATGTTGGCGACTTAGTCAGGTTTTATCCTTCCTGCTCCAAAAGGTATTTTGAGTTTTTAAAACACTTAATAAAAGTTAACCGAAGGTTTAGGAAAAATCATAAATAAATAAATGTTTGCACCTTTTTGCGAAATTAATTTATCCATAGAATTGACAAAAATTATAGTACATTATTTTTTTACCATGTATTTGTATTCATATTCGAATTGTTTTTTTTTTAAATATGGTTTTTATAATTTCTGTCTCTGTCCAATGTATTATGTCCTACAATGATCTAATCTAT
The DNA here is from genome assembly GCA_013387185.1 of Caligus rogercresseyi. NCBI lineage: Eukaryota > Metazoa > Arthropoda > Copepoda > Siphonostomatoida > Caligidae > Caligus > Caligus rogercresseyi. Next base: position 2,346,146 of record CP045906.1, read on the forward strand.
TATGTCCTATTTTAATGTTGATGATTAACTTTTATATTTAGGGAACTAATTTTAAACTATAATGTTTATTGATACATTTCAATATGTGTAATTTCTCTGAATAAATAAAGTTTTATATTTAAAAAAAAACTTCCACTAAACGCGCACATTCTTTTTAATTATTATTATTACAACTATATTATGTTAAAAACACACTAAAATATACCTTATATAACTTCAAAATTACCAAAGTTATCCTTCAAGTCAAAATGCTAATGTTTTGCTTAATGAAAATAAAAATATTTGAGAATAAGTTGTGGAGATTCCATCCACCAAAAACAATTCAGCTTCTTCATAATAAAGTCGAAATAAATTATTATAAATGAGATTATTTTTGTTGACTGTTGCCCTTAATTTAAAAGATATGTTCAATGATATAAAATAACATATATTATTTTAACATATTAAACTTATTTTTATTGTAAAATTCACAAATATTCTTTAAAATAATATTGAAGGCCTCCTTTTCACTCTTCCCCCATCTTTATCGCCCAAAAAATCATCCGAGTGGCTGTGGAGCGTGGAGTCCTGAACGCCTGTCATTTCTTTAAATCTCCTTTTGGCGTTCTTCCATAAGCACTCCACATTGTTTGTGTGAGCGCCCGTCCTTGAATCCACAAAGTTCCGTGAATGGTTCGTGACTTCGTGAAGATAACGGGGATAGACTGGCATCCATCGTATGCAGCTATCCATCGCTGTATATGATGGAACCCGACCTTATGTTCTCAATCACTACGGGAAGGAGGGTAGCCGCACTTCGATCCTAATATAAAATTAAGTCATTATGCATAGCAAATGTAACAATAGTAAGCAATTCTTTCTCACCTTCACCATCATGATGAATCCCTCTTTAGTGGAAGGACAATATCCCCCCAAAGACCCACCTCTGAGTGACGAGATGGCCTCAATTACGAAGTACTTCCTTTACTCCATGAGGGATTCGTCTATTTGTACCACAATTCCTGGGCCTCCAATTTTGCATGGTATGAATTCAATTTACGAGAGCATATGCCTCATAAAATTGAGTACCAGCGTCTGATTTCCAACGTTTCAAATTCAGGCTGTAAATCACGTATGACATTGGGTGGTGGCACTCGGACCGTAGGCAATCCTTCATTTAGAGGAATTGCCTGGACAATTCAACATCCTTAGTTTCGTTGAATATTGCTTCCATTGTGGGGAATAAATGATGATTATTTAAAACATATAACAAAATGACGTAATACATTTGCGTACGGAGCGTTTAAAAAAATCGAATGGAGTGTTTAAAAAAATCACGCAACCTCGAATTTTCTTTTGCGTCAACCCTACATATTCAAAGAGTGCCATAATTACTGCCTAGAATAAAATTAACTTCCATAAAGGGATCATAAGAACAATGTTCAAAGCTAAAAATAATCCCATAAGGCCGTTCTTGACATAAAAACGTTTATATATTCTAGCATTGATTTAATCAGGCTAGATTATTGTGCTGACGTTGTTGTTATGAATTGATGTGATATCGCCAGCCAGGAGGAAGATGCCACTTGAGGGATTTTGATTCCGAGTACCGAGTAACGCGCTGCTGCTCCTATCAGGATGGATTTAACTCCTCTTCGTGTATGGGAATGTTTTAT
>CP045906.1:2347900-2371464 GCA_013387185.1 Caligus rogercresseyi
GGAAGAAAAAAAAAAGAAGGGAGAGAAGTAAGGCAAAATACTCCATCTTCTCTTTCTCTTTCTATCCAGGTAACACTAACAGAGTACCAGATGATAATCGTATATTCTCATATCAAAAGAACAATTTTGGGGGGAGAGTACGTATTTGCTTATATCTCTTAAAGTATAGCGATTTTTAGAACACCAAATATATCAAATGAAAGCTTGGTTAACCAGTTTAATATTTTGGTATACTAAATCATGTTGTTTAATAAGTAGAGAGTTATATGTACATTAAAAAAAGCCTATTTCGCGTACAAAATGACGCATATAATGGATTATGTATGCGTCAGAGACAAAGTAAAATTTTGAGAGGATACCTTGACGCAAATCTAAGAAACATATTTTTTTTTTTTTCATAATCGATTTCTTATAGGTCAATACAGGCTCTGAATCATATGATGTAAACTCAGATTGTACTGAATTCTGAATTGATAGAATGCAACCAAGGTCATTTTTGGATTTATCATCTAAAGTTTTACTAAACTTAAAAGTACTATTTTACTCTGAAGCGAACAAGTCATCTTCTACAGGCGAGTGAAGTTAATTGATACAAAAAAGCTATGAAATAAGCTAACAATACACACTCCATTTTTTCCTTGTTTTACTGAAAACTTTGTTTTATAAAAAACATCAAACATACGTCTGGTAGTAAATTAGATTTCCTTAAATTAATAATAATTATTGAAGTCTGTAACGTCCACCATTTTGAAGAAATTTGCGGAAAAAACTATATTACTAAATTTTTAAAACTTTGACCTCGTTGCGCGACCTCGTAATGTTGACCGATTTTGTTCAAACTTTGTATGTCGTCTTCTTTTATCACCAAGAAACAGAAAATCCACAATGTTGCTAACATTTCAAACATTTGAAAAATAAGAACAACCCTAATATATATATATATATATATATTCTATATTATAGTATATATATATATATAATGGTTGTAGGATAAATTGCCCGAAAGAAAATTGCCCCCGAAGGAAAATTGCCGTAGGAAAATTGCCCGAAGGAAATTGCCCGAAAGGAAAATTGCCCGAATATATATAATTTGTTTAAAACCAAAGAATTATTATCCCAAGTAGCTAGTTAGGTAATAGAATAGTTACCTGAGGTGAAAACAGTGACATTTTATGTGAGAAATTAATTAGTTTTATATTAAAACCAATGATTTGATTTTCTCAACTCTTCAAAAAGTACAATATTCTATAATCGTAAAATATAATATACATATGTTTAAAACAGTTTTAAATTATAGGCCATAGACTTCAAATAATATTTTTGTCATCAATACTGTAATAATTGTTAACAATGTTTAATATACGATAATTTTAGTGAGCATACATCCTACGAATTGAACAATTTGGACATAGACATTGTCTCTTCTTTTTGTAGAGTCTGCTATCAGTTTTCCAGATATTGGATGATTACATCCAATGGTTTTATTGAGTGCATTGTTGTATCCTTCTACACAGTTGTGTGTTCTAAGTTCTCCAGATATACTCTTGCATAGACATTCCACAAATGAGTTGGGTATCTTGGTGGATGCCTTCTCCTATTATTAATAATAATTCCTCTTAGAATTCCAATATAATTGGACTCAAAATACGAAATAAATGTGAGTTCTTCAAAAATTTCAACAACATTGTCAAGAGGTACAAATGCAAGCAACGAAAACATTTTAATTTGAAGACTAAAATCTCCTTCAGAATGGTACCGATTTTTGTACCCAAGTTCAATAATTTTTTTGTATAAACTCTTTGAAAAATGAAAAAAAGCAACCATGAAGTGAAGTTTCCGGAAATACATCTAGTAAACTATTAATGAAAGCCATTTCATAATCGATAGAAATAGAAATTGGTTGCTCAACAAACAATTTATTTAATTTTTTGAAAAATAGTCTATAAGTAGCTGCTGACTTGTTTGGTAGAAAAATAAATAATCTGGGTACAGCGATGGATGTTTCAATGTAAATGTGAACAGTTACAATTGGTAAAAAAAATCAGGGGTTATCTTGAATGTACCATCAATGGCCCATTTCCTATTATTCGTCAAATCTTGAAGGCCTGAATTCGTCCCAAATATGAGGATTCGACTTTGATCGTCCTCTCCAGAGTCATATAAAAGAAAATCCTCTTCAGAATTTTCTAGAGTTTTGAATCGGGGTGGAATGGAGAATCCCATGCGAGATTGTGGAGATGTTGGGAAATTTTCATTGATGGTCTTCCATCCTCTAACACTTCTTGCAATATTAGATAATGTTGTTAATTGTGCAATTGTAGCTTCATCGCTGTTTAAAATAGCTGTCAAACTGTTGATCGGTTGTTGTTGAGGGTTCTTTAGAGATGCTTCCTTAAGTTCTCTTCGAAAATTTATGGAGTCCACTTCTGCTTTCGTCAATCAGGCAATGTTCATTCACATACTCAACAATTTCAACTTCAGTTGAAATTTGGTGTGAATTTTTGCTCTACAGTTCTTTGCCTTCCTTTCGCAACACTCCCAATAAATAGTTCCACTATTTTCCCGATTTTTGTAATACCTATGTTGATATTCATCAACTAGGATCAATCGGTTTCTTTCACTTTTTATAAAATTTCGCCATATCTTACTTCGATAGCAACTGATATATTCTGACTAAAATTCTCCTATAGAAACAAATATTAAAAAAGACAAGTTAAACGCATATAAGGCAGATTTGCGTATGCAATCATTAATAAAGAAAAATCCTTTGTGAGATGCCACATAGATGAAAGCTAGTATTTCACTATAATAGATTACAGTTGAGTATTGGGATTCCTATACAAAACATTAAAACGTATTTCCGGAGTATAAGTAGCAGTTTTTTTGCGTAGTTTGGCCAGGGGTACGACTTTATACTTCAGTGCCACTTATATGTGAAGTTTTTCTGCCTCTTTATCAATTAAATTTTCCCCAAAAATGTTACAAAATGATTGAATCACTATAAAACGTTCCTTAGACAATTTCCATATATGTAGGTATTTTCAAGTCGACTATACCTCCGGTGTGACTCATATATGCCTTTACTCCTTCTTTCTTCATTTTTGGCCTGTCCGACTTATACTACGGAGCAACTGATAATCTGGACCATACGGTTACTTAAATATTATCAGTATTGTTTCCAAATTCTGGACATAAATGCACATATAGGCCGTGTTACAAATTGTAGTAACGAAAGTTTAAACTTTAAATTGGCTATTATTTAGTTCATAAATGAAATTCTCTTTTAAGAAGTAATATTATTTGTGGTAAAAAAATTATTTAATTGCTGACAAAATTAAATATATTTTATTAATAACTTTCTATTTTGTAACCAAATAAAATTAATATGTCTGATTATATTACTACGTATAAATTCTGATTTAAAATTCAAAGAAAAGAAAAATGAATACAACATTATTTTGTATAGAATAGGCGATATTTTGTGTTTATTACGACCTAATAATATTTCTTTGTTAGCTTAGTCTTTATAAAGTAAGAACTATTTTGATGCAAGAAATATATTCCTTAGTTAGTATTTAAATCCTGCTGCGTATGAAATCATAAACGAAACAAAAAATGGATGCCACAGACAAAGATGCACTCCCCTGCGTATTGAATAAGCGATCTATTCTGTCTTTATAACGGCCAGAGATTATTGTATGTTTTTTTAAATTATATATTCTTTTGTTCTGTTATAAACTGTAACTAAATATAATCAATTTGAACAAATTATCAGTTATTATATAAATTTAAGCCAAGCAGGTACTTCAATCAAAAGGCTCCTAACACAAATTTATACCCTTTTTTTTGAGTTGAGTTCGGACCTCAAAACGTGAGGCTTAAAAATACTGAGTCTAACAAAGAAAACACGGTGATTTTTTCTTGTAAAATTAGCTTTATCCAATAATGTAATATCTATCAAGAGCAAAAGAGCTATTATTCCAGAAATCGACCCAAAATTTTGAGTTGTCAATTTGTGTTCTAAGGGGCTAACATAACTTATTCAAGCAACAGTTTAATAACTCCTTTTTAGCTTAAATTAAGACATGGATACAATTACATTTTGAGACCGGCGGAACCAAAAATTTGGGTTTTGAGGGGCTAACATGAATTATTTTAGCATACGAGGTAGAAATTATCACGTTTTGAGGTCCAGCAGCATCCCAAAAACCCTAACATTTGGGTATAAACTGGAGTTCTTTAGGGACTAATATAAGGCTTTGGGCATTTTGGGATTTAAAAATACTAAAACAATTCTGACAATTTTCCTTTCGGGCAATTTTCCGTTCAGGCAATTTTCTATTCGGGCAATTTTCCTTCGGGCAATTTCCATTCGGGCAATTTTCCTTCGGGCAATTTTTCCTTCGGGCAATTTTCTTTCACGGGCAATTTTCCGCCTACCATTATATATATATTATAGTATGATTCCTCTATTCACACAAAATAACGCAGACAGTATCACATTGGACATATCATATTTGCATTGATTGGTAATGAAAATGTTCTTACGAAGAAGAAAAGATATGATGAAATGTTGAATCTTATGATTCAAGGTTCCGCGATATCAGACAGAAAACTTCCGTGTACTTATATAACGCATTTTTTTTACAACGACTGAGGAGAATGCTTCTTATTGTCTTTAGTGGAGATCCTGGTGATCTGACCAGGAAAATATCGACGATTTGCGCAGTTGGCAGTCCAATTCGTATCTTCAAGAGGAACACAGTTACACTTATATAACTATTTAACTTAATAAACAGTCAAAAACGGACCATATCCGCTTTAAAAAATTTTAAATTCCAGGACGTTAAGAATGAAGTGTTAACAGTAGCAGTTTCAAGCTCAATATAATAATATATATATACATATTTTGTTTAGAACTATCATAGAAGCCATCAATTAGAATTATGGGTTGGAAGTATTGATTTCTTTTTTATAAATGCTTTCTTTGTACGTTGTGAGTGTCCATCTCAAAGTAATCAGAAGAGAGAAGATGAAACAACAATTCATTTTCCCGATAGCCGTATATAAAGGCATTGTTTGTCGACTTAGTGATTCCGAATTTCTATTAATTTTGGACGTTTCTTTATCTCTGCATGGTTTAAGAGGTTAGTGAAACCTTGTTGCATTAACTCCGACTTTACAAACTATATATTATTTATTGCATGAAATAAGCTGGCCTATTTTATTTACAGATCATTTTTATGATTGGTACAAACAGAATACATAAAACACCCAAGATAATGTATGAAAAATCACATAAATCAAGTTTTCTAATTTTGTGATAGATTAGTTGATGAACTCTAGTTTTAGATGTTAAAATGTCACACAATTATTTTCCTGTATCTCAGATTGGATGTACGTTAATATCATATTAGTTTTAAAATAAATGTTGTACGGGTGTACAAAAAAAAATAAGTTATATTATAATTTTATCTTAGGGGGTGAACTAAAAGCACTCTTTTAAATCAATAAGATACAATTTTAAAAAAATTAATTGACATGTTTAATAAAATAATTAACAATTTTGCGTTTTAAAATTGCATTACTTAATTTTTATTATGTGTAGCAATGTCTTTCGGTGGATGAGGCGCGGGGCAAGAGAAGGGAAGCACTTAATTTCCTTGTCCATGAGCCAACCAAAGGGGAAGGATCTTCAGGTACCGGGAAGCATACCTTGCCGCTGCCGATAGAAAGTACTTTAAGGACATTTCTATGCTGGATAGAGACGAAATATTTGAGAAATCGATTGCAATTTTGGCCCCAAATTCTGCCTTTTATAACCGAATCAATAGATGCTTGGATGTACACGAGATATCCGCTATCTATTTGCTTTAAATTCCTTTTGGTGAGTGCTAATATTTTTTTGAAGTTCTGTAGCCACTTTTCTTTGACTAAAATGCCTGACAGGATTCTATAAGATTCGTTTAAAATTATGATTGGTCTCCAAGGCTAAATCAGATCCATTTCCCTTTTTAGGAATTAAAACAATTATTCCTTTTGTTAAAATCTTTGGAATTTTTCTTTCTTTTGCTGCTGGTCACATCTTATGTAGGCAAGTCATAATCTCTCCAGACCATCACGATATTTTTATATTTTTCTTCTGCTGCAGAATTATGAGGGTTATTCTTAACGTAGTGCTCTATGATGGTGTCCAATATATTCATCCACTCCACAGGACCCTGTTCATCATGTCTTTAAAAGTGTGCTCAAGGTGATGGCAAACTTCTTTTTACGGTCAACAATAATTTGGTCCACTCCTTTAAGTTTGAGACTTAACTTCTCATCAGTGCCGTCCAAATTTGTATCTCAACTTTGTGAGTTTTTTTTCGAATCATGAAGCCTCTCGTTTATATCCAATGGGAATTAGAGAGTAGAAGAAAGCTTGCCCCTGTCCCAACCTAGGATTTGCATCTGCTATTTCATTCTCCAACAAGCCGTATTTCAATGTCAATCATATATGCCAATATGCCTGATAGAAGATCCCTTATACGGAGCTCCATCTTCATTCTCTACAGAGAGCACAAAAGTCTCCCATTTCCATCGTTTATAAAGTCCAAACGACCGCCTTCCTCCTTGTGGATGCTTTTACTCTCTTTGAGGACATCAACGTATCCTTTTTTATTCCTCTTTGGCCTAAAAAAGCCTCATCAGGAGGCTTAGTCTGGAGGCGTTTCATGACTAACACCCCCCGGCCCATTTTAACTATGTTTTCTTTATAACAAAATGCATTAGGACCTAGGATCTTATCATTGAGGTTGACCAAAATTGATATTCCCTTCCCATAGTGTTCGAACCTGCACCCTCAACATTGAGAAATGAACAACCCTTAACTCAGATGTTTAGATCAGTTTTACTTAATAGTGATGATTATATTAATAGCATCTTGCAATCTATAAATTTTATGCTATCGCACTCCTTTATGTGATTCTGTTATTAGTATATTTTATTGTGATATGCTTGATTTGAAAATAGTAGTTTATTTTAAAAAAATCCTTTAATGTTATGCAGGTTTATTGAATTAAAAGCAAAAGTTCAATTGTAGCATGATAATTATTATTATAGGTCGAATTAATGTCATTTCTTGGCCGTAATATGAAATAGGAAGAACCCAGTTTCATGCACAAGGAAATGCATTGCAGTCATTATCTGAGAGTGCATGTTTGTTTCATGGATAAGGATATTACTGGTCAACATCGTTTTTTAAGTTGGTAAAATTTTCTTTTCTTTTTTTTATATACTATAATGTATAACATAATCATCATGAGTTGAGTTATTGTGTTTTAGAGTTTTTGATTATTTAAGTAAAAACGTTTTTCGATACAGCGACTTGGTTTAAAGATAGTCGATTTATTAATGGCGAGGGACCAATGTACTCATTATACTCCTAGAGTATTTTCAATTTAAAAGTAGTTATCTGGCTCCTGCAGTCAGTGTAATGGCTTTCATTCCATGGGGTGTTATGATGATTATGTTGCGAGTCTTTTGAATTTAAAACAACAAATTCAATCACAATTCATACGAGTTCATTCTTGGGGTGGTCAGTAATGTCTTGGGTAGTAAGGGTGAATACCTACAACCCAGTCGCCTGACACAATATAAAATAAGACTTAGCGATGGTCGAATCGACTAAAAATATTTGTTTATAATTCATGTATTCGTATTTATGCATATGCACTTGCACTAAGATGTACAACGAAACTTTTGCGATCTTCTCATATACTTGAATTGTTGCACTTTCCGCGTCGACGATTCTTTGTACTCGTACTCCACCCTGAAATGTAAAGAAAATAATACTTTTAATTGGGGTAGTTACTATATATATATCTATTATATATATATATATATATATATATATATATATATATATATATATATATATATATATATATATATATATATATATATATATAGGCTGTGGATGATTTTAATACCGACTTGACATAGAAAGAGAAAAAAAACTGAAAACATAGAGACATCTCTCTGGCTTCTCTTTTTTATTATATATAAACCCCTCCCTTTTTCATAACAGATTTTTTACTAATTATTTATTATTTATTACAAACAATTCAATACATTTTGATGCGTTGTTTCTTTTATCTTCTAGATGAATTATGAGGGGCGGTCTTACTGTCTTCCTCCTTCACTTTAAAACTCGTCGTCAAATCGGCCAAAAATGCTAAGAGAATTAATAAGCTTTGAGAGGAAGCCTAGAGAGCCTTCCGTGACGAGGGAGGCATTGAAATAATTACCATAAGAACAAGTCAGTCCCGACAAGAGACGATGGAGTTCCTCTCGTCCAGGAATCCTGTCGAATAAGTGACTCCGGACACAGGGGGGAACTCCTCTAGAGTTAAATAGCTCAAGCTGTTTAATGTAACGCAATAATAATAATAACAGCTTTGTTATGAAAAAAAAGGGAGAGGTTTGTGAGGTTTAATACTATAATAAAAGAGAGGCCGAGAGATGTCTCTATGTTTTCAGTTTTTTCTCTTCTATGTCAAGTCGGTATTAAAGTCATCCACAGCCTATTATACATATATATATAATATATAATATATATTTGTATATATATATATATATATATATATATAGATATATATATATATATATATATATATATATGAACATTTTAATATTAATCGCAGGCTTTGAAAGGGATAAATAAATACAGGCGAAATTTTGTGATGTTTGATAGTGAGCTCGCACGACTCTCAATGTTGTTTCCATTTGTATTATTAATGCAATTTACGGATCTAATGAATAGATCATCTAAATATATTATTAATATTGATTAAAATAAACCTCACGCTTAAAAAAAGAAACAATATATATTTTTTATAATAAATTCATACTTATTGACAAAAGATAATGAAGAAAATGAATTGTTTACTCAAAATGGGGGTTATTGGTGATTTTAAAATAACTACCAAAAAAGTGTGTCTTAATATTTTTGTGATGATTCAAGAAATATATCTTGAATAAAAGAATTGAAGCTCCCCACCTTAAAACACCTCTTTCAAACGTATGGGAGTGACAAGGAATTTCCGTTCTAGGTATTAATGCTTCACAAATGACTTACCGAGCTTCCTATTGATTTTACCGGATTGGCACCGCTTTGCACAATTTGATCCTGTGTAATAAAAGTAGGGAAAACTTTAGTCGCCTCACTTTAACATAAAGTTGTTGTTTTTTACCCTTCCACTAAATATATCTTCAAATATACTGAGTCCTTTCAACCGTTCTCCAAGGCTGGAAAGGATTCCTTGACTCTCAACGGGCTGAACCAGGAAATCTCCAAGGAAAAATACAATGCTGAGAGTTACGAAAAATCTTCTGAAATAATTCATATTGAATCAAGGATCATTTACAACTAATGATGATTTTATGTGTCATATCATGTATATATATATATATATATATATATATATATATATAAACAAAACACTTTTGGGGAATTCCCAGTGTTTATGAGGAGAACGTATATGAACTTTACATGATGGGTTATTATGCATCCGCTCGATTTTAGTGGGTTAATATTGCTATTCTAAATTCATATGTTGCTAATGCTATCAATAACTAATAAAGATTCACATTCCATTCAAATGAGGGTTTGCATTCATGCCATTAAAACCATTTAAAGTCTTGAATCACTTAAAAACATGGTTTCCAGAAAAAACGGCCTAGAAAGAAATGACCAAAGAAATGAAAAGGAAAATTATGAATCATGGGGAAATGATACAAATGCTTGGGTAGGCAAGCATTTGAGTGGAATGCAACCAAGTAGTGTTGAAATATATTCTTCCACAAGTTTCTTTAAATGAATAAATACTTAACCAATTATAGATAAACGATTTACTTGTGATGTTGTTAGAGAGGGCAAAAATTTATTTGGGCCGTTTTCTCCATGCTTCATCATTTCTCTTTCCTTCTTGGGTCATTTCTTCCTGGTCCATCTTTTATGGGACATTCCTTTCTAGGCCGTTTCTTCCTCAGCCATTTCTTCCTATATATATATATGCAATACAGATACATCTTTACAGATGTAACTCAATGGAAACTAATAGGCGAAAAAGGATGACATATAAGCTTAGCTTACAAATATACCAATATTCTTTATATTTATACCGTGAAGAACAATTGTTTCTAAAATGACAGGGGTGGGGGATTTGGTATAAAAAACAATCAAAGGTAATTGTAAAAAGCTATGTTTAATTGCTACAGTTTTTTTTACAAATTTACATGTAAAAGCAGTGCCATTTGAGGTTCATTTTCAAGAAATGAAAAATTGGATAAAAATGTAACCTTGCAAAAAACATATCGATACTTATTAGTTTTCAAATAAAAAAAATTCAATGTCAACAAAGAATTTCAAACATGTATCTCAAACCATTTTATATGTGTATTTAAGTATTTATTTAAGTGCAATATACTCCACTTTGTAATTGTTTAGATAAAAACAGTTGTTAGTTAATAATCCATTTATCTCAATATGATTTGTGTTTGTTTGGCTATATCAACCATTCAAAACCAAATATTGATCCACCTCTTCTTGCAGCCATTTCAGTTTGTTAAAAAACATCAATGTTAGGAAGTCAATTAGTTATGTGGAAGCTTGTTCAACTCTAAATATTTAGTGGATATCTTCGTTTCATCCCTTATTGGTTAACTACATCTATCTATTATCTATCTCTCCCTCTCTCTCTCTATATATATATATTTATATATCAGGAAACGACCGGGTACCCGACCCGGTGTCGCGGTTTTGTATACACGGGCCGGGACATCAATATGTTTTTCAATATTACATTTGTTTTTTAGACAGGAATTTTTCGAAATACCCTTTTCTAAAAAAAAAGCGTCATCACACTTTTTTTGGAAATCTTTTCTAAAAACTTCATCACTTCTTTTGGAATTCTTTAAAAAAAAACCGGCATCACTTTTTTGGAATTTCTTTCTAAAAAAACGTCGCCACTTCAGAATGTCGAAGGAACAAAAATTTATGCTAAGATCCGGCCCGGCTTGAAAAATATAAGTCCCGGCGAAAAAAGGTTTCTCGGTCGTTTCCTGATATATATTTGTATATATATATATATCCATAAAGATACCATTTCATGTTGTCTTATAAACAAGAAAAAAGCAATTTATATCTCCCCCGTGCAAGGATGATATACACAAACCTGAAGCGTTCCACATTTTTATGTTAAGGGTGCAGGTTAGACTACAGAGAGAGTTCAATCTCACAGAATCCTAGGTTTCATAGACTAATTTATGCAATGCTATAATGATTATTCATATCCATACAGATATTGCAATTCTTTCAAAGCAAATGGGCAATAGACCCTCCTACAAAAACCACTAAAAACAACTATTTGTAGTCACTCTATTTCATAGATAAGATGTTAATCTTCGTATAACCAAATATAACATTGGTAAAATATCCTACACTTTTAAGGTCTTAATACACATCGATATTTTTATCACTTGGGGCAACGAAAAGTTTTCGCAGTCAGGTTATTATTGTATTTTTTTCTTACCTATTACAAATACATGCCTTCTGACACACACACACCCATGAAGATCCAAGCATACGTGTTGAATGGTTAGACTCCATATTGAAATTATACCTACATATCTGTTACAGTGTCACTTACTTACTTTAATCATTTACATTAACAAAGGCATTTCTCTCAATTACGTCAACTTCCTCATCCTCGAAAGAATTTGTTTAGATTAATTCGTGTGTGTAGGGGGACATTTTGATGAATAACAAAGGATGATATACCGGGTGCGCAAAAAAATCATGGTGCATGACTTTGAGCCCCTGTTGTTGCTCAGAGGTCAGTTGAGCTCAAAGACTTATATTTCGTGACTTTAATCTGTAAAGTCCCTGCTTTCATATGCCGTATTGACTATCAAAATTGGCTGATCTTTTCCAGCCTGAGAACGTTATAAGTCAACTCAACACTAGGATCCTTGGGCGGACTTTGACTGGCGATCAGATTAAAGACATCGCCGAGTGATTCAGCGTCCACCACAACTCTGTCACGAGACTCAAGAACTAATATGAGGCCATTGGATCAATTGTCGATGGGAAGAGGATCGGAAGATCTTGCTCATCGCAAGAAGAGTTGATGACTTCGATTGAGGCAACCCCGAGCAACAGCATCCGGGATTTGGCTAGAGATCACGAAATGTCTGAGAATTCCATGGAGGGCTGGATAATGAAGGATCAGGAATCAAGACCTAGCTCTTGACATCTCAACAGAGAGCCAACCGTATTGAGAGAGGCAAAAAGATTCTCAAGTTGTGCCCCCGAGCAGCCCGAACCGGAAACCCGTGACTTGAGCATATATGACTTGAGCATATACCGAAAGCATTGCCTGTGCCAATCAACACCAAACTTGAACTCCCTGAGGTCTGCCGTCAACAAGGAGTGGTTCGCCATGTCCAGGGACTAGATCTGTGACTGCTGCAAGGCCTTCAGTAAAGTGCATTTGAAAAAATAATATATATAAATAATGTACACAAGAATTTTAAACCAAGCCAAGAGACATTAATCGAAAAAAGTTTGCCTTTTCTGAGGTCTATGACTAAGAATAACAAACTGGATATATATATATATATATATATATATATATATATATATACAGAAAGCGAGAGAATTGCGGTTGAAATCAATTTTCAAAGATCCTGTTGATGCAATATCAATGAGATTCTTTTGTTCAGATACCGACAGAGCAGCAGGGACAGTAGTAAAGGGATGTTGAATCCAACTCGTCACTGTCGGGTAAGTACCTGCACAACTCGGCAGATGTGTTGTGAAGTCGCGTTTTATGCCGTTTGTGAGACTGAGTTAATTTCAGAGAAAATCATGCTACAAAGAAAAGGCAACTGTCTTGATCTTGCCCACGCAGTGAATCCATTGCTTCAATTTCTGAATCATTGCCTTAATTCTTTCTTGCACGGATATATTCGAAAATTAACAAAAAATGTGACTTGTCTATGAACAATCAACATGCCTTCATCAAAGTAAAATCCACTGGCACAGCTGTCAGTGAACTTTTAAACTTCTGTGCAGGCAGTTACCATAGGAAGGAAGAAACCCTTGTGGTCTTCCTGGATATAAAAGGAGTTTTGATATTGTGGAGTTTGACCACATTATTGAGTGCATGGAAAATCACAATATGTATCTAAAAATTGTAAACTGGTACAATAATCTACTTAACTGAAGAACCGTAATTACTAGTTGGGGCGGTGAAGAAGAATCAGTGATACCAACGAGAGGCTGTTCACAGGGAGGATCCTTTCCCCATTGTTTGAAACCTTGCCTTTTAAGAATCAGTGGACTTAAATGAGAGACCAATTTTGAAAGTAGCCTATGCTGATGATCTGGTTCTTTGTGTTCGAGGTATTGACCGCCCCACCCTGGTATACCTTATGCAAGATGCTCTTATTAATATCCTTGAATGGGCTAAACGTAGAAATACAACTTTTAGCAATCCCAAGACAAAAACTATGCTATTCTCAAAACGCAAAAAGAGCTCTGACGTTTCGCTTTTTCTGGATGGGATCGATATCGAATGAGTAAAAACGTAACTTGGTCTAATTATAGACGAGAAACTTCATTGGAATGAGCATATAAATTATATCACCTCCAAAGCAAAACGAATCCTCTTTTGCCTCAAAACTTTTGTTGGGTTTGATTGGGGTCTTAGTCCCCCAAGTCTAAATGAAACCTATGTAAGGTCAGTTGTGAGCTACGGAGCAATAGCTTTCGCAGCTAAAGTTCAAACAAACACCTCTATTAAAAATCGCCTTAACAAGGTACAGAGGATTGACTTTATATCGGTTACTGGAGCCATGAGATATATCCCAACTGCTACCATGGAGGTACTATGTGGTATAGTTCCACTACATCTATACCTATATGTATAATGGAGAGAGATTTCAAACAAGAGGTGTGAACTTTCTTGGTTGGGCCCTTCAAGCAGAGGTCATCTCCAATATATATATGAATTCCTAGAAAAATATAATATAACAACTTCTCGCCTTGTTCGACAATGCGATCAATGAAAAAAAGGATACATTGTCTCAAGAAAATGGTGCATTGAGAACTTTGATGTTATTGGATACAATCATGGCTCAAAAATAGGTTCTCACGCGGCTGAGTCATCGTACGGAATGATGTGGTGATAGAGGAGCAATCCTTAAAGTGTGAAGACACTAAGACTGTGTTTCAGGAAGAGGGCACAAAGCTACTAATCCTATCCGATAGCCTTTCCACCATAAATAGCTTGGACGCTATGCCAGGAAATACAATGAGTGCTACATAAAACCCCTTGAATTCTCCAGACATCACAGTGGGAATGGTAGGGGCCATAACAATACCTGAGCCGAGTATGCCGAATTCCATTTCTTTCCCATCTACAAAATGGAAAGAGATATCCCAATATGTGATATAAGCAGCAAGGATGAACCACAAAACTGCAAACCAACAAAGGCACTTAGTTTTTAAAGCGGATAATGAAGAAAAAAATTAAATAAATGTATTCTAATAAGATAAAATACATTATTTTTATAAATTAGTTTGTAAAAATAAATCAGTTAAATTTTTAAATATGTTTATTTATTATTTCTAAGGCTGTGACAGGGACATCCCATAATATGTAATATGTGTCATTTACTTTAAAGTCGTAAATGCATTTATTTTTTATATATTTATTGTAAACGTAAATAATAATAAATTTTTAAAAACTCCGTGATATTATGATTTCTCATTCGAAATCCTACTTCTAAAATAATACTGCGCAGATTTGATCTTATAAAACGAGAGAAATATGTTCTTTTGTTAATAACACTTAATTTAAAAACGCATTTTTTGTTTGTTAATATTGTTTATTCCACAGTTCATAAAATATATACAAGCACAAAAAAGAGAATGAATATAAAATGATGTTAATGTATAAAAACATAATTACACATTTTAGTTTAAAATTTTAACATCGAATATGAACAAACACTAAAATATAATTATAATAAAATAACTTGACAAAATAAAACAAAACATAAATAAACGATAAACCTTTCTTTTATAAATCCTTGAATTGGCGTAAAAGTTTTTTAATAATTTTTCCATAAGACAGAGAACACGAGGGGAAGTAAGGAATTACATCAGCTGCCCAACCCCACTTTCCATCGGTGACAGAGATCTTGAGGTCCAACGGTCCAACGGTATCTTGCCGCAGCCGCTAGAATAATTGGCCTTACCTCCCACAGAATATTTTGATAGGTGTTAAAAATGAAGAAAAACGATACCTTTTATTCCGGTCGTCATTATTAAATAAGCACACCGATATTTTAAGTGTGCAATTAAATGACAAATCTGAAGAAAAATATTATCTAAACATAACTGAAATTATAAAACATTGTTGATACTATATCACTGTTATATATATATATATATATATATATATATGGAGAATATAGCATACTATGGATCGTTAAATGATTTATATACTATATTGTCATATATTCATAACGATGTCATTTATATTACGTTTTTACTGCAATATCATTTTTACTATGCCGATATCCCCTTTTTCTATATCGATTTTCACCATTTCAATGGCTATGATTTCTTGTCATCTTTGTATATCTTCAAATTATAATTATGTCAATATGATTATCAAATCATTTTGTTTATCTTCTTTCATCGTTATGACAAAAAAAGCATTTTAAGAGAATCCTCTTGGCTCCCCAAAAACAGATATTGGAAAAAGCAAAGTTCTTTCGGTATCAGGAAATTCTTTGATATTTTTATTTTTTCAAGGATAAAACCGTTCAGGTAGGTTTAAAGAGTATGATTAGCCATTCAACTGCGCCCGATTATGCACCATGATTATAAGAAATAAGGCGAAGAGCTTAGTTCAGTCCCACGAAAAGTTATGCTATGTTTTTTATTTATTTTGAAGCATTAAAGAAGTAGGATTAATCGCAAATGCACTTTCCCAAATAGATAGAGTACTACAAATTTTAGATACTATAATTGTGCTTGGCCCGAAAAATAGCGCATAAAAGCAAAGCGGAAGTCATTTATTTTAGGTCCGGTACACGAGGTCCTAAATAAAGTTAAAATGCATATGAAGGATTCGTTTCAAGGGGCATGGTTGATTCTTGCTTCGGTTCTTGAAATATTATCAATCGTTTTTATAATAGAAACAAGTAATGCACACAGAGAAAACAGTAAATACTCCTAAATATAGCATAATGGTTCTACATTAACGCTGCAAGATTATAAGTAATTAACTAATAGAAGATATTAGTACAAGAGGGAGTCGTGGTTTCTATTTTCCAAATCTGAAGACGTCAGCTTCTTAGGAATTTTCTCCTCGCAAAGTTCTACAGGAGAGTGGTAAGCTGTGGAAACCATAAGACTTATTGATTTTGAAATAAAGGAAATAATGTTAAAGTATTTACATAGGAAAAATACGACATTTGCCGCAATATACCTCATTATATTGCTAATCTATATAATAATTCCCCAATCTCTGTCCGTCCGTCTGTATGTCCACACGCTATCTCCTCCCACATTTATGGTCAAATTTAAACTTTGAAGGTACCTATGGAATCCTTTGGTCAAGACAGATCTAATAAACTACTTGCAAAGTGATGGGACCAGAAATGCACCAGAAAAATTACCTTTTCTGATTTTACTACCTACTTTTCAAGGTAAAGAGAGGAAAAAAGAAAAAGAAAAAAGCATCTCATGTGAATTAAAACATATTCTTTGTACAAAGTCAAAACTTTTTATGAGGAATGTTTGTACAAAACAGAAAATTATTTTAACTCATTTGACATTTAGAAACCTATTTTATCTCCACAAAATCCGTGATACAAATTTTAAGAAACTTATTTAATATGAACATATGGGCGCCGTAGGGGCCCAATATGCGAGTAGTATATTATCAAACAATTAATCGTTAAAACGTACTCCAGGACCAACACTAGCAAAAAAGTGAGAATGCCTATTTTTGGCTTATACAGGCCTATGTAGACAAACAAAAACTATAGTTGTATTTAATTGTTTGCTCCAAGATCTTTTAAAAGACGAAACTTCAAGTAGCCCTTGGATAAATAAATTATTTTAACATGATTAAAATTTCAATTCCCTTGAAAAAGAGCATTTTCGACCTAAAATCACCTTTTTGAAATTTTGAGTGGCTTGTGCAACCCTCAATAGTAGTCTTTGATGGCTTGAACTTGTACATTACCATTTTTTCATGACTACAAACCGGAAAATAACTTGGAGCCACAAAGTCGAAGCGATCGACTTCAAAACAGGAGAGGCTAAAGTTTATATATTATGTTATATTTCGATTTTATTTAAAATTGTGCAATTTTTTTATAACGATAAGACCTATAAAATAAATGTGTTTTTTTTCATTCTTAGAACCTAATTTATTATCATTCCTATTACTTTATAAAAAAACTAATCAACTAGGATGAGGTAGTCTAAAAACATTATATATAAAATAGAGATAAAACTTATATATTCTTATAAAATAAAAGTAAATAAATACTACAAAAACACCTCAATAATCACTCAAACAAAGTGTGTGTAGCCATTTATTTCCATTCTAGTTAATTTATAAAAATAACTAATCAGCTAGGATTAGCTGGTCTAAAAACATTTAATATAAAATAAAGATAAACTTTTAAAATATAATATGTAATTAAAAAAACACTTTTAAAATACAATAAAATAAAGATAAAACTTTTAAAATACAATATAAAATACAGATAAAACTTTTAAAATACAATATAAAATAAAGATAAAACTTTTAAAATACACTATAAAAGAAAGATATACTTTGTAATACAATATATAATAATTATAAAACTATAAAACCATAAATACTTTATAGAGGAATGGTCCACATAATATTTTTAAAAACGCTTGGTCATATCGGTTGTGGATGCTCCGCACAGATCACCACATTCATTCCATATTGTGAAGGCATTTCACAGGGCCATATTACCGTTGTTGGGCAGAGGGACCCTCAGGAAATATTCTTTAAAATCAATAATTTAATTCTTTGAAACATTAAAAATACATTATATATGTATATATTTAAAAATATAATTGTATATTACTATACGTTCATGTTTGATAGTTTATCACCGCTATTCTTCCGTTTCGTTTATTGTTTTAATTCATTAGTTGATGTTCAAAAAGGCAAAATCGTTGTGGAACTTATGCCAAATGTTTTTATCAGTAATTTATAAATGTACAATTTTCAAAGTGTAATTTGTGTTGTTGGATATTTTTTAAAGCTTTATTAACAAATCAATCTTTTTATAATTAGTTTATGTTGTAAAAGGAAAACCAATGTTGCGGGATATATGTTAAATTTTATTGGCTTTATAAGTAAATATGTATATATACTTAATATTTATAAATAATTTAAAATAATTTTATCATTTTAGACAATGCTTTTTGCTTGAATAAAATACAAATATGATTTTGCGAACATATATTTGAATTAAAGGCCCTATATATTGTATATACAATATATAAATATGACAAACTTATGTAGATGAATTTAAATAAGCAACAAATATGCTGCCCACAGAAGGCAAATCTAATTATATCGCGATCTGTAAAATGACCAACTTCCGATTGATAAGAGGCAGGACTTTACTAATTACCTTCTCTCTTTCTCTCTCTCTCTCTAATTAAAGATTACCCACAAATATATAATTACTCTGAGTATAAATATACTCCCCATTCCACCCGTCACATATCAATTTAAATTGAAGTCTCAGCAAGTTGAGATCTTATTTTGTATCATGAATATAAAAATGTTTGGCTCAATCTTCCTGCTTGCAATAGCTGCCGGCATTGCCAGGTCTGATCATTCCAGGCCCCCTCATCATCATAATCACCCGTCGTCCAACCATGGTTCAGCCTATCACGGGCGGGCACCCAGCTATGAGCCAGGCTATGCGCCAAGCTATCATGAGACACCAAAGGCCTATGCCTTCCGATACGGTGTGAAGGATGATCGCCGAGGCACTCACTACAACGTACAAGAGGAAACGGATGGGAAGGTGACCACGGGATCATACGTTGTCGCCCTTCCTGATGGACGTGTCAAAACAGTCACCTATAGCGCAGATGACTACACCGGATTTGTTGCGGATGTGCATTATGATGGAGAGGCAGTTTATCCAGAGAGTGTGCCACAGAGGCCCTTGATTGGAGGAGGACAGGTTATTCCACAGGGTATCCGTGGGCAGGGACCATTTAATCCATCTGTCGGACCAGCCATTCCCACCTTAAGTCAAGGGTTTGGACCAAGACGCGCAGGACCAGGTCTTGGAGCTATTAACGCAGGATTTCGACCTGCCGGATTAGCTTTTGGACCTGAACAACCTAGATCAGCATTGGCACCTGGACAGCCTGGACTATCATTGGCACCTGGACTCCCTAGAGGTCTTGGAGCTATTAACGCAGGTTTTCGACCTGCCGGATTAGCTTTTGGACCTGAACAACCTAGATCAGCATTGACACCTGGACTCCCTGGACCAGCATTTGCACCTGGACTCCCTAGACCAGCATTGGGACCTGGACTCCCTGGACCAACTCACCCTGCTGCACTAAGGTTTGGGCCTAGCCCTGTTGGATCAACTTTTGGACCTCGTCCTGCTGGACTAGCTTTCGGACCTGGACCAGTTGGGCCAACTTTTGGACCTCGTTCTGCAGGACTATCTTTAGGACCTGGACCAGTTGGACCAGCTTTCGGACCTCGCCCTGCTGGACCAACTTTTGGACCTCGCCCTGCTGGACCTGCATTTGGCCTACCTGGATCAGGACTAAGCAGAGCCTTTGGCCTACCTCTCCTGCCCTTGCTCCGGGAGTTCCTGTTTTTGAACCATCTGCTTCTCACCCAGTAAATGGATTAACTCATGACCCTACCTTTGGCTCCCCTTTTGGGGCTCCCCCAAGTCATCCCATTGGACATCATCCCGGTCCTAACCGGCTCATTGGTTAAAGAGTCAATGTATGAAAAATATATGTAGGTATTGTTTCAAATTGTTGATAAATAAAATTTGAATTGGCATGTCCTAATACTATAAATATATGTTTATTCATTATGCTCTACTGCCCAAAGGCTTATCTATCAAGTGTGCTGAAAAAAAATACTGACTAAAAACAAGTTACTATTAGTCAAAGGAAATATTGGTATAACAGTCAAAGCGATCAGTCAAGGGAACCCAAAAAAGTAGTCACTATTGATAGATGACCGCTAATCACCGACTTTAGTTATATACATGATTGTTCTGCGTGCGTAATATGAGGGGTCGCAATACAGACGTAGCTGTTAATTAGGATTTTAGTGTAGTTTTATTTGACTATTTCATTTACCTCTTTTCTCGTTTGGGGTTATTTCAGTCCAATTTCATCCTTTTGCATGACGGACTCCAAATGAGCTTACTCATGACGTCAGTAATATGTTCCAATGACATATGTCGTATAGCCAGGAGGATTATGACTAGAAAGGGAAATCTGGAGCTTAGCCTTGGTGCTTATAGATTCTATGACTGTTTTTGGCCGTGAAAGAGAGAGAGGGGTAAAGAGAGGGATAGAAGAAAAGAGAGAGAGAGAGAGAAGTTTCTCTCACTTTTTCTTTCTCCCTCTCTTTCATCCTCTTTCTCTCTTTCCTTCTATCCCTCTCTTTTTCACGGCCAAAAACAGTCATAGAATCTGTAAACACCAAGGCTAAGCTCCAGATTTCCATTCCTAATTATGACCTGCCATATCTTGCTGCAAGTTGTACGCATTTTATGGTTGTCCCATTCTCAAGATACTAAAATATTTTATTTTATTGATTACAAAACATATTCCATAAAATATGTGAATAATTAATTCAATAGATGAACTTGCAGCCATCCCTGTAAGGATTGTAAAAGAACAAACATTCAGCTTATATATTCGTCCACATTTATGGCACCAAAAACATACTTTTTTGTTATTTCTCCTAAAATATACTGGATATTATTCAAGTAAATATTATGATTCCTTTGGCTAGCTATATTGAATTGCACCATTTGGGTACTTTAATACATATAATCCAAGAGACTTCATATAGCTTATTTCAAAAATCTAAATATATGTGATTATTTTAGGATCCCTCTCGGATCCATTCCACTGGTAGAGGCCGAGGCAGGCATTTGAATGGTGCTATATTCCACAATTAACGATTGACAATCGGTACGGTATATTTGAAAGTATGACTTTTGTGACATTCACATAGAGATATAGAGAACTTATTCCCTTCAATAGCAGAGAAACATCGTTCAACTGTCGCTTTGCCAAGCGATCCCTTGTGTGAAGAACTTAAACTTCGCAAAAAAATAAACAACTACAACTTATAGTATCATAGAGCAGATGTATAAATATACATTCAATATAAGCTTATGCTATGTATTGAATACTAGAGTACCTGAAAGTGCATTTAATAACAGACAAAAAGAGACAGTACATAAAAAAACTATAGCCTTCCATTTCCTACAAAATCCAAGTACATATATTATTTAAATAATATATAAGGATAATAACAAACGACATATTCTCGAACGTAATTGGTTGAAAGAAAAGAAGAGGGAACAATTTAAAAAAGGACTGGTATTAAGCATAGAGATATAAAGATATAGAGAGCTTATTCCCTTCAGATGTATCTGTGTGTCCCATATAAACAAAGTAATTTGTACTACGTCATCGTAAGCTGATCATAGAGATAGATTATATCTCTATGATCAGCTTACGACGACGTAGTATAAATTACTTTGTTTATAGTGGACACACAGAATACAGCTGAACGATGTTTCTCTGCTATTGAAAGGAATCAGCTCTCTATATCTTTATATCTCTATGGCAGGGGTCAGCAATTACGTTGGGACGCGGGCCAATTTTTTTCAGACAATGACATCGCGGGCCATAGTTGTTGTCACAGAGGTCTGGTGGCCCGATTGAAGAGAAAGCACCACAAATTCACGCACTACATTACCTGTGTGCCAGACTCAGTGGGCGTGCTGACAAGTATCATGGATAAAGTGATGAGAGTCATAATCCGGGTTCATCAAACACACAGCACTGTCTTTTTCGCCAACTTGTTCTTGAGTCAGAGGCCTGCTATTAAGATCAGCTACTTCACAATGACGTGCGCCGTTAAGTAAAGGAAAGGCACTGGAGTGCGTCTGTGCGCTACTAGGTCAAAGTAAAATCTTCCTGCGAATGAGCAAGATGCGTGCTTCAAACGATCACCTGGCCTTCCCAGAAGGTGAAATGTCCATTTCAATTATCGCGTTTTTTTAACCGATGTTTTTGGCCGTCTTAATCAGCTGAACCTGCAATTACAAGGGAGAGGGAAAACCATTGTGGGCATTATTAAGAGATGGATTGGTTACAAGGAAGCTGGAGTTATTCCAGTCTGATCTAGCAAGTGGAAGGCTTGTGCACTTTGCAACATTAAATCACAGGGAGTGGGCCAGTGACAGGAATTATGACTGTATTCCTCAATAAATGTTTCGAAATTGATAAGATTGCTGAATGCCTTTTTTGTTTTTAAAATATGGAGCTTAAGAAAAAAAAATATTTTTAACATCAAATTAATGGTTACTGTAATTTAATCGCACGTAAATTCGTCGCGACCTTTTTATAGCCGTTTTTTTGTCGCGGGTAATACATTGCTTGTCTTTTATAGTCATCAATTTTGTCGTTCTCTTTTGTCGTGGGTATTTTTGTCACCAGCTTTTTGTAGTGAAGTATTTTTGTCGTTCGTCTTTTTCTCGTCGGTATTTTTGTCACGTAGCTTTTATGTAGTGAAGCGTTTTCCGCGCGATTTATTTTTTTACTTTGAAGACTAATCTCGTTCGCTTAATCGGGGGTACCATGGGTTTAAATCATAGAGATACAAAGATATAGCAAGCTTATTCCCTTTGTCTGTATTTTGTGTCCAATAAACAAAGTAATTTTTACTACGTCCTCGTATGCTGATCTAGGACAGAATCTATCTCTATGATCAGCTTACGATGATGTAGTACAAATTACTTTCTTATATTGGACACAAAAATACAGCTGAACGATGTTTCTCTGCTATTGAGGGAATAAGTTCTTTATATCTTTAGGGTTTAAATCTCTGCTGACACTTTTTAGGGGAGAAAAAGCACGCAGCCTAAGAGTGTTGCACACCTAAGCCTTGGTTGTTCTGCCGGGTGTACTATGGGATTGTAATAGACCACTGACTCTTATTAAGGTGAAAATACCCGGCCTAGTGTCTGAAAACTCTTGAGCTGTTTTTTTACGACCCAGAAGGGCTGCAGTAGATTTTGAACCCATATAGCACCTTAGGCTTTAAATTAGGTATATATTTTTTTAGGCCGGGTTTTTCCCCCTTAGAAGATCGGCGGTGTGGCTTTTAAACCCATGGGACACCCGGTTAAAGTAGGCGCATACCCTT
>CP045906.1:2371564-2384685 GCA_013387185.1 Caligus rogercresseyi
GGACTTTATGTATAACTTTCATAATATTAAACGGCGGGGAAAATATACATATTAAAAACAAAATTCTATATACATTAACACATTTGTTATTCACGTATTTATAGCTATCAATAAATATTTAAATCCTAAATATTCATAACTAAGTATATAACTAGATGGCAGTATATACACTCAGAAAGTGCAAACCTCCGCCGTCACGGGGTCCTTATGAGCCTTCCGAGGCGGATTTTTCACGACTGGGGCGGCGTGAGGGACGGGGGAGGATTCCTCCCGACGGAAATTCCGAAAGGAAGACGCTCCCGGCACCCTGATTTCACAGCACAGCGACATCTATTGGCAGAGTAGGCTAACTTGAAATATTTATTAGTATTTAGCTCATTTTGCATCTTAAAGAAGCACTCAGAGAAGCCAAAATTTAATCACTTGTTCCTTTTGACATTTCCAACAACTCCACAAAGTTTCATCTGAATCCGTTCCGTACTTTTTTGAGTATCCTGCTGACAAACAAACCAACAAACTAACAAACCAACAAACCAACGCCAGTGAAAACAATACCTCCTTCGGCTGAGGTAATAAGGAATTATTCGTTGTTATAGTTTTTTTATCATATGGATTTGCATTAATAAATAGGAAGTGTCGTAAAGCTTCCGTCATATGGCATATGTGTGTTTCTAAGGTTCACATCAGGCTCAATACTCGCTGCATCTATTGACGGCCACAAGATGCAACGTCAAAATTTCCATCAAGGAATTGGTATTAATTATTATTTTGGCGAAAGGTTTTATTTTGAGAGTTGAATGTATAATGAACTAAAGGGGTATACTTTTATAATGTATGCATGCTTTTACTATGACGTCATAGATAATTAAGGTATATTTTTGTCTAACCTTTATCAAGCAACTTAATGAGGAGTCATTTAGTCCTATAATTGAATATTCTATAATATATTTTGTCCGATAAATTATATATATAAATATATATATATATATATATAGAAAAAATGTAGCAAAAGGCAGGAATAATTAACATTAAACTTGTATATCCGGTTTGTGGGGCTAAATAGTTAAAATGATCTCATATCTTATATGTATTCTTAAATTATTATTTATAAATCTGTCAAATCAATAGTTAAAGATAAGTATAATTAAATAACATACTTAGCCTCTTCACTTATTGATTCAAATAAAACGAATAACATTAAAAATCTCCTCATAAGTAATGATATAATTCATTATAACTAAAAATACTCTTCACCATATGATATACGGTCTCTAAGAGACAAAGCCAGAGGCTCTTGATGCATGCGTTTGTCGGAATAATTGATATTATACTCTATGCATACACTAAGCGCAAGAAATAAAGACTATAGATAGCTATCTATGGCATTCAGAAAATGAAATGATTAAACTTTAAGAGCATCATCAAAAATAGATAAGCCAATAAAAGTTTTTTTGTCATTTCAGTTCGATGGAATTGCATCTTTTTGTGAATATAATAAGCCGTCCTTCATGGATAAAGATCCTTTATGGATGCAAAGGATGGAACGAGTTCAAGGAAAAAGAGCAACAGCATTTAAGTTTAGGAGCATCACATAATATGAAATCATACACACTAAATCAGGGCTATTCAATTAGTTTTCCAAGTGGGCCACATTTGGAATCCAAGAACTTGAGCTGGGCCGCAAAATTTCCGCGGCCACTTTTTTTCTAATAAGTCTATTATCATGTTTTTTATATTTAACATTAGTAGTATTACTATTAGTATTATTAGGCCGATGGTTACTATGCCTATTATTATTTATTTTTTTAGGCCTATTTTATATGACCTTTTTAGCTTTCATAATTGAATAGGCCTATAAAATGCACACAAACAACTCTCTGCTCCATCTCCTTTATTTAAAACAAACAAAAAATTAAGCATTTAACTCAACATTTCTCATTGTTCATGAGGCTGGCTGCTAAACAGAACAGGGCTATTTTAGCCCACTGCTGCCGGTGACTTTAGTGAGAGAAGTGGCATTTCTTGTTTTGCACAAGATCTCTGATGTTTGGCTCATAAGATGTCAATGCAATCCTAAGGCACTGGTGAATTTTGTTGTCTGTTATGGAACACCGATAACTGTTCTTAATTGCATTCACGTGAGAAAAGCTCGATTCGCAAGTGTATGTTGACATAAACATGTTGGCCGTGTCCGGCCGCATCTAGGCCGCGTCCGGGCCGCATCTGGCCCGCGGGCCGCCAATTGAATAGCCCTGCACTAAATATTGGCTCAGGTAGACAGAATATGAAATAGGTGAATAATAGGAGGTGTATTTATAATACAAGATAATAGTAAAATGATTCAATGATGATATAATAACACATCTTAACTTGATTAAACATCATCTATTAATCATATACTCAGATTTTTATTCACAGTTTAGTAAATATACGTAATATGTTAATATGTTAGTGTTACCTGGATAGAAAGAGAAAGAGAAGGGAGGGAGTATTTTGCCTCACTTCTCTCCCTTCTTTTTTCTTCCTATCCAAGTAACACTAACAGTATTACCAGATGGTAATCGTATATTCTCATATCAAAAGACAATTTTTGGGGGAGAGTACGTATTTGCTTATATCTCTTAAAGTATAGCGATTTTTAGAACACCAAACATATCAAATGAAAGCTTGGTTAACCAGCTTTAATATTTTGGTATACTAAATCATGTCAGTTTAATAAGTAGAGAGTTATATGTACATTAAAAAAAGCCTATCTCGCGTACAAAATGACGCATATAATGGATTATAAATGCGTCAGAGACAAAGTAAAATTTTGAGAGGATACCTTGACGCAAATCTAAGAAACACATTATTTTTATTTTTTTCATAATCGATTTCTTATAGGTCAATACAGGCTCTGAATCATATGATGTAAACTCAGATTGTACTGAATTCTGAATTGATAGAATGCAACCAAGGTCATTTTTGGATTTATCATCTAAAGTTTTACTAAACTTAAAAGTACTATTTTACTCTGAAGCGAACAAGTCATCTTCTACAGGCGAGTGAAGTTAATTGATACAAAAAAGCTATGAAATAAGCTAACAATACTCACTCCCTTTCTTGCTTTGTTTTTACTGAAAACTTTGTTTTATTAAAAAACATCAAACATACGTCTGGTAATAAATTAGATTTCCTTTAAATTAATAATTATTTTTGAAGTCTGTAACGTCCACCATTTTGAAGAAATTTGCGGATAACTATATTTTTACAAAAAAATTAAATCTTCGACCTCGTTGCGCGACCTCGTAATGTTGACCGATTTTGTTCAAACTTTGTATGTCGTCTTCTTTTATCACCAAGAAACAGAAAATCCACAATGTTGCTAACATTTTGAACATTTGAAAAATAAGAACAACCCTAATATATATATAATAAAGACCATATATATATACATATGTATGTATATATATATTAGCCTGTCCTGTTTTTAGGTCAATCGCTTCAAGCGATTTTCTGCTGCGTAGTGATGAAAAAATGAGATTGAGAAAGTTTCAGCCTTCAAATGCCATTTTTTTTGACTGCACATGTCACTCAAAGTTTCAAAAAGGCCGTTTTTTGGGGTCAAAATAGCGATTTTCAAATGGTTTGTGTTATTGAGTTTTAGTGATATCAGTAAAAAACAATCTAAAAAAGGTTAGGAATATTATAAAAAATATACCATGAGAATATAAATAATATTTTAAAGTATAAATAGCGATTTTCTTTCCGCAAATGTACAATATTCATAAGAATAAGCACAATATTTTCCATCAAAACGTCAATATCATGGTTCATCCTGCATCATAATTAGACAATTACTGTATCATAAAATAGCAAAATTGTTACGATAATTCTTGGGCAAATATTATCAAAAACAATAATGCCTCCTTTGGGCCAAATGAGGTCTACTCAACGGGCCTAAAACCAAAGAATATTATTTGCTTGATTGCTCCAAAAAATTTATTGAAAGATGAGACTTCAAGCTATCCTTAGAAATTGTTTTTTACTTGATATCACTAAAACTCAGACAGCACAAACCATTTGAAAATCACCATTTTTGACCCCAAAAACGGTCTTTTTGAAACTTTGAGTGGCATGTGCAGTCACAAAATGGCCTTTGAAGGCTGAAACTTTGATGCGTCGTTTCCTTTATAGCAGAAACGATTGGTAGGAACTTTTGGTATTTGTTAATTTTGAATAGGTGTTCATTCAGCTCAATGCTAGTTCTGACCACAATATTTTTTATCTGAATTCATTTAAATTTATTTTATTCGTATTCTGATATCTGGATCTTTTAAGAGTAGTTTAAACTGTCATTAAGTTTTTAGTTAAATCAATCTGTTTTCCAAACGTTAAATATATTACTTATTTGTTATGAAATTATTTTCATTTGGTTAACACTCATTTTACTCATTTGTCATTTAATTATTTAAATAGCATTGTTTCTTAAGCGTCCACAACTTCCTACCTATTAGATATTTATTTAAAAATAACTTACATCATATTTCCAACTACCTATTGATATAAAATCTTGATTTTTTCTTCGGGGTGGGCTGAGGATATCCATATAGATGTTTATATCATATTGGACTACTCAGATAAGGAATAATAACAAGTTTTATTTCATTATTGGTTACCCAATACTATTTTGAGGGACCTTTTAGTTGAATTATGATTATTGATTTGATATTTTTTCTTTGATGCAGAAGTAGTTTTTAGCGATTAATTTTTTAATCAATTATGAAGGGTAGAATTGAACATAAATGTAATTTATATAGCTTTATTTTAATCAAAAACTGGACAATACACTATATATAAGTGATTCAATATGTTATTTGAAATGTTGAGATGTAGCTCTTTATAAAGAGGTCACAATGGCTGAAATGTCTTGTAGGACCTCTGTATTTTTAATGGCCTTATTCACAAATAATTTTTATCCATACAATATGTTATGACATGATGCTTCTTGCTATGCAAATTCATTGTCGTGCAAAAAACAATTTTTTATTCCGATTTCCATTTGCTTGATGTCTTACTTGTATAACGGAACTCCGTATAGAACTTAAATCTTTTGCCAGTACAGATTTCTTAACCCTTCAGGCTCGCTTACATCCCCGTAGCAGCCTCCATTAAGATTCCGGATATCGGGGATTCAGTTGAGAGGTTTACAGGGTAAGGGGTTTGAATGCTACTTTCGGGCTTGGAGAAAACATTCATAATGCTTCTTATTTTTTAAGTTTTAACTTAAACTTACATATTCTATTCAAGATATCGGACTTGGCAGAAAGGAGTGAGATGAGCATGTAGCTCCCCCGGTCAAGCTGAGGAATTCTCCACTCCAGAACTGGAACCATAATAATATAGATTTTCATTCACTTCAACTTGGGTCGATCTAAATGATACTGTTTGAGATGTAACGAAATTGTTTGAGTTATCTTGTAGACTTATATTGGGACAAGATCAACTCAGACCATATTCTTGGAAGCCATTTATTTCAACGTCACTGATATTTTAATATAATAAAGCAATATATATATATATATATATATATATATATATATACAGGGTGAGGAAGCAAAAATGTCCTATTGACAAATTTGAATGTCCTGCCCAAACGGTGATGGTAATCAAAACAATACTTAAAATCAAAGTTCCTTACCTGTAACAACCCTTTTATTATTTATCAAACCTTGGTGGATTGTGAGATGAGCAGACAAGAAGCAAAACTAAACAGAGTTTGCGATCTACTGGATGCCCAAGTCCCTCAGAAGGACATTGCCAAGATTTTAAATATTTACTGTAGAACAAGTGCATAATAGGAGGAATGATCGCTGGATTGCAGAAACAACAGAGGAGGTCAAGGGTTTTTTCAGAACCAAACATCCAGCCCAGGTGATGGTCCTGGGAGTCTTGGGCTCAGATGGCAATAAGATGCCCCCCTACTTCTTCAAGCCAAAACACAAATTGGAGCTAATCTGTACTACAAAATTCTGAGGTACACCGTTTTGCCCTGGTTGAAGGCCACCTATCCTGACAACAACTATGTGTGGCAGCAAGATGGGGCTCCTTCCCACACATCAAACAAGGTCCAAAAGTTTTGTGAGGATAATATGGCGAATTTCTGGCCCAAGACTTTTGGCCCCCGAGCTCACCTGATCTAAACCCCCTGGATTTTTTCAGGTGGAGCGTCATTGAGTCGAGGGCCAATGCCACCCCTCATGTAAATGTGGAATCACTTAAGTCTGCAATATCCAGGGAATGGGAGGTCTACCCAAAGTTGGATATCAGAAGGGCCTGTGCCTCTTTCAGGGGCCGCATCGAGGCCTGCATCATGGCTGATGGAGGACATATTGCGTAAGCATGTTTCAAAAGCTTTCAATTTGTGTTCTTGAAGAAATCAGTTCAAAATTTCAATGAATAAAAAAGTTAAACCCAATTATAGTTGTTTATTTCCTGACGGACATTTTTGCTTCCTCACCCTGTATATGCAGGGTGCAGGATCAAATTGTCGTCTAATTTAAAACTTAATAACTTGATGACGACATTATCAAATAAAAAATTGCGCGCCAAATATGAAAACTAGGCTTGTCTGCTTTCGATGCGTCATCATGGCGTCATCCTACGAGGAGATAAAGGGCTATAAGTGGAACGAGGAGCTTTGAGGTCCGCTGTAGTCATGGCATTGGTTATTAATGGAGGTGAAATCTCCAATTCAACATTTGCTTCAACCTGAGGAGTGAATTTACGGATTGTTCAGCGTATCCGTAAGAAGCTAAAGGACACCTGGGACGTTGACGTCATCATAAGAGGGCATACAAGGAGGAGGGCGCCGCCAGGAAGGTCAGGGACACCGACTTCGTCGACAAAGTGATGAAGATGGTTGAAGATGACCCTACCAGGTCAATGAGGGCCATGTACAGGGATCTGGACTGCCATGAGAAAAGAATAAGGGACTTTGTATCTGAGGATTTAAAACACAGGAGCTACCAGATGCAGGTGGCCAGATCTTGACCCAGAAGGCAAAGGACAAAAGGCTGATGAAGTCAACAAAATTGCTCAAAGAGCTCAAGCACCCAAAGGAGCCCGGATGCTGTGGTTTTTTGCTGATGAAAACAATTTCTGTCAAGATCAGAACAAGCAGAACAACAGGTGGATAACCACCTGCACCAGCCATTTGAGGAAGGTAATGAAGACCAAGTTCCCTGCAACTGTGTTCGGGGTGGTCAGCAGTGAAGGTCATGTTATGCCTCCCCACATGTTTATAACGGGTCTAAAGGTCAATACTGAGGTCTACCTGGATGTTATGGAGAAAGTGGTACTGCCCTGGATCCAAGGGGGTGGCCGGATACAAGCCCTGGGTATGGCAGCAGGACTCAGCACCCTGCCGAAACTGTTATGACGTCGTAACCAAGGATTTGTGGCCTCCTAACTCTTCCGACCTTAATCCTTTGGACTATTTTTGTCTGGGGAATGTTGAGAGACACACCAACAGACATCCCCATAGAACCAAGGCCAGCCTGATGTACTCCATCAAGGAGGTATTCGGCAACATGGACAAGTAGAAGGTCAGAAGAGCCTGTGGCTGGTTCAGAGGCCACATCGAGGCCGTTGATGATGCCAACGGTGATTATATCGAATGAATGGCTACTCTATACCTATATGTTAGTCACAGTTTTGGTTTTCAAAACTTCTGTTCCGGTGTGTAATGGATGCAGCTCTCGCTAAAGGGTTTACAGGTGTAGCCAGATAGTCAGGTAATGGGGCAAAAGCAGATATCTCATTAGATCGAGGTAGGCCGGGACTCTAATGAAGATTACGACATCTATGAGTATCACCAACGAAGATCCCTTGGCCAGCTACCCCGAGAAGGCAAGCAATGTCTATTTAGGTTATACAACAGAAGAATAGCATAGATAAAGATGCGAAAAAAGTGTCTTTTTTGTGAAATGTGATTGGTTGAAAGAAAAGAAGAGGGAATAATAACAAAAGGGAGTTGGAAATATGCTACGCAAGTAGTATTTAAACTTGTAGCTGATGAGAGGAATGAACATCAATTCAGAGTGAAGAAATTTATACTTAAATATACTAATTGTCCCTTCTTCATGGATCTATTCCACCTTTTAATGTCAATAAAGCAATCCCTTATACTAAAAAAAAGACAATGTTGGTTGTTTTTTAATCTGCCGATAAATGGACCATTACTATGACTATCAAATGTAGAAAGAATAAAACATCAATTGCAAAAATCATGGTTATTGATGAGTTTGCAAGAACTATCTTATTATCCCTTAGTATAGAAGACTTGTAATTTAAAAAGTGCCATATCTACAATATTTTAATAATAATTAATATCACTCTCAATTTGAAGTGCATACCATAGAAAATATATCTTTAGAGTGCTTATAGAAAGGAAAAAATAGAAGCCGTTCACATGTTCTTAAAAAAATGAAAGGATCAATGCAAGGTAGAATATTTCAAGACCTAATTAAGGGGCAAGATAATTAATTATATGTCTTATTTTAACTTATTAGTGCTAACAGGCCCCAAATATTAACTAATAATCGGTGATCATATATATATAGAAAGCTTCTAGGTCCTAGGTTTAACAAGAAAATATCAACTTCAACCCCTGTCATAATACCATCCTTATTTATATATGTATGTATGTTAAAATAATCATTATCGATATCAATAAAACAACAACAACAACATATAAAGCTTCTTTAGGGAGTTTTATTATTCTACATGGTAGAAAACAAACCGATCTAATAAGGGTAGACCGGGCCGGGCGCGTATACGGGTCGTGGCACGGCAGGATAGACAGTCTTGGGAGGCGCCACGGGCTTGTATGGCTTGGGTGGTGCGGGCCTATAGGCAGGCTTAGGGCCAGGAGCTGCTGGCTTATAGGGCTTGACCTCAGGGTACACGGGGACACCCTCGTACTTAACATCCGCAATGAATCCCGCGTAGTCGTCAGCCGTGTAGGTCACCGTTTGAATGCGGCCGTCCGGGAGGGCAACTTGATAGGAGCCGGAGGTCACCTCTGCATCTGAGTTTTCCTGGGCGGAGAACTTGGCTCCGGAGTAGTCGTCAGAGACTCCGTACTCGAAGGCATAGGGCTTGGCAGGCTCTACGTAGGGCTGAGGAGCATATGGAGGGAGTTCGGAGGAGAGGCTTGGAGCCAAAAAGGCAGAGAAGAGGACGGTGATGTAAGAGAATGCATGCATCTTGGTGCTAATATGAAGAAGTAGAGATGAAGAAGGTAACTGATTTTCTCTGTTAAAGGATTGCGATTTATATACCATAATACCAATCTTGGAATATGTGGAAGCCGGCCTGAAAACATCTCAGTGTGCTATTATGATTATTATCTTTTGTACATTTTATTATTGTTATCTTTATTATTTAATTATTATTATTCTGCATTGATGAAAAATATGTTTTCTTTTTGATTATGCAGAAATAGAGGGACACAGGAAAAGGTACAGCTATGCCAAGAAGTCATAGCATGTTAAACACACGCCTTCACAAAAATACAGAATGTAGAATCAAAAATGGATATAATCAACGTCATAGATTTATATTCTCAACCATGGGGGGGAGTTACGGTATGAAAATTTAGATGTCTAATGTAAACGAATATAAAAAATAAATTTAAAACATTATCATGAGTACCCCCTAATTCTTTTTCCTTCTTAAAACTATAAAATAATCCTACAAGGAGCTGTTATTTTAAAAATGGTTAGTGCGTCAGCACTTATGTTCATTTATTGGCACTAAATATTATTTGACGAAAATTTGCAAAAAATAACAAACTCATAAATTGTTCATAGCTAAAGTTAGTAAGACTAATTTTTTTAATAAGTAACAACAAAAAAGTTTTGCTTCATAACGAAACCTTTAAACGCAATTAGGGGGGGGGGGTAAGGGGGGTTCAAATCAAAATCCATTTTTCTACGATCATTTAGGTTCTGATGACACAACTTTTGCGGGGGTAAAATTTTGATACCTTGATATTAGGTTTCTATAATACCCCCTAATATATATATATTTTTTTTTTTCTTAATAAATATAAGAGAGTAATTAACATGTTAAGTACTGGGGCAATTTGCATAAATATTACTAATTTATTACGTTAATTACTCGCATATTATTATATATTTTCTATAATATTTTAAAACAACAT
The DNA here is from genome assembly GCA_013387185.1 of Caligus rogercresseyi. NCBI lineage: Eukaryota > Metazoa > Arthropoda > Copepoda > Siphonostomatoida > Caligidae > Caligus > Caligus rogercresseyi. The sequence continues at coordinate 2,381,772 of CP045906.1, forward strand.
TTATATTGAAGCTATTCATTGGCGAAAAAATTTACAACGATCAATCACACCTTAACTGTTAGGTCCGTTGAGGAAACCGGTAGCGTTATTTGATTTTGTTCAAACTTTCACAAATAAATACATAGTACGTAGACTCTACATACACTTGTGATATAGGTTTATTTATCACATGTTTCATCTTAATGTCGAAGATATATAATGTTACAATAATGTGTTTTAGATAGACAAAAGGGAATTTTAAAAGAGAAATAATGAGTTGGAATGTCTTTATTTTAATAAATCTTTATCTATCTTTAAAAATATGAAAAAAACAAGTAGTATTTCATATATGAAATCATTCAAATTGAACTATAAAGCATGAGGAAAGTATATGTATTTGTGGTTCACCTAGACATTGCATTAGCCTTTGTAATGTGACGTCGAATTGTGGATATTATTATAATCCTTGCTAGTAGGGGAATATTTATTTAGAGAAAAGCCGATAGCACATATTTTAATATAAAATGAAAAGTCGAAGTGCCCTTCCATTCAATAAGTATATTCAGCAAATTGTGACGTCATACCATAGATATTCATGGGAACCCTTTCCTCTTGTATAAATATACGTGACGTCAGAATCTGGTGAATAATGATCTTTTGTGAACCTTTACTTTAATAAAAGCTATTACTACATATATAATTTAATATCAATTGAAGTTGGTACGCCAACTAAAATATTTTCCACAGAAGCATCTGACGTCATGTTAAATAGATTCATATTATGCCAATAGGTACCCTAAAATGAATTTATATTATACAGACGTCAATAAGAACCACCAACAAGCGGGAAGAATTACATGTTTATATTTTTTTGATGACGTCCAAATATTAAATAAGATTACGAACTATTCAGTAATCATGAAAAAAACATATCTATTATTCTAAATGGTGTCCCAAACAAAGGGACCAGGAAAATACTGCCTAGGAAGAAATGGCACAAGATAGAAAAGGAAAGTAATGACCCAAATACATGAGTAGGCAAGTATTTCAATGGAATACGACTAAATATTGAAGGATTACTACTTCTCATATAAATTGAGCAAAAGTAATGACAAAAATAATTTATTTTTAGCAATATAAATAAATAATTCCATTTTATTGTATAAAGCTTGGTAAAGATTTATTTGTGTCATTTTTTCCATGCGTCATAATTTTTATTTTTTCTATCATGGCTCATTTCTACCGGTTCATTTTTTCTTTGACAATTTCGTTTTAGGCCTTACTTTCTACGGCCAATTATTCCTAATACAATTATAAAATGCAAAACCACCCCAAGTGATGGCACATATATTCTTGTGACGTCAATATATAAAGGATAGCATGATAAATTTATTGTAGAATTAATACAGAATTTAAATTTAAAAAATAAAGCCATATTTAACTTTAACCCGAGCTAGTATTTGGTAGAAAAATCTACCGCCGGTTCGATATTCGGTAAATACCTTCTACCGATCGATATCGGTATTCGGTAGATTTTTTAGATATCTACAGCATCGATCGATATTCGGTACGGTAGATAAGAAAGAGGGAGAAATTTATTTATGTATCTGCTCTATGACTTCTTCATATGTATTTAATATCGTACAATTTATAACAAAGGACAATTAAGTACAAATTTTGTTATAGTTATTAGAGATTATTTGAAATTTAATACATACTATCTTATATAAATTATATATGTACTTGGATTTTGTAGGAAATGGAAGGCTATAGATTTTTTTCATTTACTGTATCTTATTGTCCGATATTAAATGCAATTTCAGGTACTATAGTATTCAATGCATAGCATAAGCTTATATTGAATGTCTATTTATGTATCTGCTCTATTATACAATAAGTTGTAGTTGTTTTATTTATTTTGCAAAGTTCAAGTTCTTCACACAAGGGAGCGCTTGGGCAAAGCGACAGCTGAACGATGCGTCTCTGCAATTGAGAGAATAAGCTCTCTATATCTTATGTCTCTATGTGAATGTTACAAAAGTCATACTTCAAATACGGTATTTGGTAGTTTTCTACCGAATATCGTATAATCGGTTCGGTATTTGAAATCTACCGTCGGTAGTATCGAATACAGATTTACATTCGGTAGTCGCAGCTCTGACTTTAACCTATAACTTTATTATATGATTGATACGATACCCTCTAATATCGATTGCCCTATTTTCACAATACCCTGATTTAATCCTTTACCGAATAGTAATAACAATAATAATAATAATAAAAATACAGCTACACCTTCTAATTAAAGATTCCTCCCTTCCTTCTATAACTTCTCCTTACCAAAAAGACCAATAGATTTTTTTTTAGTTTTACCTTCGTGTTCGCGGTTTGCCTGAAAAAATTATACTTAAAGTTTTTCAGGAGCATCATCATAATATTCTTCATATATATAACCAGGCCCTTCTTACTAACATGTTCATATTTAACATATTTTACGTTTATAAATATAATATATATATTTTATACATTTTTTCCCCTTAATGTCCTATAATGGAGGGTATAATTTATGTGTAATTATATGAGTCACATGATGACTACTTATGTATGTGGAATAAGGTTTGTGTATGAATATTTCCGGTAGGAAGTGCATAAAGAAAACTATTGGGATCATGCGCATACATTGGAAATGTTTGTTCTATCCAAGGGGACGATATACCTACATGTGTTATCTTAACATAAGGAATAATTCTACAAAATTCCGTGACGTACTGAATTAAATATATAAGAAATGAAACTCGTACTGAAATAAAAAATATAATTATTTATATTTACCCTCTTCCATGTTTTATCCTTACGACTTCATTACTTTTATTGCATTTTTACGAATGTTAATATGAATTTCTTAGTTAATTATATCTGAAATACCAAAAATATG
>CP045906.1:2384785-2397414 GCA_013387185.1 Caligus rogercresseyi
TACCAAGATAATCTGTCATGAAATTAAAAAAAACTTTATGAGGTTTTGTTATATTTATTTATGTACATGTTTCGTTAAAAATAAAAGATTTTAAAATATATTAAACTGTAAATTTGAATTATAATGTGCATTTATGGTTTGCTTTATACAACTCTTCGGAAGATATTTTGTTTTTTTATGTGACGTATTTATTGTATTATGTCATTGTATTGAGGAAGCAGATTTTAACTATAGATGATATGATAAAGTTATCATAATTATATATTTAAAAATTATATTCCATATTTTATAAGGAATTGGGTGCTCAAAAAAATGGACTAGGAAAATACGACCTATGAAGAAATGGCCCTCATAAAAAATAGACATGGCAGAAATTACCAAACATAGAAATAAAAATCAGGACATAATTTTATGGAATTGTCTACATCAATGTGCTTTACGTATATAAAGCTTGCTACATACATTTTGTAAATAATAATTTTTCCAGTTTAAAACATTTTAATCCGTAATCTGCGAAATCAATTACTACAAAAATACAATACACCAAAATAAATAAACAAAAAAAATATCAGGGCATTGCACAGAAACATAGATAAACATTTTAGTTCACATTTATTGCCCTGAAGGATTATTTTACTTAATTTACGTATAAATTACAATTGTTATATTTGCTGAAAAAAAACAATATGTCTCTATGAAAACTTCTTATTTTCTTTTTTATAATTATTCATTCACATCTTCGAGGAAATAAAATTTTCCGTTTTTCTAGTAAAATACATTGTAGGGATGGGGAGAGCAACTGTTAAAGGAAATGAAATATATATAAAAACGCTTAATAAAATATAAAAATATAAATACATACTTCGTAATAAAAAAAATGTAAAAAATGAAAGGGACAAAAACGCATGTCTAGGGAGAAGATTGGCACTAGAATTTACTATACATCTTCTTTTATTAAAGTTCTTAAAAGCAGTAGCTCCTTGTCGATTCAAGTATCGAGACGGTAGGAATTGTTCGGTTTGTAGACCGCGCCGCGTAGATGAAGAGTAGGATTTTGTATTAATCATCTCAATCTATTAAAAGTTCTATTTGAGGGAGATAACATCACCAACCATTCCTACTTGAAGATTGAAGTTTGGAATTCATTTTGATACGCTCCGAAGCCATATTTATAACATATTTAATTTTGTACAGTTATAAATAAATGCAAGATGTTTCCGTTTCTTTGCAATAAAAAATGCAGTTCCTGTCAATCGTATTCTCCATTGGTTTATTGGTGAACAGAGAAGATCTCGACATTCTGTATCGGAACCATTTGTCTTTTCTACTTGTGATAGTGTTACCAAGAAGTTTATATTCTTCATATAATATGTAGATATGTAGGATATATTTATTGTGTCATCAAGCCATGTCCACGTTGGCGCTCCCAAACTCGGGAGTTTGATCGAGATGGCAGCGTGGCTCGAGCAGAAGCACCAATCAGATGAGCCTTAGTGTTGCTTCGACTACATAGGTATTTATCGTTAATTTTTTGCTCTAGTAAAGACTTTATATATTGAAATTCAAATTGAATTGCTTTGTGACTAGTGGGGAATTTATAAATAAAAACATTAGTTTCAAAGAGAATATGAAGGTGATTCAGCAAGGTAGCAATCCAAATGAAATAGTGAAAATGAGAAAACGCAATTTAAAGGTTTATTTCAGACGCATTTTATGACCAGTTGCGCACGTTTTTACCCATGAATTTTTTTCGATAAGGTCAAATTATTTTCTTTCAATTGGACTTATTGTTATAGGGATCAATTCCACATGATCTTTCGATATGATCCCTCAAATATAGTCCTTTTTCATAGCCTAAGAGATTTATTACTAAGCAATTATAATATATAATTAGCAATTATCGGAGCATGTATTCATCTAATCAAAATATATTTAATAATACAAACGAAGGATATTTTTACCAACTATATTATAGTGATGATTACTCATTTTACAAAAAAAAAACAATTAAACTAGGATTCTTGCTGGTCCACCACATATTAGTTTTAAAAAGATTCGGGGATATATCGTCCTTTTGACACACGTTTAGTTTTGTTAATCTTTAATTATTGAGGAATATTACAATCGGCAAATGCGTGAAAATAATATATTAAATGATACACACTTCATGCAAGGTTTCTTAAATTTAATAAATACTCCTACATTTGGAATTGGCTGAATTTTTTTGAGCTATCAGCAATCCCAATTGTAAAATGATTTATTCCATGAATAGGGAAGGTTAAGCACGTTAAATAGGACTCAGATATACTGTATATCTTGCTCCATCATAAGTCTTCCCTACCTCATTAAAATTTTAAAAACCATGACTTGGCAAGACACATACAAAATAAGTGAACGTTTAAGAGGAAATGGATTTTTTTCGTTAAAACTTTGAATCCATTACCAAATCGTAAAATCTCTTGTTTTAAGAATGATCGCACTAACATGACAGGATCCCACATGCTTATAAAATTTTTTTGTCCTTATTTTGGTATAAAATGTTTTTGTTCTTATTTTGGTATAAAATGTATATACGATTGTATGAAGGGTTCCATAAAATTACCAGAATGAAGCAAAAAATGGCGAAAAGATTTTCAAGCCCTGATTGGTTAAAAGAACCATGTGGAGGCAGTTATAAAATTCCGAAGACGTAAAATATTTTACTCATTCCCTGTTATAAAACACACCCATTTTCTGCATTTTAAGGTTTAAAAAAGATTCTATATACTTTGCTAAAACGCCTTCTAAATTTTATATGTGTAATTCGAAATAGTTATAGACATCAATGTTTCGTTTCTTTACTTTAAATAATTCACTCCCATCCCTTTCTGAACATGAAGTATTTAAAATGAGCTTATGTCAGTCTATTTCCTTGGAATATTCATTTGTGAATATCGGCTTATCAATTATCCGTGTAGTAAAAGTCATAATACCTCTCCCTACCAGATCCAGAAATAAGGAAACAAATCATGGGAAGCTAACAAAATTAGCAAATTTTTAAACAAGTTGAGGAAACTCCGTTTAATATCCTGTACGCACAAAACATCGAGACTAAGGACAGGAGGTGTTTCATCGTGTCTGGTTCTTCCTTATTTTCCTCCTCTAACATTTAGAACAATATCATAGAAAATTCCAATATTACTCATTATTTCATAACGAGGGAAGGAAAAAGTCGGTCATCTTATGGTGCAAAAAATTAATCTGAATCATCACTATTTAATTTTGTCTAGAAGGCTTTCCTAAATCTATTAGATAAAAAATTACTTTAAAACCTATGTTAAATTAAACTGTTAATGAACATAAAGTACCTTGCTTGGTTCATAGTAGTCATTTGAGATTAAAAAATGTTACATTATTTGAGTCAAGACTGTACACTATGATGCAAAATAGATTTATACTAGAACTCATACTCTTAGTTACATTTCTTGTGAAGCAAAGATACGTTTTTAAAGTGAAAAGACTTCCGTGTTCACCTTATTCAAGGATCATTCTATGTTTTGGGACTTTGTATAATCTAAAAACATGAACAATAAGAAAATTAACGATAAAATACGAAACAGAAAGAAATTATCGAGTAAAGAACCATATAATTATATAATATATATATAATATAGTATATATATATATATAGTATATATATAATAATATATATATAAATATATATAGATATATATATATATATATATATATATATTATATATATATATAATATATATATATATATAATATATATATATATAAATATATATATATATTTATATATATATTATATATCATATACATATATATATATATATATATATATATATCCTGTCCCGTTTTCAGGTCAATCGCTCCGATTTTTTGCTCCAAGCACTTTTCTGCTGCGTAGTGATGAAAAAATGAGAGGGAGAAAGTTTCAGCCTTCAAAGGCCATTTTTTGTGACTGCACAAGCCACTCACAAGTTTCAAAAAGGCCGTTTTGGGGTCAAAATGGCAATTTTCAAGTGGCTTGTGCTGTCTGAGTTTAGTGATATTGAGTTAATTGTTTTTCCTACGGGTTGCTTGAAGTCTCATCTTCCAAGAAATTTTTGCCAGCATCAAGCAAATAAATATTTCTATGGTTTTTGCCCGTTCAGTAGGCCTCTTTTGGCCCAAAATAGGCAATTTTTTTGCTAATATTTGCCCTAAAAACTATCTTAGCAATTTTGGTATGTATGGCAAAATAATTGCCTTATCACAATGCACGTTTTGTGCATTTCATAATGATCAAGATGATGTAGACGTTTTAATAGAAAATATGTACATTTGCCGAAATAAAATCAATATTTATACTTAACAATAGTATTTATTTCTTCATGGAATAAGTTCTTTTATTATAATTTTACTAACCTTATATTGGTTTTTAAGATGAGTAAAATAACTACTAAAATGTTAATTCGTTTTCACACCAACCAGTGCACTACCCTTGGTGGATGGTCCCCCTAGAGATCTATTCATATACCGTGACTTATTTGAAACTCAGTATTTGATGTTTTTAAAGATTATTTTTATTCCTTAATTAATTATTTTTATTCCATATTATGAGATATAAGATGCCAGTTCTATGTAGGTAGTCTCATCCATTCCATTTTTCTTTGTAGTAATATTATAATAAAAGAATTAATTCCATCAGTAAATAAATAAATTGTTAAGTATATTAAGCGATTTATTCGGCAAATGACAATATTTCACCAGAATAAAACAATATTCTATTAGAACGTCTACATCATCTGATCATATGAAAATTGCAGCAAAACGTGCATTATGATAAGGCAATTATTTTGCCATGAAATAACAAAATTGCTAAGATAGTTTTTTAAGGCAAATTAGCAAAAAAAAAAAACAAAAATGCCTAAATGGGCCAAAAGAGGCCTACTGAACGCGCCAAAAACCATAGAAATATTATTGCCTAATGCTCCAAAAAAATTTTGGAAGATGAGACTTACCTTACCTTAGGACAAAACATAACTCGACTTCCTAAAACTTCAGACAGCACAAGCCACTGAAAATGCCAATTTTTGACCCCAAACGGCTTTTTTGAAACTTTGAGTGGCTTGAGCAGTCACAAAAATGGCCTTTGAAGGCTTGAAACTTTCTCAATCTCATTTTTCATCATACGCAGCAGAAAAGTGTTGGAGCAAAAAATCGGAGCGATTGACCTGAAAACGGAACAGGCTAAATATATATATATATAATATATTAGTTCAAAATCAATATTGATATCATATTTATTATCAAATATTTTTCAAGTGGATAGTGTTTAATAGAATGTGTGTTTAAATATTAAAATCGAAGACTATATGAACGATTAGACCTACGGATTTTAGATCACTTTTTGAAAAAAGGCTTTGAGCTCTAGAAGTTTCAGACTTTGTTTAAGAAGTTCAAAGCTAAAAATATTTTTGAAGTACAATTTTGAATTATGTTTTATTTAAATTTTATTGCTTTGATATATGTACTTTTATTGGTGGCAGTAATTTCATCGCGAGTAAAATTTGTCGTGGAGCTTTTTATAGCCGTTTTTTTGTCACAGGTAAATACATCGCTTGCTCTTTATAGTCAGTCAATTTGGTAGTTCCTTTGTCGCGGGTAAATTTGTCACCAAGCTTTTTGTAGTGAAGTATTTTTGTCGTCTTCTTTTTTTTCGTAGGTAATTTTGTCACCAAGCTTTTTTGTAGGAGCATTTTCCGCGCTGTTTTTTTTTTACGTTGGGGACCTATTCATGGGGACTCTGTCTGGGGGTCCCATGGGGTTTGAAATCTACCCTTTATTATACTTAATAAACTTACAAGTGTAAAATATTGGTTTTCTACCATTTCACATAATGAGATAAAAAGAATCAAAAATTATTGTTATAAATCCGATTGGTATGGAAGCAAAGGTTGATCATGGATAACTGTATATTCACTTAAAAGTTAGGGAAGGATAATAAATAATGCCCTGATTGATGGGAAGAGACAAACGACTTTTGTGGTGTCAAAAAAAACGAAAACCACTTGAGTCAAATCAATTAATATACGAAATAGTTTTAAAATATAATGTGCAACTGACACTGATCTCAATTTTTAGTAGATGCGTTCATTCACCAAATAAACTATTTTAAACAATCAAATCTATAAAGAGCAATAAATAATCACAACCACCCTTATGGAGTCGAGACTCAAATTAACCATTATCAAAATATTTGAGCATTAAAATAAATATGGAATGCTCCCGATGGAGAGGGTGATCCTTATTATGGGGTCCCTTCGTATGAGGACAGAGAGACATCCATGAAAGAATGAGTGGTCCAGGAGTCCGTCCAATTATGGAAAAGGTTATTATAGGTTATGTGTTTGCATCTGAGCGACCTTACAAAGATGTAAAGGCCTAGGACCTTTAAGGATTATTATTTAAAAACGAGGTGGCCGATTGGCAATTCAATCTATTGCAGATGTGAAAGAAACGGCTGACGAGAGATACTTCGACTTGTTGAGAGTTAAATATGCAAAATTTAGCTCAAATGAAGCTTTGACTGTGTTTAAACTGCATACAATGATGCCGAGTTACTCTATGTATGAAAACAGGGTTCAGTTAAGAAATACAACGGTATAACTTATTAACAAAACGGAAGAAAATATCTCATGAGTAGTCGCTATCAAGTTCTCCCTTTATGAATCAGGGGTCCAGCTCTGCAAAACTGTCAGTTCAGCCACAGCTGCATCATAAATAATAGCATTTCCGTTCTAAGGACATTTAAAAAATATATGGGTCAGCTGAATTTCCAAAAGAAAACCAAGTAATATTTTTATATATAAGTATTTGGGATGTTCAAATAAAGAGATATAAAGATATAGAGAGCTGATTCCCAAAAGCAGAGAAATAGCGTTCTGTTGTTTCTGTGTGTTCAAAATAAACAAAGTAATTTATACTACATCATGTAAGCTGATCATAGAAATATATCTATCTGTATGATCAGCTACGATGGACGTAGTACAAATTATTTTGATTATTTGAACAAACAGAAACAACAGAACGCTGTTTCTCTGCTATTGGGGAATCAGCTCTCTATATCTTATATCTCTATGGTTCAAATCCGATATAACCCATTAATGTATAAAACAACAAAAACCCGAATAGAAATGGTTGTTATACACCTCTTATAGCATATATATGTAGTTAAGAAGGATTTTAAAAATGGCAGTGTCTCTTCTATGAAGCAATTACGTCGTCCTTATAGGTCCAATAATGTACCTCATTTCATTACAAACACTGTCGAGAGCTAGCCTTGCATAAAAAGTATATAGGTACATGCATATAATATATCATTATATCCAGGGACACGAAGCCTCATATGACAATAAAGTGAAGCAAATATTAACGAAATCGAGGAAAAATGAGAAGGCCATCTGTCGGATTGTAGGTAGTGACTTAGATGTGTTATTTTAAACTAATACTCACATTAAGATGAGGCCTTACTTGTCACGAATTTTAAAATTGTATCCTTTTTAAAGAGCCGAGGCTCTGATAAAGGGGAAAATACTTTAGGAGGACTCTTGAACCATGAAAAGGCAAAACCATTGTTTCATCGTCGATCAAATGGAATTTTCTTGCCCATATTAAAGCTGCAATAAAAGATACATATATAATTAGAATCCAACCGCCATCAGATCCTTCGTACGTTATGCCCTACCGATAAAACTAACATATATTTTACCCATGTTTAAAGCAATGAAAATAGGAGGTCCTTACTAACGAATGACTTTATATATAATAGTATTTAAAATAATAAAACTAGGATTTTTTTGACGTGTTCGTCATATATGTGTTTTAATATAGAATTTCATTCAAAATAATGATATAAATAAGGGTGTGTATTTAAAACGCTCGAGCGGATATCCTCAAAATTATCGATAGTAAATTGGAGCTGGGTGTAGGGCCTAGGAGAAGACTTGTAGGACAGGGGCGGGCTTGTAGGGTTAGGAGCAGGCTTGTAGACAGGGGGCGGGCTTGTAGGGCTTAGGAGCATGTTGTAGGGATGATAGACAGGCTTGGGAAAAACGGGGGTTCCCTTATAGCTCACATCCCACGTATCCATTATAATGATCCGCTGTATAGGTCACACTTGAAGGCGGCCATCAGGGAGTGCCACCTGATAGGATCCGACACGACCTGTGCATCAGAGTTTCCTCAGCGCCAAAGTTGAGACCGCGTAGTCATCCTGCACGCGGTACTGATAGGAGTAAGGCTTAGGAGACTCGTCGTAGTGTGAGGGCTGATGATGCTGTTTGTTATAGGAGGAGGGGGTATACTGAGAAGGCTTAGAAAGGCTAAAGACGGGGGTTGTGGGTAAGCACTGAAGGCCTCAGCCGACACAGCTAAAAGAGATAAGATGGAGGCGGATAATAATAGCATGGTTGTTACAAATATTTAGTTTTAGTTGGGTCACTTGGCATTCACTGTCAATCTGTAAACTGATACACCTTTCAAAGAGACCCTATTATTCACCATCCTTAAGTGTGACTTTTTTCTTCTTTCTTACTTGCGTAAGTTAATTTGTGTGACGCCCCCTTAACTAGATAAAATATAATAAACACACTGTCTCCTTCCGTTTCTAAATATTAACTGTTTAAACCATCACGTATTTTATGGTCTTTAAGGAAAAAGCGAAGGAATTAAAAGTAGTAAATGACAATGTAAATATCTTTGCTATGAAGAGCCTCCTCTCATAGGTAAGGTCTATGAGAAGGAGGGTGTTATACGGATCAATGAAGTTACAATTGGATAACTTTTAATGGAACGTGTTTTTGTTTAATTTGTTTTAAAATAAAACACTTAAAATTTTGGATTTGAAGGACAATTTATTTATTTAGAGTGGTCGTTTCCTATTATAAACATTAATCATTTTTCTGATGGTGGTGTGGTTTGACTCGTGTTGTTTGTAATATGTATATTGTTGTATATGTAGACTCTATACACATCATATAATAAATGCTCCTCTGGGTATGATGAGAATATATAATTTTATATGTATGGATAAATAGTTTATGAATATGATTGGTTTTTCTTATGGAAATAAGGAATTCATGAAATCTATGCAGATGTATAATTATTTAATATACATTTATATTAACTATAACTACTATGAACAAATAAAATGGTATCTACTAATTGCATTTCTAACTAGAGGCATATATACACTCAGAGAGTGTGTACCTCCGCCGATCCCAACAACATTCCCATTCAAACATTCTCCCTTTCACACACCCGATTTCTATTCTAATCATTGTTTCCTCTCTGTTAGCCATTTTGCATATTAAAAAAGGGGAACCGGACTTTTGTTAGACAGCCATTTCTTAGACGGACACTTCTTAGACGGACATTTCTTAGACACGGACATTCTTAGACAGCCATTTCTTAGACGGCCATTCTTAGACACGGACACTTCTTAGACAGGGACATTTCTTAGACACACATTAAAAATGTACTCACAATTAAAATAGGCCCTCGGGTTCTGCCGAAAACAATCATGGTGTTTCGAATTACAAATCCTCCACCAATGGGCCTCGGGTTCCGCCAAACACAATCGGGGTGTTTTGGGGTTAAAAATCCCCCGCCAAGGGGCCCTTGGGTTCCACCAAACCTAATCGGGGTGTTTTGGGTTACAAACCCATCGCCAATGGGTCCTCGGGTTCTGCCGAACCAATCGGGGTGTTTTGGGGTTACAAATCCACCGCCAAGGGCCCTCATGTTCCGCCGAACGCAATCGGGTTTTTGGGATTACAAATCCCCGCCAATGGGCCTTGGGTTCTGCCAACCCAATCGGGTGTTTTGGGGTTACAAATCCCCCGCCAATGGGCCCTTGGGTTCCGCCAAACCCAATCGGGGTGTTTTGGGGTACAAATCCACCACCAATGGGCCCTCAGGTTCCGCCGAACACAATCAGGGTGTTTGGGGTTACAATCCCCCGCAAATGGGCCCTGGGTTCCGCCAAACCTAATCGGGGTGTTTGGGGTTACAAATCCACCGCCAATGGGCCCTGGGTTCTGCCAAACCTAATTGGGGCGTTTTGGGGTTACAATCCACGCCAATGGGCCCTCAGGTTCCGCCGAACACAATTGGGTGTTTTGGGTTACAAATCCCCCGCCAATGGGCCCTTAGATTCTGCCAAACCCAATCGGGGTGTTTTGGGGTTACAAATCCCCCGCCAATGGGCCCTTGCGTTCCGCCGAACTAATTATTAATTTCGGGTTACAGTCCCTGCCAATGGGCGCTCGGACTCCGCCAAACACAATGAGCTGTTTTTGGCGTTACAAATCCTCCGCCAAGGACGCCTTGAAGTATTAACTTACAATGTATAAATGTATAAAATAAAGTTATGTGTGACAAACACAAATATATTCATTTATTCCTCATGAAAAGGCAAGCGTAAAGCCATTTTAAAGAAACAAGAAAACGAAACTATATTTTTTTAGGCTATGCTAGGCAAGTATACTCTTGTATGTGGTAGTGCAGTAAAAAACATTTCGCAAAAATGTTCAACATAAATGAATGCCAGCAGCATCAATTGCACAATTAGAATTTTGATTCCTCAGTCACAATTATTAATAATTAACGGCTAAAATTAATTACCCATGGAAAGAAAATCCAACTGATCATTCATCCATACTTAAAGAGACCCAAATAATGTATAACACAGATAAGACCCAGATTCTTTAAGCGGTGGGTTCGAATTACGTATATTAGGAAATTGACGTGGGATTAGGTTTTAAAACTCAATATGTGTATATACACTGGCATATCCCGATATTTGTTTGGAGCTTTTTAAAACACTCATAGTCGCAAGATAAAAATCTAAGGGTTCATTGGCGGTATTTATGAGACATTTCTTATGGGATTTGTAACTCGAAAACAGCCCGATTGTGTGGGCGGAACCTGAGGGCCCATTGGCGGAGGATTTGTAACCCCGAAACACTATAATGGTTTTCGACAGAACACGAGGGGCCATTGGCGGAGGATTTGTAACCCCAAAACAGCCCAATTGTGTTCGGCGGAACCCGATGGCCCATTGGCGGGGGATTTGTAACCCCAAAAACCCCGATTGTTTTCGGCGGAACCTGAGTGCATTGGCGGGAAATTGTAACCCCAAAACACCTGCGCACAGTGGGCTTAGAACGGGGGTCAAGCGGACATTTGCTGTAATTTTTGAACCCTTGATCCAATTTTGGCCATTGAGGGCTCATTAGAAGCGTATGAGGCCATAGAATATACAGAAACCAATTTAACATATAATTTTTTTGGGGGGGTCTGGGCCCCCCATTTAGGAGAATTGGGCGGATATCCCGAAAACACGTTTTGAGAATATCTTGACAAATAATGATGCTATAGAGCCCATTGAGGCTCGTTAGAAGCGTCTGGAGAAGTGGAATATATAGAAATCAATTTCAATTCAGATTTCTGAATTTTGGGGGTCTGGGGCAAAAAACCTCAAATTTAGGAGAATTGGGCAGATATCCCGAAAACACGTTTTTGGGAATATCTTGACAAATAATGATGCTATAGAGCCATTGAGGGCTCGTTAGAAGCGTCTGGAGAAGTGGAATATATAAAAATCAATTTCAATTCAGAATTTCTGAATTTTGGGGGTCTGGGGCCAAAAAACCTCAAAATTTAGAGAAGGGACGGATATCCCAAAAACACGTTTTTCGGATATCTTGACAAATAATGATGCTATAGAGGCCAATTGAGGGCAGAGTTTTGCTGAGGATCTTCATGTCTAAAAAGAACGTTATACAAAGAATATTTTCAAATTTGGATCAATATTTGACCGAAAAAGGCTTGAAATGGCGCAAAAATGAGCTAAAATAAGCAATAATCATAGAACAGTGTAGTTGATGGTTTTATGATGCCATATTTGGATTCAGCACCCCAAAAACATAGAAAAAGTGGTCTGGATCATGAAATTTGAGTAAAAAATACACAATTGTTCAGATTTCTAGATTTCAAGCATAACGGAAAAATTTAGGTAAGCTCATTTTTTAGAATATGAGAAAATTAAAATGGTTCCCAGAGTCAATTTTTTCAATTTTTGGATTAAGATAGTCCTCAATGTCAAGATTATCATATGTGAAGCATGAAAAATTTCATCTTGGGGCTTTTCTGCAATTTTTCATTGAAATTATCAGCGGGGGTCATTTTTAGGGTTTTTTGATGGAAAAATGCCCATTTTCACAGTAATTTTTGTGGAAACCATGAATTTATGTGAAAAAGCTGCCCTATTTATGATACTGAATCAAATTATAGGTATTTGGGCTTATATTAGGGGCCTAAGGGACATATTTAGAGGGTTTTGTGAAATTATGAGCATTTTTTGAATATTTACTCAAATTTTCTCCGAGAAAATGAAGTGTTCCGGAATATGAAATTCGCAAACTTCAAATGGGCATATCTTAAGAAGTAATTGGAGTTAGAGGACAAATGAGACCATTTTTTGATAGTTCAGAGTCTGAACTATTCATATTTACATGTTTGAAGGTGATCTGAGAAATTTTTAAAATTTCGATATGTCCGCTTGGGAACCCACTGTGCCT
>CP045906.1:2397514-2445766 GCA_013387185.1 Caligus rogercresseyi
TTTTATTACTATTCGATTAAATAGAGTAAAAGTTCATGGTATATAACAAAGAATTTTTTTTAATTCCATTGCTCTTAAAAATGTAGAGTTTTGATTTAAAAGTGATCATACTTAACGTAGTCACTCATTTTAATTCCAAACAACATTTTTTAACAGAAATAGAAACAGTAGGCCACCAATGGCGTAATTTAGCATCATGGCTTTTTGTTTCCTTTGAATATACAATCACACATTACATAGATTATATATATATATATATATTAGGTTGTTCTATTTTTAAAATGTTCGAAATGTTAGCAACATTGTGGATTTTCTGTTTCTTGGTGATAAAAGAAGACGACATACAAAGTTTGAACAAAATCGGTCAACATTACGAGGTCGCGCAACGAGGTCAAAGTTTTAAAATTTAGTAAAAATATAGTTTTCCGCAAATTTCTTCAAAATGGTGGACGTTACAGACTTCAATAATAATTATTAATTTAAGGAAATCTAATTTACTACCAGACGTATGTTTGATGTTTTTTAATAAAACAAAGTTTTCAGTAAAAACAAAGCAAGAAAAAGAGTGAGTATTGTTAGCTTATTTCATAGCTTTTTTGTATCAATTAACTTCACTCGCCTGT
The DNA here is from genome assembly GCA_013387185.1 of Caligus rogercresseyi. Classification (NCBI taxonomy): domain Eukaryota; kingdom Metazoa; phylum Arthropoda; class Copepoda; order Siphonostomatoida; family Caligidae; genus Caligus; species Caligus rogercresseyi. The sequence goes on from CP045906.1 coordinate 2,398,138, forward strand.
AGAAGATGACTTGTTCGCTTCAGAGTAAAATAGTACTTTTAAGTTTAGTAAAACTTTAGATGATAAATCCAAAAATGACCTTGGTTGCATTCTATCAATTCAGAATTCAGTACAATCTGAGTTTACATCATATGATTCAGAGCCTGTATTGACCTATAAGAAATCGATTATGAAAAAAAAAAATTTGTTTCTTAGATTTGCGTCAAGGTATCCTCTCAAAATTTTACTTTGTCTCTGACGCATACATAATCCATTATATGCGTCATTTTGTACGCGAATAGGCTTTTTAATGTACATATAACTCTCTACTTATTAAAGGGACATGATTTAATATACCAAAATATTAAAGCTGGTTAACAAAGCTTTCATTTGATATGTTTGGTGTTCTAAAAATCGCTATACTTTAAGAGATATTAGCAAATACGTACCCTCCCTCAAAAATTGATCTTTTGATATGAGAATATACGATTACCATTTGGTAACGCTGTTAGTGTTACCTGGATAGCAAGAAAAAAAGAAGGAGAGAAGTGAGGCAAAATACTCTCTCCCTTCTTTAAAAAAAAAAATTACAATACACAAGAAAGCTGGAGATAAAAAAAACACAATCTGAAGACAGTTAAAAAAAAACATAAATGAACATTATAATTCAAAATGTCTGTCTAAAGATAACACCATATTATAAAATGACTTATTAAAAATGATTTCTTATTCAATATAAAACGTGATGTCGTGTTATTGTCGATTTTATGAGTTGAGGTGTTCGATAGAACTTGAAGTATAAACTTTATCAAATCTCCAGCCCTCGGGTCTTTTTTAATCCCAACAACGCCATGGATTGTATTTCTTAAAAATGGTAGCATATAATATTAATATATGCATCAATTTTTTTTAAGTACTTAATATTTGACAGCATTTAGTATCAATCCCAACAAGTACAACAATAAATGTGATGTGTTGGTATAAATAATAGTCTTTTATATATATATAGGCTAAGAATTTTTATGTATATTATTCTTTGACAACATTTAATTGTAATGCCAAACACTTTTTTGTACAAATGATCGAATGAGATTCTTCCCAAATGGATAAAATTATTAATTTATCATTAAATTATGTACATCAAACTTAAAATATTCATTTTGGGTGGCTAAGTTGCTTTAAAAATCTCTCAGGGGGAGTCAACCCTCTACTTTCAATATGAGAGCAATATTTCTACTTAAAATGGTTATTTATCCGATATCACTCTTTATCACAAAAAGTATTTATAGTAATATTAAAAAATAAAGTACTTATTATGTTTATAAAAATCAAATTCGGCGGTCATGTTTCTTTAATATGTCAATAACAAAGCTTGGGTCATACATAGTTTAATTCTGAAGGTCATAGAGGGAAAATAGTTATACAATTTTTTTAATGAGGGTCAACATATATAATATATTATATGTTGTAGTTGTATTATAAACAAAAATATAAGTATATCGATTGTCTTATTGAAGACACATTAACTCAAAAAGTGATAGGACACATAAAATATGAGATAACTTTGAATTTTCATGATAATTGATGTTTGTTTGAGTTATTTATGTTTATGATATTGTTTTTGCAACTTCTTTGATTGCAGTAAGACTTTGTTCAATAAATAAGTATTATAACAACTTTATAAAAGGGTCTTTGAATATATACATTTCTAAAGAAATTATTGTTTTAAAATGAAAAGCTCTTTTTAAAGGAAAATATGGGAAATAGACAATCTAAAAAAGTTATAGAAAGGAAATCAAGGATTTTAAATTTAATGTCTTAAAGTATATTGAATTTTTAAATGTTTGTCAGTTTTAATTACAGTTTTTTTTTTAATTGTGTGTTCATTTGTGAACTTAAATTTTAAACTATAATGTTATTCATGATTTAATTCGCATTAGCATCACTTTATATAGATTTCTTTTGTTTATATATATTTAAAGACTGTGTCAATAAAAAAAAAAATAAATAAAGGCTTAGAGAAATACTTAACTTTAATTCTATAGCCAAATCATTTCATAACCGAAACGTTGCTGTAGAAAAAAAATCCAAGTTTTTCTTCTTTACGTCGACCTATCGTTGTACAAAAAAATCATAGTTTAAAAATGATAAATCAGTTTATTGATATAATGTTTTTCTCTTATTTTATAGACCAAATTATTAGATCACTGAAGTTATGCCTACTCATCATAGTTATGTGTTATGAACTCACTGTTCCAGTATGTAAATAGTCTCTTACTTCTAGTAAATGTCCTATTAGCTTTAAAATAGCTATTACAGTCTCAAGTTTTTTAAAAGTGATATTCAAATTTTTATCAACAAATTATTCGTACAAAATAAATTATTGAAAGAAGAACTTTTGTTCTCATATTTTTTTTTTTTTGTACTTCAGTACAACATTTATTTAATCTTCAATATACATACACTAATAAAACATTCTCAAAATAAAAAAATCATCCATGTTGTCAACAATATTTATTAGTAGTTCAAAATTATCGGGAGTGGAGTTCTAGGCTCTAAATTTATAAATAATAATCTGAATTTTGGTTACATGAAATTTACTTCCTTTTGATAGGGCCAATATAAAAGTAGGGAAAAGATTTGTTGTCAGGCTTAAATTCAGTCTTGAAGATAAAACCACTCTTAAATCACCTCATATTCTCACTATATTGGACATTCAAGTTGGATCTTTTTCAGGCGTTATATATATATATATTATATATATATATATTATTATATATATATATATATATATATATATATATATATATATATAATGCCATTTGAAACATAATTGCTTATTGAGTGTGAAAGAGTTATTTTGGCTGCAAAGTAACTTGATGATATTTGTTTATGACAGTCGAAGTTAAGAAAATAATTAACCAACGTGGAGGTCTGCCGGAACAATCATTAAATATTTCCCAAGTCCAACATCAAAAACTGATAAAATTATTTTAAAAAAGTTATGGTAATAATTAGCCTTCTGAATATTTCTATGTTTTATTTTTAACATTGTGTTCAGAGTTTTAAAATATGTAATAGTTGTGTAATTGATTGTAAAATGATTTTAAAAGACGATTTGTTTTATTTTTATTTATATAACATTTTATTGTTCGTGTTCCTCCCAATAGCAAAAAATTTAAACAATCATGTTTTATAACGCAATTGCTTTTTGGTTTTATGTAAATGTCTCATTTTTATTCATTTACATACCTATTATACGAACTGGTTAAAAAATATAATTAACCATGTATATTACTTTAAAAAAACTGAACTATTAATAACAAGTGTTTAAAAAGCAAATTATTCTTCAAACATAATTAATGAATCATAGTAAATGCAACGCTTCTTCAATTATTCATAACTTAAGTTGTTTGGGTAAATTTTATTGGTTATAGTAATGCCATATTTATCAATGTACTATGATATATGATATTATAATATACATTGTTTTTCTGCACCTTTATAATACTAAAATGCATCTGCATTAAACCATTTGAAATATAAACTTCAATGTCTTGGGCAATAAGTATCATTTTGTATACATATTAATCCTAAGAAGTCTTTCTTTTTCTATTACTGGAAAATAATTTCACACTCCAGATAACAAGAATAGGCAAATCATTATGTACTTTGGACCGCCACTGGCCTGGTCACAATTTTTTATTTATATATGTTATTCTTTGCAAGTAATCAGTTGTTTATTTTATAATGAACGAATGGGGAATATATGTACACCAATATATACGATCGAAATTGTACAAAATTGAAAAGACATAAAATGGTTTTAAGAACGGATTGTCGTTTTCTAATTAATGTAAACTTTATGTGAATATGATTTCCGGATTATATAGGCTTTTATGTTATCTGTGTTTTGTTTAATTAAATTTACTGTTTATTGAATTTGAAAACATCGAAATAATTTATCAAGAAAATAATATATTAGCTTTTAGAGTGGTGTGTGTGTGTGTAATCGTCTTTATTCATCCTTAAAAATAACACCTAGTTCTTTCAACTAGTTATGGCGTAAAGGATAATGTTTATAAAAAATATATATATAAAACTTATAAAAACAATAAATATATATATATATTACACATATATATACAATAAAATCCATTTAAAAAAATAATATTTAATATATCGGCTAGGTATGTACCCAAAATATCTACATTTGTTTTGATCATATCAACGCCATTGTTCGGCGTTGAAATGATGAGAGGTTGCGATCTAGAGTTCAATCCAATAAAAAAATTACGTGTAGTTTCAAATGTTACAAATCTTTTATCAAAAAGAAAATTAAATTAATTGGCAAAAGGCAACTGGTTTTATAATATTGGAATAATGAAAAATTGTTTTTTATAATTAAAGTAATCAAATCCACAATAAGCTATATAAATGAATTCTATATATATGTCGCCTAATAAAATCAAACCTGTGTGTCGGGGGTCACAGCTATTACTGACCACACAAATTTTCTCCTCACAGGAAACAACTGAAGACCTTCCATATTGCGGCCAAGGCTTTACTCTTTTACTATTAGGTTTTAGAGATTGAAACAATGAATCACACATTTAAAAGACAGTTTAAAATTGTACTCGAAACAACAGGTGTTTATAACTTAGCCAACATGAAGACCAATAAAAGTTCTTAGTAAATATGTATTTTTATAACAACAACATATCATATTATTTTATTGTCCTATGCAAATACTACTAATAAAGTACATAATATAAAAGCTTCCTTCTATGTAACTTTAACAAACAGGCGGCTAGGAAATAGGTAGAGGTTTTGTGTAAAAAAATATAAATATAATAACTAATGAAAATCAATTATCGTCATAATGTATTGTTTTATAAATAGATTATATAAACAAATGAAAACTCCACAATAAAAGTTATAAAATTATATAAATATTTATTATAACATTTGTTTTTGTAATAGAATGTTCTCTTCGTATATTACTTTATACAGTCAAATCTATCTAACGTGGCTACTCAGAGTATAAAAAAGCTTATGATTCTTTGTAAACATAAAAAATAATCGAGTAATTGAATATTCGCCCCAAAAATGACTCATTAAAAATTTAATCACTGGCGTATTTAAGATGACTATAAACTAATTTTACATTTTTGAATCCATATCTAACATTTGCATCGGATTATTTAAGAGAAACTTTGCAATAGGACACATGAGAGGCGATTCAATGGCGGAAAATAAATAGCTTTTGGGTTTATTGAGGAGACGCTTAAGATTTTTCTATTTCCTTCATACTTTCACAGGATGAATTATATCCAATATATATAAAAATAGATATAAAAAATATATATATATATATATAAATAGATAGATAGATCAATATTAAAAATATACGAATATTAAAAATAGCAATAAAGGTATTATTAATTTTTTAATTAAGGTTATAAGGCCAAATATAGATCTTATATATATATATATATATATATATTCAGTCTTTCTGTCATTAAGTATAACATTTCATAATACCTCTTATTTATATATTTTCTAATATAATCGTTATTATTACTTCTGTTCAAAGCCTATTTCATTATAAAAAACTTGTTTTTATCTTCCTTTTTTATAAATGGGAGGGACAAACTGATAATCCCAAGAATAAGATATAGAAATCATCAATTTTCTTTTTTCTTTTTTTTGTCATTTTTCTTTTCTCCCCTAAAAACTGACCAAGGAGAAGAAAAACAGGCTACAACTACCTTCGTATCTTAAGATTCATTTTATCGATAAACAGAAAGAGTGGTGGGAGCCGTTCCAGAGGCATTCACCACATGCCTCTTATTGAAAGAAGAAGGAATATAAAAGAAACTCGTCCATTTATTCCCCAAACACAATCAAAAGCTGTGGCAAAGGGGGGAGAAGGCAGAGGTAGATAGAAATGTCAACAAGGCTTGTGATAAATGGAACACAATGTGTTTGTACACAAGCAAACAAACAAAAATTCTTTATCTTACCCTCTAATTAGGGAACTTAAAATACTAGATATGGCAGTCTAAATAATAGAAGAATGATTTACTAATTACACTATATATATAATACATTTATATATGTATATATATTGTATTATATGTATGTATATATATAATATGTAATAGATTATATGTATATATATAATATATATATATACCTAATGTATGTATAATTATAGATATATATGTATGTATATATATAATATTTATATATATATTTATTTATTTATATACATTTATATAGGTATATATCAGGAAACAACCGGGACACCTTTTTTGCCAGGATCCGGGCCGGACTTAATATATATTCTCGTTCCGTCATTGCACTGACGAATTTGCTAAAAGTGAAGACGTTTTTGTAGAGAATAATTTCAAAAAAAAGTGACGACGTTTTTTTAGAAAATAATCTTCAAAAAAAGTGACGACGGTTTTTTAGTAAAAGATTCTCCCAAAAAGAATTATAAATTTATATATACATATATTATACAATATAAATATATTATATATATACCAGGAAACAACCGGGTCACCGGGCTGGGACGCTCAAAAAATAGCCGGGACCCAGGCCGGGTACCCGGTTGTTTCCTGGTATATATATAATGTATTTATATGTATAATATATATATTATATATATAATGATTTTAATATCACAACCCCCTTGCTATTTTATTTCTTATTGTATATAATAATTGCTTCAAAGATCTCCAAGATGTGATTCTGATATGAACGATAGTAAAGCTAAAAGTGTGATCATTTTTAAATATATTTATGGTTATAATTGATGATGAAAAAAGATTCGTTTAAGATATTTTATATACAACTAAAACTTTGTTATATAGGTAAATAAATTTATGTATCGTTAGAAATGAAGAATACGTTGAATCACATAGCGAACCACTATTTTCTAATGGTGGAATACTAATTCACAATTTAAATTTTACATGATTTTTTAAAAAGTGGAATATTTCAAAAGCAAAATGAACTTTATATTAAAAAATACGGCTTAACAAATAGCTTTTTTAATTGAGTTTTAGAATACTAATTAATAAAATATTTGTTTCTTTTGCAGCCAAATGCCGGGGATGAATTCCTGGACGATTTCCTCAGTAACGATACATCTCTGGAGGATGGAGCTGTTCCGGATATCAAGGGAATGGACACCTCCATTAACATGACAGGGAATGAGGTGAGCGTCCATATATTTTTTTCAAAAAATTGTTCATAATAAAAGGTTGAATCAATACAAGACAGGCGGTATTTAAGATTGGAGTCCGTCACGCAAGCATTAAAATTAAATTTTATTTTTAAAGGGTCATTTACTCACTTATCTATCCAGTTCGAATGTGTAGTAAGTCGAAATAAGATGAGACAAAGAGAATGACCAGAATATCGGATACTGCATAAAAGTATATTGCCTTTTAAGCAATATCGATATATATACAAAGATATCAAACTGATATTCCCTACTAATACATGATGGATAACAGTTGTTGTTCCCTATGCGCGTGGTAGTAATATATTACTTAGTTATATTACTGCAACTAACTAAAGAGAATAAACATATTAGATATTACTTTCAATTATAACTAATATGTAATATCCTAGTTATATATTACTTTCGTCAAAAAAAATATTCGACAGGAATTTTTGGTGAAAATTAATGAACTGTGAAGTATTATGTGACGTCACCCAAGGCCATATAAATGCAAACTAGGTTTGGAAGGATTTTTACAAATCCTCTTTGAATTGCCTTTACTTATTGTTTTGGAATTCTCAAAAACTTATATCTAGTAATATAAAGTAGTATATTACTTTTGAGAAGTAATAATTAATATTTTTAAAGAATATTACTACGCAGTAAAAAGTAGTATATAAAATACTACTTCAAAGTAATATTCGACCAACACTGATGGGTAAACAAACAAAGAGAGCGAATAATGTAGTTGATAATATCAAATTGTAGTATTCATACGTGTGGCTTCCATATTACGTCAAAGATCCCATGGAACACTAAATGTATTTTCTTATTGGATCCATGATATTTAGAGTTATATTTATTGTTAATTAAATTGTCAAATAACATCATCTATAGTAAAGACATAATTAAAATATATAAATAGATAATTATATAAATCATCGATCTATATATCCATTATAAAACCGTTCAATCGCTGAGAAGTTAGAGGAACCACAACAAAGGAAAAAGGGGTTGACAACACGAATAATATGATAAGATCTGAGGTTTTAGAGACTAATTTTAATACTGTAATGCTTATTTATATCCAGAGCCATATAGGCAAAAAAAATCTACATCAAGTGGATGCTAATATTTATCAATGTTAAAAAGAATTATTAAATCGTATGAAGCTTTAAACAAAAATTACTTTTTGATAGAACTTTTTACATTGTATACATTTGTTTATGTAATGATATCTCTCATTTGCCGTTTCTATTCATTTTGATATGTGCGGGAAGGCTTATCAGACGAGGAATAATTTTAAACTAAATGTTTAATGATGTCAAAGTACGAAATGCCTCTTCTTCTACGTTTATATTTTACACATATGCATTTGTAATTATGTGGTGTAAAATGTTTTGAGCCTTATAAAATATAATAAAAATGATGATATATATAGGAAATGTGGTCAAACTCTCAAATTTGCGTAAAATCTTTAGAATAAAGAAATGAATCATTTTTTATGGTCATTTATTTAAAAATCATACATAACATATTATATGCAATAATAAATCAAACAGAGTAAGAGGGGTTATGATAATAAATCATAAATAACCATTGTAGTTAAAATTAACCTCTGAAGCAAGGACCCTAACATCATAAAAACTCATAATCTAAATTTTTATAGAGGAAGTGAGTAACAGGAAATAGAGAAAAACAATTTTGTAAATAGTATATAAGAACATCTTTATTGCAACGGCCCCACGATGACGTCATTAGAAGTCCTCTCATATCTTCTAACAATGAGTCTCAAACGAGAGTCAAAACTGAGACCACTGAGAAAATAATCACTAAATATATATATATAACATATTGTGAATTTGTCTTTTTGATGCTGATTTTTTTACTTATCTTTTACAATAGAAGGAGTAAAAAATATGTACATCTCAAAAAAACATTGGTAAACATATGGAAAATAAAAAACTCTTTGGAAATTATCATAAAAATGTTATATACAGCCCGTGCAGGTAAAGTGAACAAGTTTATGGCTCCAGCAATAAGGAGAGTTCTAGAGAAATATTTAATAACAAAAAATATACATTAGAAAATTATGGTCAACTTTTATTCAATGTGTCCTCCTCCAGCTCCACCACAGTCTCCAAACGGGACCTGAACCCTCACTGACCTGGACACCTCCGCAGCCTCCAAGGACATGGCCACAGACGTGATGGACTTGGACAAAAAGAGGAACAGCGCAGAATGACAGGTGGATCTGTAGGGAGGCTTCTGAGGTCCCCATGGTCTTCAGGACAAAGAACCCGGCTGCAGTGATGGTCCTGGGTGTCATCAGCAGTGAGGGCCACGTCATGCCGCCACACTTCTTGAGCCCAAGCAATAGGTCAACCAGGAGGTGTACTTGGAGGTCCTCAGTAACGTGGTCAAGCCTTGGATAGACACTGTGGCCTCTGGAGGAAGTACACCTTTCAGCAGGACTCTGCCCCCGCCCACAAGGCCAAGACTGTGCAGGCATGGCTCAAGGAAAACGGCCTCACTTCTGGGATCCTCAGACCTGACCTCCAACTCCCCAGATCTCAACCTTGTGACTACTACCTGTAGGGGAAGTTGGAGGGGGAGGCCTGTGCGACCCACCACAACTCTGTGGAGGCCCTTAAGTCGTCCATCACGTCTGTGGCCATGTCCTTGGAGGCTGCGGAGGTGTCCAGGTCAGTGAGGCATTCAGGTCCCGTGTGGAGACTGTGGTGGAAGCTGGAGGAGGACACATGAATAAAAGTTGACCATAATTGTCTAATGTGTATTTTGAGTTAATAAATATTTCTCTACAACCTCTCCTTATTGATCCTGGAGGCCATAAACTTGTTCCAAATTTACCTGCACAGCCCTGTATTTCTTGACAAACATGTTTTATATGCGTTTGAATAAAGATCATCTACCAGTGGTTACTCACTATCATCTCATCATCGATTTTGTTGAGTGAAAAAAAGTACGGCGTATTTATTTTTTGATACAATCTCAAAGTGAGATTACTTCGAAATCTCTATCGCCTTAAGATCTTATACACAACAAGTTAATACGCATTTAAAATAACATATGCATCGTAAATGGACATCATCGCCTATAGATTGTATATCTCTAAATATATATATATTATATATATATATATATATAACGTCTTGTTATCGGGTTTATTTATACCTATGCATATTTGTAAATGAAATAACTTTTAATTGGAATTGATTCATTTATGATCCTTTTTAGCTGACTATAATTATTTAAATTTATATCACATATAAATATATTGCAGTGTGTTTTGAACATAATAAGAAGCGTTTAATCCATATATTTTCACAATGAAGTATATTTCTACCTATGAATATATATATTTTTATATCTAAGTATCAGAATAAGTGCATAGATTATATACAATTACATTGTAATATCAAGAAATTATCAATACGAACACTTATTGTCATGTTGATGAATATAGTTTTTCACAAATTATTTAAATTTATTAATAATGTATTATAAAAAATATATTTCAGTATATTTAATTCAGATTTCAAATATTATACTTTTTCAATATATTTTACTCAAGAATCGTTTACCTACTTGGTTACATTTATGGATTTATGCGTCGGAAAAACAGTTTAGCTTTTACTAATCTGAAATACAATTACCCGTCGATATCAAGATTTTTATCAATATGAACACTTAACGCAAGATCATAGTAAATGTTCTTTTTGCCGTACGGAGAGTGAGTCCAGTGACCACTTTTTATATGACTGCACATATCTTGGTCCTTTATATAAATCCGTTTCCGATCTTTTAATCGACAATTTAAGTTTTTATAACCTAAGAGAAGTGACTTTATAGCCTTTTATGTTGGACTCGATGAACGTTTTATAAATTCTATAATTACAAAAACACAGCATGTATTATATGCAAGGAGAAGTGCATCATGCACCGATATTTCGGGGATTTTATCAATGGTTAAACTCCACATTAAAGTTTTAAAGGATACATGTCGTAAATAATTATGTTTTTACCCAAATGTTCTTTCAAGTTTTTTATTATTAATATGTATTGTTTGTTGTTTTGTTTTAAATATAAAATGATGCCTGTTGGCCAAGAAAAAAAATATTAACACTTTATTAAAATATCAAAAAATAATATTGAATTAAAACATTAATCTATTTTACGATTAAATAATTTCATTTGTGGTCAATGTATTGTGAGGAATATATATATATATATATATACCGGAGAAATTGCAACATACGACGACGATAGTGAGAGTGACAGCGATGCAGAAGATCTGTTTACTTAGTGGTTGTTGTTATGCTACATTTTCCTTCTTATTGCAGTTTTCTTGGGCAACATATTTTTCAAATTAATACATTGCTATATGATTTTTTTCCCAAAACATGAGCCTGAAAAGGGGGGGTCGTCTTATATTCAGGGTCGTCTTATATTCGGGCCAATACGGTATATATCCACCAACAATAGGGTAGCTAAGAAATTATCATATGAATCAAAGACAGCTTATAATACCGGCAACCTATATATATATAAATATATACAGGGTCTTGCAGGTAAATCCGCACAAAGTTCAACTTCGTCCAGATCCATAAGGAGTGCAAGTAGAGCTTAGATATTGCACATGTGGGAGGTTGCGTGAATTTACTGTCGAATTGCGCCGGAAAACAAAACAAATACACTGATACGGAGATGGAGCAGACCCGGAGGGACACGGTCATCGAGTTGCTGTGCGCAGGGCACCGTCCTGCAGCCATTATCAAGTTGCTCAAGTACCCCAGGAGGACGGTCTACGACATCACCAAGAAGTGGGAGGAGTCAGGGATGTCCAAGAGGAAGGAGCACAAGCCTAGGAGTGACCGAATCTGCACGCCCACATTTGTGGCTGGTCTCAAGAGGTCCATCAAGGCCAATCCGGGGACGCCCATGTCCATCCTCGCCAGGAAGTGTGGGGTCCACCTGTCGTCGTCCCCTGGATGGACTCTGTAGCCTCCGGGACCCCGTACACATTCCAGCAGGACTCGGCGCCCGCCCACACGGCCAAACTTGTGCAGTCCTGGCTGAAGAAGAATGTGCCCAACTTCTGGGACTTCAACACCTGGCCCCCAACAGCCCCGACCTGAACCCATGCAACTACTACTTGTAGGGGAAGTTGGAGAGGGAGGTGTACGCCACACACCACAGCAATATGGCGTCCCTGAAGGCCTCCATCAAGTCGGAGATAAACAAGCTGGATCCTGCGGAGGTCTCCACGGACTGTGAGAGGTTCAGCTGTCGTGTGGAGGGCATCCTTGAGGCTGAGGGTGGCCAAATTGAATAGTAATCTTGTTTTATGTCTAATAAACAACTTTCTTATTCAAAATAGGTATCGCTTTTGTTCCCATATTGGATCTGGAGGATATTGAACTTTGTGCAGATTTACCTGCAAGACCCTGTATATATATATATATATATATATATATATATATATATATATATATATATATATATTATATATATATATATATTATTATTATAGTTGTACAATAAATTGTTAAAACTTTGAGTAACCTAATATGTACTTTTATTTAAATTCGCTCCAGGTTTTACGATCCCAAAACTTAATTCGTATATATTTGTATTGAAGCTTTTTAATAGTACTAATACCTTATATCAAAAAAATTATTAATGTATATCTTCCATATATCATATATTTTGTCACCCCAAGTATCGGGGCCTCAAAACAAGACATTTAGATCTCATCGATTGTTGGAATTATGATAATTTTGACGATAAAATAAACTGTTTTCCTTAAAATTCTACTGGCAATGAGTTGGCAATCTTTTTTATGAAATGTTGTGGATTGAAATAAAGTGATCAAGCTGAGGCTTCTGTGGAATGGCGAACTTTATTATATAACAGTTCCAAGAGGGTATACATAGGATAAAATAGGTATACAAGGATACCCTCATGGTATACTCTCATAAACTCATAAAGAAACACCATTTGCTCTATTTGGAAATTCAATTTAAGCTCTCCTTTGTGTTATCATCGATTTTGTTGAGTGAAAAAAAGTACAGCGTATATTTTTGTTTTAATCCCAAAGCTAGATTCCTTTAAAAAATGAAACAACTCTATTTAATAAATAAAAAAATTGTAATAAAATATTCAATTTTCCCCTCAAATGCTTATGTATAATTTATATATTTTTTTTATGTAATTTATGAAACACCTTGGTTTTGAGAAGTATTCGTAAATTACATGGATACAAGCTCCATGAGAAAACGACACTGTAGGATCTCCGTGTTGACTAAAGTAAAGTAGCACATGCAAGGAAAAAGTATACAAAAAAATCAGCCAAAATTTTGGTTATTTTCTTTAACGTTAGATGTCGCTAGTCCGTGAAATTACGTCACAATCCTATTTAAAACGGTTTAAAGGGATTAAGTTTGATGATTTGAAATAATATATCAAATCACTACAACATTGTGCAAGATTCCAAATATAAATAATAAAAGGACTTTGTTATTATTTTCAAAGAGCTCTAGCATCAAAGCGCCCCTTACGGATTAAAGAAGAACTAAAAAATTTGGCCAATTCCTTTTGGGAAAAAAGGAAGAATTTTATGTTGTGCGTGCGCTACTTACTTTAACGCTTTAGTGTTGAGAGACACTAGAGGAATGATACCAACTGTTTTATCTTTTTTTTACGTATCACGTTATAAATAAAAGTCTCTGCATTGTATTCTTACCTTTAAAAGACAAAAGAGAGAGAGAGAGCGATAGCTCAGCGAAGGCGTGATCGACTCTCAATTTTGAAGGCTCGACTCTTTTTTGGGTATACCTCATTGATAAGAGCCAAGGTTCGATAAACTAATTTGAATGCTATAATATTTATTCATATCCTCACGACGGTAACAATTATATCGAGACAAATAGACAAAAGGTAATCGTTTTTCCCCATCGAACTCATCCCCTTTTTTCCTTTTCGCAATCCCAATTTAGGTAAACGCCTCAACACTCCTGGACTTTATTACAAACTTTGAGAACTCCACACAAAACGATAACGACAACGATAGTAATAATAATAACAATAACAGTAGTTGCGATAATATAAATGCTCGGTCCGAGACACTGGCGGCGACCAAGACCCTGGGGACGACCCAAAGCGAGACCAAGGCATCCGCCCCTGATGACGTCACAGTCAAAGAGGAGCCTCTCACGGACGAAGACCTTAAAGCAATGCAAAAGGATCGACAGAAAAAGGATAATCACAACATGAGTAAGTGTTTTTAAAAGAAAAAATCAATTGAATGATTGTCAAGTCGGGGATTAATAATTGTTTTCTACCAATAATATTTTATTTAGTTATCTACAAAATAATATTATGTAAAAATAAAAATATAAACAGAACACCGAGTAAAAGTATTTTTGGCACTTGCAAAGACACATATATAAACATTTAAGTTTGCATTTACTGCCCTGATGGATAACTTTATAAAAAAGAACGCATCATTTATTAAAATAGTTTTAAAAAATCGCAAATTGTCTTTTTAAAATCCTTCTTTTGTTTTAATTATAATAAAATGTTATATAACCAGAGCTGCGACTACCGAATGTAAATCGATATTCGATACTACCGACGGTAGATTTCAAATACCGAATCGATTTTACGATATTATGTAGATTCTACCGAATACCGAACTGATTGACAATCGGTACGGTATATTTGAAAGTATGACTTTTGTAACATTCACATAGAGACATAAAGATATAGAGAGCTTATTCCCTTCAATAGTAAAGAAACATCGTTCAACTGTCGCTTTGCCCAAGCGCTCCCTTGTGTGAAGAACTTGAACTTCGCAAAATAAATAAACAACTACAACTTATAGTATTATAGAGCAGATACATAAATAGACATTCAATATAAGCTTATGCTATGTATTGAGTACTAGAGTACCTGAAAGTGCAATTAATATCGGACAATAAGAGACAGTTAATGAAAAAAATTGATATAGCCTTCCATTTCCTACAAAATCCAAGTACATATATGATTTATGTAAGATTAGTATGTATTAAATTTAAAATAATCTTTAAAAAATTATAACAAATGATGAATTTAATTGTCCTTTGTTATAAACTGTCCGATATTAAATGCATATGAAGAAGTAAAGCAGATACATAAATAAATTTCTCTCTCTTTCTAATCTACCGTACCGAATATCCATCGATACTGTAGATATATAATAAAATCTACTGAATACCGATATCGATCGGTAGAAGGTATATACCGAATATCGAACCCGTGGTAGATTTTTCTACCGAATCCCAGCTCTGTATATAACGAATAGCCTTATTTCCTAGAGCTGTTTTATTATTTTCAGCTTTTTAGTTTTGATCTTATATGTCTTAGATGGACGCATTTTAATGCTATAATGTATATTCATATCTGCATGGTTGCAATTCTATCCAAAAAAATAGTCAAAGAAATGAAAGTAAGAAGTTTTTGCAAAATAATTTAATGGGTAACAAATTTATATTACTCATGCATTCATATATATTTTAATTAATTATAAACTATTTGAAAAAGTGTATATTATCATAATAAAATGTATGCAAACCAAAATATAGAACCACAAAGTGTGGTTTTCTTGTTTACAACAAAAACGTGTAGTTTCTTTAAAAAGCAATTAAATTATGTTAACAAAAAAAAATATTTTTTAATTATTAGATTCATCATTTCGATACATATTTATTAACTAATACCAGATGCAGCTCAATAATGCCGTGATTTTGTTATGAACATCAGAAACAAAAACTGAATTTTAGTAAACATGCCATGCTTTTGAAGTTGTTGTTCTTGGCCGCATAACGAAACCCATGGAGTCTTTAAACACGAACAAAAGGTACTAATACCTTTATTTGTTTCCTTTTATTCCATAGTCGAGAGGCGAAGACGATTCAATATCAACGACAGAATCAAGGAACTCGGAACCCTTTTACCCAAGCAACAGGACCAGTAAGTTATACACATAATACGTATAAAACTATTATATCCGTCGTACAACTTGAATGTATTTATAGACCGTTTTCGAAAATGAGACATATCCACACAATAATTGCAAGCATGAGTTGGAGCTTATATACTCTTAAAATAAATTATGAATAACTACGATCTTCGAAGCGATAATCAAGTTCCCTTTAAGGGGGATTGTATAAGGACAAACTAAATCGAATAATATAGTAACTGCATCCTATAACTGAGCTGTCTCATAGCACCTTGCGATAACGCTGGGTAATATATATATATATTTTTTCCAACTCCAAATATCAAAAGCCACATAGGGAAGCAGGTTGGCTCAGAAGAATCGTGTCTCAATGTTGAGGTCGAAGATTCGCTTCCTTTGTGTGTGGAAATGATTATTTGAAAAACAATAATAGTTTTTTAATTCATAATAAATACTTGTTGGCTAAAACGATATTCTCCTTTAAATTTTGTCACTCTTTTTCTATGATAGGCAGTGTTGATCGAATATTACTTTGAAAGTAGTATGTAATATACTACTTTTTACTGCGTAGCAATATCTTTAAAAAATATAAGTTATTTCTTCTCAAAAGTAATATACTACTTTATATTACTAGATATTACTTTTTTGAGCATTCCGAAACAATAAGTAAAGGCAATTCAAACAGGATTTCTAAAAATTCTCAACAAACTTAGTTTGCATTTTCATGTCCACTCGGTGACGTCACATACATTCACAGCTCATTAATTTTCATCAATAATGCCTGTCAAATATATTTTTTCACAAAAGTAATATATAACTAGGATATTACATATTAGTTATTACTTGAAAGTAATATCTAATATGTTTGTTCTCTCTAGTTAGTCGCATTAATATAACTAAGTAATATATTACTTGCACGGGCGTTAGGGATGATAGGCTATATATATAAATTTAAATTTGTCACTCTTTTTATATGATAGATATATATATATATATATATATATATAAACCCTCGTTTTATATTTAAAAGTCGCTTTATTTTTTCCTGTGTTTTTTCCCTTCTTGTTGTAGGTATTATGACATCGTCCGGGACGTACGGCAAAACAAGGGCTCTATTCTCAAGGCCTCTGTTGACTACATTAAGCACCTGAAAGAAGATCAAATCAAGAAGCGAGCCCTGGAAGAGGAGTTCAAGTCCATCAAGTGGAGAACAGAAAACTGATCCTCCAATTGCAGGTAAAAGTTAATTTCTAGTCAAGCTAAATAAAATCAGGTTTTGATTTTGATTTTTTCATTTTTTTTTAGGAGTACGAGAAGCAGTTTAAGGCCTATGGGATTCCACTGCAAACATTTCTTGGAATGCGGGTTCGACAAATACGGATATCCCAGACATTGGAGTCATTAAAGAGGTGAGATTTCATGCGGACAACAAAAGAAATCGTAAATACAAAGAGAGGATAACTATTAAATAAAGATCGATTGATAGAATATCCTTTAACGGAAATGAACAACAAGCTCATAATATTAAAAAAATAAAGCCATCAGCCACCATTGAAGTCCAGTTTTGCAGATGCAAATATTCCGTATAACGTCCTATTTTAGCCGATTCTTCGGTCCACCTTTGACAGAGTAACTCCAATAATATATTATACATATCTTACAATCGAGCTGACTCGTTGTGCCTTCCTTTAACTCTAAGCAAAGGATACCGTTACAAGGTCAAAAGAAGATTATTATTTTTCACATTATAAATTGTTTCAAGCTTTTGGATTTGAAGCATCCAAAGAACAATGCATTTAAGGCAAGGGAGTGCGATAGCCGTGTGCGTACAGGCGATTTCAACTCTCAATGTTGGGGACCAGGTTCGAATAATCCCAAGAGGGTCAATTTAGGTCAACCTCATTGATAAGATCCTTGGTTCGAGTGACTCATTTTAATGCTAATATGATTATTTATATCCTTTCAGAAGTTGCCAATTCTATCGAACCAATTAGGCTAAAAATACATTTAAGGCTGGGTTTTTTTAGCATCCTAATATACCACTAATTTATTTCCAATAATTGCATAATATTCTTAATGAATGTTCTTCATTTCCTCACTTTTCAGGAGCCCGGGCTCGTGAGTAAGGAGCTATGTGATTTGATGGAAGATGATGAAGACAACCACCCGGTGTCGAACGGGGATCCCATGCTGAGCTCCCCCCACCTTTCCCCCCGAGAAGGCCTCATGTCCAACTCATCCCCTTCATCCTCCCACTACTCCAATGAAGACAACAACGCCACCCTCTCCCCGCCAGACTCCATGGACTTGGCTGCTTGACAATCAGCTGACCGAATCCTTCAAAACTCAGAGGAAGATGAACAAGAACAAGAACTACAAATCAAAGACTCAGTGCAGGACACCCATAGCGAGCCCTCAAGCCTTCTCCTTTGCAGCGCAGGCCCGGAAAGAGACTCCCCTTCCTCCCCTTCTCTGCAGGCCCTCTTCCGGACGGGCTCTGACATCCTCATGCTGACCGGCTCGCCTCCTCCTGCCTCTCCCTCTTCCAGCACTTCCTCCTCCTCCTCTTCCTCTTCTGCATCACGGAGGGCAGAGGGAGGAGAAGTCAAGCGGGCACGCCTCACCACCCTGGAGAGACGGGACATCGAGTCTGCTTTGGACAATACGGAGAAAATCGTTGCCAACTTCTTAGCCACCAAAAAGCATGTCATACTCAAGGAGCGAACTCCCCCCTGCTTTGTAGTTCTGTGATTCACCTCTCTGATCCCTAGATTCGGTCTGATTATTGTTTTTGTTTTTTTGTGTGCGAGAGTAAACAAAGTAAGGAATCATGTCAAAACACAAAATCAAAGAAACCATTCATTGTTTGTGCGTTTATGTACTAAATAAATAGTCTCTCTTAAGCATATAACTTTGTGTTTTCTCCAGTATTCACAATAATAAATGCCAATTATTATAAACAAAAAGATTTTATCAACTGAACAGAGAAAATAAGATTCTTTTGAGCATATTATTTCTTCTATGTAAATCACATAGCAAATAAAGAAAGTTCACCATCTGAAGTAAACTATTATTGGCCTATAAACGCCCGAACTCCAATAAATGAAAGATTTTTTTGTGACCTCTATTTTGACATATATCTCTATTTGTTTGTCTCAGGGCTCTCCGCCTAACTATTATTATTTTTATTATATATGTATATATATATATATATATATGCAATCCATAATGTATTCACATCCTAATGGACAAATGAGGATAGGAGCAGATCCTGAAAAACAAATTGTAGTAGTAGTATTTATTAGGCTCCGTGGTCTCCACGAACAATATCCTTATGCAAAAGTTATTATTATATATATATATTTAAACATTATTCGTAGTTTATTTTAAAATATAAAATGTATAACGATAAAAACTATATTATTATTATTAATGATTGACGTCATGATATTTCAAACCTCTAATAATTTATTGGAAGATTTTGTGATGTATGCAGGGAGTGTGAGTCCCATATCCTCTGGACATAATATTAAGAGATTGAACAATCTCTTAATATCCATCACAAAGTCCTATAGAATGTCTATTCATTTATTCTTACTTTAAGAATGGGCAACAACGATAAGGGTTGATTCTTCAAGAATGACTGTAGTTCAAAGTAAAGCGTTAAAGTAAAGTAGCGCATGCATAACATAAATTTCTTCCTTTTTCCCCAAAAGGAATTGGCCAAATTTTAGTTCTTCTTTAGTCTGTAAGGGGCGCTTTGATGCTAGAGCTCTTTGAAAATAATAACAGTGTCCTTTTATTATTTATATTTGGAATATTACACAATGTTGTAGTGATTTGATATATTATTTCAAATTATCAAACTTAATCCCTTTACACCGGTATTAAATAGGATTGTGACGTAATTTCATGGACTAGCGACATCTAACGTTAAAGAAAACAACCAAAATTTTGGCCAATTTATTTTTGTTTACTTCTTCCTTGCATGCGCTACTTTACTTTAACGCTTTAGTTCAAAGGGGACGGTATAAAAATCAGTTTATATATATATATATATATATTATATATTTATTATATATATATATATGTATATAACTCTTTACACACCAAATCCCTCAAATTTGTTTTTTATATTCATCCATCCTATTTTAAGATGGAATTGGATTCAGAATATTTAATACAAATACAATTCATTATTCAAGAGCCCTCCGAAAGTATATGAAGTGTATTAACACCCACATTTGCCCATTCTTAACCATTACTAGTTGTATTTGTATTTCATAATGTAAGAAGTCCCTGTGGGCTCTCCAAGGAAATAACCCTACAGGGAACATTATTGTTGTTTTATCTTTCATAAGTCTATTAAATCATTCATTCATATTCTTAAGATTATATTTATTGATTATCTTTAGTCAGGAATATAAATTATATATATAACCACTATATTAAACTGATTGGAATTCAGAGTATATATATAATGTACGTCTATCTTTACCAGCTTTCAACAAAAGACCAAGAGAAGAATATTTGAAAAAATAATATTATTTAAAGGACTTCAAAAAATAATAATACTAAGGGACTTCATATAGAAATATATATATTAATTATTAGTATTTATAAACAACGAATGCAGCATAAAATACGATTATTACAAACATTATTATTGTTGTGTTCAATAAGGATAAATACTTGTTTTTTCTATATGTGTCTTTGCTACATTGTCCTACCATGAACAAATAGTTATATTCTTCCTTCCCCCTTCCCCCCTTGTTAACGACTTTTTAATAAGCACCTTCCTTGGAAAAATAATAAATAATCCAGCAATGTTTGTTTTTTCTCACTTCACCAACAAAAAAACCTAAAAAGACCTGAAATTTGTTTATTTTAATACTGTCAAAACAATCAAATGAAATAATCAATTTAAAGAAGTGCAGAATTCCGACCAATGGAAGTCAGAATATACACAGGGATCTTCCTCTTTTTTCGTAATAAATACGTTTCAATAAAAGTACACAAATTGTAAAAACATCTTTGACTTCTAATTGGATCATTTTCAACGCACTTCCGGTTTACTGTTGTTAACGTTTCTGACGTATTTTCCACTTTATTTATTTTAAACAAATATGCTCAATCCACTAAAAAAATATATTCCAAATGACACATATCAAAAACCAAGTCAAATTTAATTATAAGGCATCCTCAAGTCTCTCTAAATGATTAAATATTATCATTAATCAATCAATCTATCTCTTCATAATCAACTGTTTTAATATTACTATTTGTTTATAATAAATATATATATTGTTCATTATTATTATAAATATTATCCTAATTCAAATAAAGGAATCCTTTAAATATTTGCCTTCATTATTATTAAAGTTGTACAAGGAAATCATCATCACGTTTACTGTTAAAATCAATATTACTATTATAAATATTATTATTATATACAATTATCACATCAGTTGATTGTTATTACTTTGCTTTCATATATTTGTTGATTTGCATCTATATTTTTTTGTTGTGTTTTTATATACATAGTAGATAAACAATAGATATTTGCAATACTTAAACGGGAATGAAGTTCAATTAGTCTCCTATGAACTCCAGTAATAAACCTTTATCATAATAAAAACTATTGTTTTTCATTTGCAACTTGTAATAAAAAAATTCTGAGCTTTCATTGATATTGTTTCAAATTATGTGTATATTTTAAGATCGTTATATTTTGAATCCCAAAATAGTAATCCCCTCAATCCGAACCCCCGTAAAAAAATAACACTCCCTTGCAGCTAAAGCCTCTTTTTTATCCTGTTAAAGTCATTTTCTTGCTATATTTCTTTAATATAACAAAAAAAAACAATCCCCCGTTTGAATAATTAATGTGTGTGTGTGTTTATTCTGGATCCCTATTAGTTATTACTTCTTTGTTTTTAAAGTAAACAGCGATTTAAATCACCCATATATTTAACTCACATATATATATATATTAATAACCTTTTCTATCTCTTATTTTCTCTAGTTCAATTACCAACAAACGAAAATATTTATGTATAAAAAACATTATTATTATTATTCCAACTATTTCATTATTTTCTTCAAATGTATACAAAAGATTACTATTCATATTGATATTTATATGTTAACTCAGTCTTAAACGATATTTATGCTTATACAGATATTTATTTATAAACAATAATAATATTTGAAAACAAATAGCTTGAAATTAATCATTCTTCATTATTAAATAGCTTTCTGTATTCAATTGTAACCAACTTATATATATTTTTTGTCTTGCTAACAGCAAACAAAGAAAACAAAAAAATACTACATTCTCTTGTGAAATATAAGAAGTATATATATCTAGTTTAGAGGACATTGACTACTTTATTTATATTTTGGAGTTCATATTATGGTCTCAGCATGGATTTGGGCGTGTATAAAGATATATATATATATATAATTTTTGGGGGGAAGGGGGATAACATTTGAGTGTTTTTATAACGGGAATATATTATCAACGGTCAATATATTTTTTGTCTTCATTTGACATGTTCGTTAATAGTAGAAGATAAAAGGAACTTTAAATTGTTTGCCTGAAAATAATGGCAGAGCGTCAAACTAATATTGCTTTTAAACTCCGCCACACATTGGCCCTCGGTTTCTGCCGATCCTTATTCGGGTTTCAAACCCACCACCAATAGGTTCATGGGTCCTTCCGACCACAATTATGGCATATTTGGGTCTCAAGCTAAAGTAATTTGAGATTTCAAGGCCATCACCAATATTATGGGATATGGATTTTTTTTAATCCACTGCAAAATGGTTCTTGGGTTCTGTTGATCACATTTTTAGCAAATAATTAATTAATGGTACCTACATTGGGATTAAAGGTCACCTCAAATGGGCTCAGAGTGTTCTGTCGATCCTAATTATACCAAATTGTGGTTTCAAACACACTGCCAATGAGTACTTGAGTTTTTTCAATCATAATTATAACATATGGTTTTTTTAATCAACCACCAATAGACCAGACACATACTGACATATTGATGCTTCCAACCCAACTCTACTGGGCCCTAGGGTTCATTTGGTCACAGATATAACATATTGGGTTTATTAAACCCATTCATCCCCTCAATGAATCCTTGAGATAATAGCTGAAATTGACTAAACACGAGAGCCCAATTGCCAAGTTCAGCTTAACGAAAATATTATTATCTCAGAAGATTCATATGTATGCACAATCCACATCCTTATTCGAACACGAATCGAACTACCTTATCATTTTATATCTATTTCAACAAAAAAAAAAATACTTCTATAATTATGAGTTTTCCTTAATTGAGGGAAGTTTTTTCAATACCTTGACGTTTTGAAGTAATATCGAAACGTTCAAATATAACCAAATCAAGCTGTATAAATTTGAAATAAATCCATTGTAGATAACATCTTTTTACTGACTATATATATATATATATATATATATATATATATATATATATATATATATATATATATATATATATATATATCAGACTTGTTGACGTTTGCGAAAATTGTATTACGTCGTTCGTTTGTCGTTCGCCAAGAGTTATCGTTCGTCGTTAATTTTAAATCGAATCGTTCGTCGTTCATCGTCGTTTGTCGTTCGCCATTCTGAAAATAATTGACGACGTTTTTTTAGAAAGAAATTTCTGAAAAAAAGTTATGACGGTTTTTTTAGAAAATAAATTTGTCCCTTGAAAATTACAAAATTTTGTCTTTTTTTTTGGCACCAAAAACGAACAACAAGGAATTTTCCTTGTCGTTCGTCAAAAATTTGTAGTTCGTCGTTCATCGTTCGCGAACGACAAGAAATGAAAGATAAATCAACAGGTCTGATATATATACCGGGTGCGGGACGGAAATTGTAACACTTACAAAAATCTGATTTAAGATTACGAGAGGCGTCAAACAAAATATTCCGCTAAATAAGTTATGTAGCAGTGGTTATGTTAATGCTTTTATGTTATTGTCATTTTCCTCTGAGAATAAGCAGAGAGATGAAACGAGACCGTAGAGCTCAAGTGTCGACGTTTCTTGGCGCGGGTAAGACTCCAACTGAGATTGCCAAGCAACTGAACGTGGCGAGATCGACCATTTACCGTCTCAACAAAAAGCTGGACATTAACCAAGGGGTCGAGAGGAAATCTGGGAGTGGTGGCAAGTAAAATTGAAACCACAATTGATTTGTGATGTGATCCAAAGGGCTCCAACCATCCGCATGAGAGCTCATGCCAAGGACCTTGGTGTTGATGAGAGTACAGTCAGAAGGGCTGTCAAGGAGTGTGATGGCAAGTCCCTAGTGATTTTGGAGAGGCCATTATTGACACATTAAATCAAAGTGACTCATCTCCAACGTTGAAAGGGTCTGATCAATGACCTGAAATCTGCACCAGCTGGAAGGATCATCATCTTCAGTGATAAAAAGAACTGGACTGTGGATCCCGTCAGAAATAAAATAAATGACCGGTTTGTGGCCTTTGAAGATGTTGATGAAGACCTTAAACAATTACCACTATCAAACATCCAGCCTCAGCCATGTCTCTGGTCTTTGTGGCTTCAATGCCATTGATTTGGTTTCCCCGAGGATTTCGCTTGAATGCATCCACGTACATTGAAGAGCTGCACACCAAAATTTGCCCTGGGTTCAGGCAACATTTCCAAACCAAGAAGTGGTGCTCCAACAGGATGGAACACCAGCCCTTACAGTAAAATCCACCCAGAATTTTTAGTCAGAGAGCATCTCATTTTGGGTTAAGGAAAAGTAGCCTCTATGCAGCCCTTTGGACTTTTCTTTTTGGCCGCATGTGCAGGACAGGGCCTGCAGAATACGTCACCCCAATATTGAAGCCATGAAGGCCTCCGTTGATGAATGCTGGGATGGAATGGACGCTCATTACATACGATCTCTCTGTCAGGCCTTCAGGTCCCGTCTGGAGGCTGTTGTTGCTGTTAAGGGCGTATATATATAATAATAAAAATTTAATCAGAGTTATATTAACGCTTTATATTTTCAATTTTTTCTGATCGAACCCTTTAACTGACACAGAAGGGTGTAAACAATATACTAGGTAAGTGTTGCAATTTCCGTCCTGCACCCGGTATATATATATATATATTTATATATATTTATTTATTTATTTATATTTATATATATATATATGCATATATGTATATACAATAGGTTAATTATTCGTATGACGAATTTAACATCACTGTTTGTTATTTAAATTTGGCATTAATGTATTTCTGTTGGCCACTTGTTTTCGACGTTGTCATGTGTAAGTATGTTTATGTCTTTGTTTTAAAACAAAATAATCAGTCATCATTGAACTAAATATACATAGTCGTAAAAAATGATTTTGTATGTCTTCAGTGTTCGAATGGATCCGAGAGTAAATACTCTCACCTTAATGATGAGTGAAATAATGATGTACTTCATAATACCTTAAATTTGGAATTGTTTTTATCATTGCTAGATCATACAGAATGTCTAATGTAATATTATTTTATATATAATTGACCATAACTTTGATCAATCTGATTTTTTTAAAGAATAGTTTTGCAATGTCCAGTGAGTCAGAGTTGTTTCAAACATATGATTCACACATATTTTGCATTAAATTAAGTTAATTTTTAACACTAGGTGGACGAGCGGGTTATTTTAACCCGCATTTTTTTTTTCAAGGTGCTGGCTTTTTTACATTATCATACTTACATGTCCCAAATTTTTCGACTTTTAATCTATATATAAGAACTATATGTCTTTGAAATTTAAACACTGTATCTATACTACTCACTGATTTATTTGCACTTATACCTAGAAGACGAGCGGTCATTTGAACCCGCGCATACAAAAATTAAAATAAACGTAAATATTACTGACATAGTGTTGTGTACGGGTAACAAGTTGTAACGGGCGTGTATAGATTTTGTTGAACATCAGCAACTCCAAACGAATTAGCATGTTTGGAACAGTGTTACCTATGCTCATGTAAATAGAGTAGAGCAGCTTTCGCTTCATCTCAGAGCTTTTATGCTAACAACCTACCAACATGTCACGAAGAAAACGTTACACTGTCGACGAAATTCAACAACTTCTTTTAGCAACGCCATTGGATGAATCAGATGGAGCCGAATAGAACCGAACTGAATTCGAAGAAAAAATTCTCCCTAGATCAAATTTTTGAAGGCGTCTCTTCATGAATCAACAGTTCTGAAGAATAGGAATTTGACCCTCACTGTAACGAAGCCAAACCCAGCAAAAATGTTTTTCTTCCTCACTGATTTGTCAATCTCTACTGGTCCGAAGAAGCTTCCTGAATCAGTAGAATATTATAACCAAACAAAATATGGAGTTGATGTTGTTGATCAAAAGGCGATATTATACAGCACCAAGGTATCTTCTCGTCGTTGACCGCTGCAGGTTTGTGTGGTACAAAGATATAAGCGGTGCCAACATTTCAGAGACGAGATTATCTAATAAAACTAATATCCGAACTAAAAGTACTTGCTGAAGACTGTTCTGATGGTTAGGAGGAATCTGATTCTGATTATATTCCTCCTATTGTCAAATGAACAGCACATGAAAATCTAGGAACAAAAAAAAATGCTGTGAAAGATGTAAGCGACCTGTTTGTAAAAAATGTGCTTGGCACACAAGAGTAATATAAGAAATGTTAGTACGCATTATATTATATTTTTCGGCACCTATGTAGATTACCCGTGTTATTGTGACATAATGTCCACTATAAAAGGATATATTAGTATATATGTAGTAACAAAAGGACTATAGTGAAAATCTTGTTTTAATGCAAATTTCGAAAATACTTCAAATATATAACTTAAATTCTACACAGATTTTAACTCTAAACACATTCAAACTATGCAAATATATTTTAAAAAACATGATAAAATCCTTGAAAAGCAATATATAAAACACTTATAAACTCTAATAATTGTATGCTAAAAAATAAAGGACTTTTTTAAGCGGTTGAAATAACCCGCTCCGTCCACCGAGGTAGTAGTATGACTGCCGTCCATCTAGTGTTAAAAGTATAATCTATAATATATTGAGTCATTTAAAGATGTAAAAGAAGTCACAGCAATACATTATTAAAGGACAGCTTCATGCTTATTTTTTGTATATTAGAGTCAGTCATAAATAATGAGCGAGTTTTAGATTCTCTAAAAGTAAACAAGAAGATGGAGAAGAAAAAAGTGGTATTTTTAACTTGATTGGTTGAAAAAAATGTAGAATGAATAATAATTGTGTCGTACTCTTAGGCATAATAATATTACCGACTTGTTAACACTTAAATAACTATATTCTCACTGATTCATAAAGCCGCCAAAATATATATATACAAGCCCCCTCCTAGTGATGAGACGGCCCAGAGTGATGAACCGGTCCAGTTCATGGTTCGATCTCTTGCTACAATACTAATAATAATTAAAGTGGACATGAAAGAAAAAAGGGGTTTTGTCTTTCATCCTCCAAAATAATAATTGTCTTTTCTTAAATAATTCAATCCTTTGCAGATCCTTTGAAGTGACTCAAACCTATATATATACCCCATACATATTAATTAAATAATGCAGCTGATATTACGTCATAGATCATAGAATACTATTTGTTTCATCACATTGGTCGATAAGTGGATCATGGTTCTGATTATCGGACGTAGCAGCAAAAGAAAGAAAAGGTAGGACTAAATGAAAAAATATATAATGTTGATGTGTGAGTTTGTGAGAATAATCTTTTTTTTTGTCAATTTGGTTCGATAGTATTGCACTATCCCACTGGATATAAATAAGTAATCTAGCGTATAAATTAGTCGATCCAACCTAAGACCAATTCAATAAGGTACACCAAACCTTCCCCTCTCGAGAGGAGTGGAACCTGCATTCCGCCCAACATTGAGAGTTGATCACGCCTTAACCAAAGAGATATTTAGAGCTTATTGGATTCTTCAGAGAAATACGTCATTGTGCCCAATATAAACAAATCTTTCTATCTGTATCATAGAGATATAAAGACATAAAGGGATTATTGGATTCTTTAGAGGAATACGTTTTTGTGCCCAATATAAACAAAATTTCTATCTCTATGATCAACTTACGATGACGTAGGTCAAATTACTTTGTTTATATTGGGCACAGGCGACAGCTGAAGGATGTTTCTCTGCTATTGAAGGGAATAGGCTCTCAATATCTCTCTCTCTCTCTCTCTCTCTCTCTTTATATATATATATATCTTTATGATCAACTTCAATGACGTAGGTCAAATAACTTTGTTATATTGAGCAATGGCGACAGCTGAACGACGATGTTTCTCTGCTATTTAAAGAAATAAACCCTCTATATATCTATATACCTATGCCTTAACACATATGGCTTTTGCACTGCCTTAACCATAATAATATACCCTTGTTAAAGGCATGTTTATCCATTACACCCAGGCTACTTGTCATCTTAAGACCCTGAAAATATCTTCATAAATATAATATGGTGGACAGAGAGATGGAAAACCTCCCTCATAACAACTACGGGACTAAAAACTTCTTCTCAGGACAAGTTGCGTCTCCTCTAGGTATATATATAAATCGAAATCTTTATCAGATATCCTTATAAAGTACACTGCTTATATATATATATAACTTTGATTTATTATAAAGACATATATATAAGAGTATATAGTGTTAATAATAGTATATCTTAGGTTGGTTATCAATATTGTGTCTGACCATAATCATCTTTCAACTGAGCCTAAAAAAGAAAGAAGCTAATCAAATGGATGTAGGTAGGAGATATAATGATGGACTTTATTTCCTTATCTGGAAATCTTTGGGAGGGGAGAGGGATAGGCTTGTGATTGATAAAAGAAGCTGTTCGATAATACCTACTCATACTTTAACATATAATGGGGAAAAAACTAGCCTATATTATGGACTAAAGCGTTAAAGTAAAGTAGTGCATGCAAGGAAAAAGTAACAAAAAAATTGTCCAAAATTTTGGTTATTTTCTTTTACGTTAGATGTCGCTAGTCCATGAAATTACGTCACAATCCTATTTAAAATCGGCTTAAAGGGATTAAGCTTGATGATTTGAAATATATCAAATCACTAAAACACTACAAAACGTCTCCAAATATAAATAATAAAAGGACTTTGTTCTTATTTTCAAAGAGCTCTAGCATCAAAGCAGCGCCCCTTACGGACTAAAGAAGAACTAAAATTTTGGCCAATTCCTTTTGGGGATAAAGGAAGAATTTTATGTTATGCATGCGCTACTTTACTTTAACGCTTTAGTATGGACTACATTTTGTATATATAAACTGTTATTTCTTCTTAATGAGGATTTTGATATATCTGCTCTTGATTTAAGGAGTAACTAAGAAAATGTCCGGTGCTATCCATTGTTGGAACAGACAGCGACAGAAAGAAATAAAGAAAGGATGAATCTTCATATTTACTATCATGAAATGGAGAGTGAGACATTCTCGCACTCTTTATTCCATGGTCAAAATATATTAGATATATGAAGTGTCTCTCTTGTGTTTTTTATATCACTGTGTTTTCCCCCCCAATGGAGATCTAGCAAATACACTTAATTTCACCGATACCATACGTTATTTGGGCACTCTATAATCTCTATTGATTGATGTGTCATCGCTCTCCATATAGGTATTATTATAAAATATAGAGTCTCACTCTCTCTTGCTTCTTTTTGTCTCTGCCTTTCTCCCAACTATGGAGAGCTAACAAATTATTCATGGTTCAGCTATTTGTACTTGAGTTCCGTACAAACAAATTCTATTTCCTCGTTAATACATCTATTAACCTAACAAACTCAGGCTATTTTCAATGAGCCAAATTGATATTCCACTCTCTGGAGTCCAGCCTCCTCCCTCAACATTAAGCTCTGGTGTTACACATTAGTATTATTTGTATATACTGCTATCAGCGCTGGGATTCGGATCCGCCGATTCGGTATTCGGTAGATTTGATTATATATCTACCGAATATCGATCAGTGCAGTAGATAAGAAAGAAAGAGAAATGTATTTATGTATCTGCTCTGTGACGTCTTCATATGCATTTAGTATCGTACAATTTATAACAAAAGACACATAATTTGTAAAAAAAAAATTAGAAGCTTTTGGAATTTTAATACATGTTATTTTTATATAAATCATAATTGCACTCGGATTTTGAAGGAAATGAAGGCAATAGCAAACAAATTATTTCCTTAACTGTCTTTTGTTAGTCGTTGTCCGATATTAAGTGCGCTTTCAGCTCCGGAGTTGTTATTTATTTTGCAAAGTTCAACTTCTTCACACCACCGGATAACAACGCTTTCAGTTCTAAATACCGATTACATTCGGGTGTCGCAGCTCTGACTGTTATACATTTTAACAACGAGATAAAGAAACTAGTTATTGATATTAAGGAATATAAATAGAGTTTAAAAAAGTCAATTTGTTGTTATCAATATTAATACTTCTCAAGGGTTACATATAAAAAATATTTATAAATAAACAAGGCGGCTATTCATTGGACAACCTTTGCTGAGTGCATATGACAAATGAGTTGTACGAATAGCACATCAGAGGGTTTTTTTTGTAAGAGGTGAAGGAATTGAATATAACAATGGCACAACATCTAAAATGATGGATTCCATCTCACCACATAAACTTTTTCTTTGTTTTGCAAATTTATTAGATGGAGAATGAGGATGTTGTTGAAAAGAGATCATCAGAGTAAGATGTTCAATTTTCTGATATGCATCACATCAAATGGATAGGGAGGGCTTTAGTTAGATGAAGTACCATTTTAGGATGATTGTAGGGGTTTGAGTATATCCATATGAAGATGATAATATGTTGAGACAATATAAGAAAGGAAGAAAATATTATTTTGCTCTATTCTATGTAGGTTAATGGCTGTATTAACAAAGAACATGTTTTTAAAGCAACCCCGAAACTCCAATACACAATAGCTGAACCAAAAAGAAAATCCGTATCACGACCTAAATATTGGATTACAATATATCTCATCAAATTGCAGTTTTTGTATTATCACTCACAAGCCTGGTTTTTATGTCAATACTAATATGTGAATATCATCTCAAAGTTGACATATTATGAATTGTGATCAGTCTCTTAACCTCAGTAGATCAACAGAAAATCCATATGCTTATGGCCACTCGGAATATAACATGGATAGTATCAGTATTAAATCCATGCTCACTTAGTTAAGTCAACCAATCAAATCGTTGTCATTTTGAAATTTATACTTCTTATTTTTGTTAACAAACTATGCTGCCAAAACAGAGAAGAATAAAGGAAAAGGACCCACAAGAGCTTGACCTATAATATTGGTAACTTAAGGGGGATAAATGATGCTAACCAATACTATATTACTAGCATCTAAAAACGGCTTTTCCAAAGTTTCATAAGCAAAGGAATTGGGTACAAAATTACTCGAATTGCTAAATAGTTATATTTTGAGAATAGGACGTTCTCTTACGGAAATACATAAAGGAAGAAAATTCAGGGATCAACTGTAGATTTTTTCAGAATGTATTTTGTTTAACTTGCATCGCAATAACTGTGACAAATTGTGCAACAATACGCTACACTCCTTTGTAGTTGACATATTGTCTCTAAAAAGGTTAACTGTAACAACATACAAGGAATGAAAAGTTCAGATGATAACACTGTAGCAGTCGATCTGTTGGGGCCATAGAGATATAAAGATGTAGATAGCTTATTCCCTTCAATAGCAGAGAACCATCGTCGTTCAGCTGTCGCCTGTGTCCAATATAAACAAAGGTATTTGTATTACGTCATCGTTAGCTGATCATACAGATAAAAATACTTGTTTATGTTGGGTAATATGACGTATTTCTCTGAATAATCCAATAAGCCCTCTACGTCTTTATATCTCAATGGTTGGGACTCTCAAGAAGGAAAACAACGGCTCAGTGATTTCGAAGGCGATTGAGTTAATAGCAAATTTAAAGGCTAAAGAACGAATAGCTTGCAAACGGTCTATGGACGGCATTTTAAGTTACAGATATCTCTGTGCAATAATTTTAGCAGTTGCCGCTAGCTATGGTCCCTCTCCCTTAAAATTCCTTCTCTACCAACAGCGCATCGGGTCTTCTTCCATCGGAAAGAATCAAGTATTGGCCAACAAAGTCAATATCCATTTTAAAAGTATAAAAAAGTATTTAGGTTTTATTAGATGTTTTTAATTAAAGCTTAAACTATTATTCAGTGCTTTATTATTTTAGTTATTACATTTTATATTATACTTAACTATATATATTTTTTTATGTTTTTTGGCGAAACTAACTATCTATTTTAAAACTAACTCATCAATTTATCTTATATATTTTTGCATGTACTCTGCCTATATAGAATGAAATAAATTATAAAAATAGTGACAAAGTAAATTTGAACAAGGCACTTCCTTTTCATACATTGTCAAAATATAATTATGTTTAATTCCAGATCATCTTGCGGCTAAAAGAGTATTAAGAAGGCATGAATACTGGCCTCTTAGGCTTTGATAATGAATGAAAATATTCTTTTTCATCAATAATTAAGTTTTGCAAACAAAAGTTAAAAATGCCTTTGCACGTTTTATTTGTATATTATAGAAATCACTTTGCTACTTTAAACAAAAAGTAATTGATATTCTATTCCTTATCTGTTATGGATGGATGGTAAAAATCTAATTATTGTTTCCTTGCTCCGAGTCTACATGTATAAATATATATTCCAACTTCGTGACTTCGAAACTTTTGAGTTGGAGATGTAGTATAAGTTGCTGTTGTGTTTGTTTTTTTAGTTTGAAAAACTTTTCAGGTGGCTCTTATGCTATGGTACTAATGTTCATATATATTGAAAAAAACATTTCCAATACATAGTTATTTTCATATATAAAAGTTATATCTTCTTTATTAATTTTAATTATTATATATCAGGCTTGTGACGGAACGCAAAATTGAACGGCGTTCAGCTGAACGCACGTTCAATGAACGGAACGCAACTTTTTTTGAACGGTGAACGTTGAACGCAAAAAAAAGAGTTTTGCGTTCAGCGTTCAATTTTTCCAAACATTTCTTGGACTTTTTTTGGAAAACATCATACTAGCAGTCTTTTTTTGGAAATTCTTTTCTTAAAAAAAAAAAGTCATCACTACGCAGTACTTTTTTGGGAAATTCTTTCTAAAAAAAAACCGTCATCACTACTCAGTACTTTTTGGGAATTTCCTTTCTAAAAAAAAAAACACGTCATCACTACGCAGTACTTTTTTGGAAATTCGTTTTTAAATATTGAACGCTGAACGCTAACGGAACGCTGAACGCAAAAAACATTGAACGGAACGCTAATTTTTTTTTGAACGCTGAACGGAACGCTGAACGCAAAAAAAGCTGAACGCTCACAAGCCTGATATATATATATATATATCAGAGCTGCGACTATTGAATGTAAATCGGTATTCGATACTACCGACGGTAGATTTCAATATCGAACCGATTATACGATATTCTGTAGAAACTACCAAATACCGTACTGATTGACAATCGGTACGTATATTTGAAGTATGACTTTTGTAACATTCACATAGAGACATAAATATATAGAGAGCTTATTCCTTCAATAGCAGAGAAACATGGTTCAACTGTCGCTTTGCCCAAGCGCTCCCTGTGTGAAGAACTTGAACTTCGCAAAATATATAAATATCTTCAACTTATAGTATTATAGAGCAGATACATTAATATACATTCAATATAAGCTTATGCTATGCATTGAATACTAGAGTACCTGAAAGTACATTAAATATCGAACAATAAGAGAGGGTAAATGAAAACAAAATCCATAGCCTTCCATTTCCTACAAATCCAAGTACATATTAGTTTATATACGATTAGTATGTATTAAATTTCAAATAGTCGAAAATAAATTATATCAAATGATGTATTTAATTGTCCTTTGTTATAAACTGTCCGATATTGAATATGAAGAAGTAAAAGCAGATACATAAATAAATTTCTCTCTCTTTCTAATCTACTGTACCAATATCGATCGGTACTGTAGATATATAATAAAACCAGGCTTGTGAGCGTTCAGCTTTTTTTGCGTTCAGCGTTCAAAAAAAATTAGCGTTCCGTTCAGCGTTCCGTTCAACGTTTTTGCGTTCAGCGTTCCGTTAGCGTTCAGCGTTCAAATATTTAAAAAAGAATTCCAAAATAAGTACTGCGTAGTGATGACTTTTTTTTTAGAAAATAATTTCCGAAAAGTACTGCGTAGTGATGACGTTGTTTTTTTTTTTAAAGAATTTCCAAAAAAAGTACTGCGTAGTGATGACGTTTTTTTTTGAAAATAATTTCCAAAAAAGTACTGCGTAGTCATGACGTAAGAAAAATAATTTCCAAAAAAGTACTGCGTAGTGAGGACGTGTTTTTTTTAGAAAAGAGTTTCCCAAAAAAGTACTGCGTATTAGACGTAAGAAAAATAATTCCAAAAAAGTACTGCGTAGTGATGACGTTTTTTTGTTAGAAAAGAATTTACAAGATAAGTACTGCGTAGTGATGACGTTGTTTTTTTTTTAAAGAATTTCCCTAAAATGTACTGCGTAGTGATGACGTTTTTTTTAGAAAGAATTTACAAAAAAAGTACTGCGTAGTGATGGTTTTTTTTTAGAAATAATTTACAAAAAAAGTAATGCGTATGTTGACTTTTTTTTTTTTAGTAAAGTTTTCCAAAAAAGTACTGCGTAGTGATGATGTTTTTCCGAAAAAAGTCCAGAAATGTTTGGAAAAATTGAACGCTGAACGCTGACGCAAAACTCTTTTTTTTTGCGTTCAGCGTTCAAAAAAAAAGTTGAGTTCCGTTCAGCGTTCCGTTCATTGAACGTGCGTTCAGCTGAACGGCCGTTCAATTTTGCGTTCCGTTCACAAGCCTGAATAAAACACAACGTGTAAAAGGACACTAAAATGCAATCACTGCACCCTGTAGAAAAATACAAATACATCATAATGGAATCCGTAATAACGATTTGCATAATTAAGTTAATAGTAGTAACTAATTCAGCATATGGAAGGTTTAAGGGACGGGATTAACATTTGCAGGTGAAATCACTGAAAAAGTTCAAAACAAATGCCTTCCCTTCAATCCACATTCCAGGACATACTAAAGTCATTGTAGATCAGAACAACTCTTTCCCAAACGTGACGTCACCATATTATATCTTCAGTATTTTATATTATTTTATTTTCCGTTAAAGGCAAAGAAAATATAAAAGATTTTATATTTTCTTTGGTTATAGGTCATAGAGATATAAAGATATACAGAGCTGATTCCCTTCAATGGCAGAAAAACATCGTCGTTCAGCTGTCGCTTGGTCCTAATATAAAACAAAGTAATGTGTACTACGTCATCGTAAGCTGATCATAGAGAGATAAACAAATCTTTCTATCCATAGAGGTATAAAGATATAGAGAACTTCTTCCCACCAATTAGTAGAGAAACATCGTCCAGCTGTATTCTGAACCATAGAGATAAAATTATATTGAGAGCTTATTCCTTTCCGATGTAGATGTATGCCCAATATAACAAAGTAATATGTACTACGTCATCGTAAGCTGAGTATGGAGATAGAATCTATGTTGACAGAGGACACACAGAATACAGCTGAACAATATTTCTCTGCTATTGAAAGGAATCAGCTCTCTGTATCTTTATATCTCTATGAGGTTGTAACAGGACTAGCACCCCCCAGACAATCACCCCCCGGACTAGCACCCCCCGTGCCAATCACACCCCCGGACATTTACCCCCGTTAGTAATATTTCTTATCTCTTAAAGTCCACTTATTAAGTTAACTATGTTTCCAGCTATTAACAAAGGTGACGTCACTGGTGAACCACTTTCTTGATCTCCTTTTCCAATGGCTTGCGAACTAATGGGGACTTGGTTATCTTAAAAAAAGTCACAGGAACACGTGTTCGGGTGTGAAGAAATGAATATAATAGATTGAGAATAAAAATTATATTTAAACTTATTTGAGTGGATGAGTTTTTGATCATAGTCTTCGATTTAGGACAAGTTGATGAAATCTTAGAAAATAGCTTAGGACTATATGAGATAAATAAGATATGTTGAGTTGATAGGTTACAAACTGTATGATTGTATAGTACATAAGAAGCCCAGATATAAGGTCTAAGACAAATTTATGTAAATTTAATTTATTAACAGATTCCAATTCTAGAGGACTGGGACTGCGTACTAACCAGTGACGTCATCTTTGTTAATAACTAGAAAACATAGTTAGCTTCAAAAGTGGACTTCATGAGATAATAAATATTATTAATGGGGTTACCCGGGGGTGATTGGCACGGGGGTGATTGCCTAGAATCCTATGAGGTACACATGTATATAGTCACCTTTATATTGCATTATATTCAATTTCTCATTTATCTATTCCATGGGGCTTAGTATTTAGTCCAATCCAAGAGGATATAATGATAATTACTTCTTTCTCTTCGTTATTTCATGAGTTGATTACTTCAACTAAAGCGATAAAGTAAAGTAGCTCATACAAGGAAAAAGTAAACAAAAAAAAATGTCCAAATTTTGGTTCTTTTCTTTAACGTTAGATGTCGCTAGTCCATGAAATTACGTCACAATCCTATTTAAAACCGGTTAAACAGGATTAAGTTTGATGATTTGAAATATATCACTTTTTTCAAGATAAAAAACGTCTACATATAAATAATAAAAGGACTTTGTTATTATTTTCAAATAGCTCTAGCATCCCAGCGCCCTTACGGACAAAGAAGAACTAAAATTTTGGCCAATTCCTTTTGGGAAAAAAATAAGAATTTTATGTTATGCATGCGCTACTTTACTTTAACACTTTAACTTCAACATTCATATTCCCTCCTCTTACTCAGTCTATTGCAATTGACATTAACATTCATTCGAGACTCTATTCTTAAAATGAACTTATTTAGAATAGACAACGTTCTCTATAAAATAATAGGCGACTTACACAAACCTACAACAAAAGAATCAAAAAAATTTATATGTATTTCTACGCAATCAAAAACTATATTATTAAGTCGTAGATATTATTATTTTCTCTTCATGTAGTACCTTCAAGTCAAGACTGCTTTGTTCCTTGATGTGTGATTGTTCACATTTAATGCTGTTTATGTTTCCTTCGGATGAACTTATCTCTTTATTAAGGAAATATTTTATGGAGTAATTAAATTTATAAATTATGTCCGTCTATGATAAATATTCTCATCCTTTCTATAAAAGCCTGTTTATATCTTAGTCTAACTCAGCCATTGAATTTCATTCTAAAATATAAGTCCAATCTTATATGCTGGAATGTATTGCGCCTCGATTATTTTCCGTCTTCATTTTAGTACGATGGGTCGACAAATTTGTATCTTGAAACAGTTAAAGCATGCATTTCTCATCTTATAGAATTTAGATTACGTCAACAAAAAAGTGTAATCGTTCTTTCTTCTATAAAACAGTTATAAAACTTAGGGCAGGGGACAAAGATGTCAATTAGCTCATTTTATTTATTGCACAATGTACCAAAATTTAGGTTTTTATTTGCCCCCATGCTGAAGTTCCTAATATGAGTGCCCTTTTTACGTAGATTCCAAAAATGCAAATTTAAAATATTGTCTAAAAAATGGTTTTGACATTTATGACCTTTTTTGAAAATCATAATTTTCATCATTCTAATGGTTCACGCCCAGTTATCTTTGTCCAAAGTAAAAATAAGTATTTATTGTTCTAGTATGTCAGTGCATTTAAAATCAGTTTTTTATTTCAATATCTTTGTAGTAATCGAAAAAAATAGACTTTATATTTCATTTTTTAGTGTTCTATTTAAGTGTCTATATATTTTTGTTTCAAGTCTATGACTATATTCAATATCTAATACATTTTTTGTATATGCCAATGCATTTCAGAACAGTTATTATAATATCGATATCTGGGATGAAATAAAAAAAGAACAATTTGTTTTATAGGTATTAATATATACCTATAGGTATTTCGTTGAGATTGTGTTAAATATTATTGTGATATGTGATTTGTTACGGGAGAAAAACTGTTTGCTTTTTATTTGAATGTTATTCTTACACGTTTCTTAAATAATCGAAATAATTGAAAATGGCATTCAAATATTATTGTTAATGATTTAAGAATTTGAAAATATAAAGGGAAACTACCTTGGGGAAACAGGTCTTTTCTTCGTAACAAATCACAATGATATTTAACGCAACCTCAACGAAAATACCTATAGGTATTTATTTATATGATCAATACTTGGTCACACAAAATTGTTCTTTTTATTTTCATCCCAGATATCGAAATTATAAAACTGTTCTAAATGCAAATATCATATTAGAGGTTCCTATTTCTTAAATTAACTGTTGGTAGTGGGTTTGAAGTCCCAAATATTCCAGCATTTGGCTCGTGAGATTTTATAATTGTTGACTTTTTCAAACATAATTATTTTTTATGAATCCTTTTAATTTAGCATCAAAATTTATCTCCTTAACTATTATACAATATAAAAATTGAACGCAGAATGAAGGGCTATTTTTGGCGTCGCGTTCATCGTTCAACACAAAATTTTGTGTTCCGTTCATTGAACAGTGTTCAATTTTGCGTTTCGTTCACAAGCCTGTATATATTAAGATATTGTAGCGCGAAGGAGGAGGAGAAATGACGACTCTTGTAGATGTTGAGTTAGAGTGTATTTATTAAGCTCTTGCCTGCTTCTTATATACCCGCAGGCAAGAGTACTTAAGATTAAGAACCCGCTGAGGGTGTGAGATTAAGAAGTGGTAGGTAGACCTGCTGTTACTAAGCAGGTCAATCCGCTACAATATTACAATTACATGGGCAAAATATTTTCTTCGATGACCAAAAACCATTATTGAGTCATACTTCTCCAACAAAGGATAATTTATTTTTGAAAAAATACGAAAGATCCGGGGTTCGATAGACAAATATATTAACGCTATATTGTGTATTCATATCCATATTGATTCTATTCTATCGAATCAAAAATACGGTAGTTAATAAAACAAAATTATTTTCAATAAAAAGACACAATACATTCTTGAAATAAATATTTCCAAAAATATTCATGAGACTTTTCCAACCTTATACATTTTTTAAACGATAAGAGACGGTTTGGAAAAATTGAATTTTTCTTCTTATAACAGTGTTTTAAGCTTTACAAGTCTAAACCAAATCCAATACGGTTTCATTCGAAGTAAACGTAAAGTTTAAAGAAATACTAAGAAACATATATCGCTTGATTCTATAAGGATAAATATATTAAATGAACAAATATGGCATAGAGAACCTCTGAGGAACTGTAATTTGAATGTATCTTGAACTTTATGTTCGACCTGTCATTCCATATCTAAAATGAATTAATCAATGCTGATTTAGGCATTTATATAACAAAGGATAATTATGTAACTGCCTTGGTTCTATTAAATTGTGAGTCATTGATATATATTTGATATCATATTTTTGTCTTAAACGTCAAACAAAGAGAGCTTTATATTTAAAAAATATATAATTTTATTAGTAATTTTATCATGTCCATATATAAACAAATCCCTTATCAAAAATAAAAAGTATTGCACAATAAGTGATTACGGTATGGGCAATCTTTAAAAATGATAACACATACATAACATAAAGAATTTAGTCAATTACGTAAATTAAAATATAATACAACATATCGATTAACACAGTTGTTTTTTTAAAAAAATATTTAAGCCTTCATGCATGAAATGTAAATGAAATTTAGATAAATAATTTTACTTTATTAATATAAGAAGGTGTCGATAATAGAAACATGTTGGAAAAATAAACAACCGTTCTCCGGAAACATATGACGATTCACGTTAGCTGAAATGAAATAAACAACATCAGTTGAGAGAAATTCATTGAACAAAATGCCTCACTATGGTCCTTGTAAGCTCGTGATTGGCTCATTGGAATGTTTATTTATATATAAATATTGAA
This sequence comes from Caligus rogercresseyi, assembly GCA_013387185.1. Classification (NCBI taxonomy): domain Eukaryota; kingdom Metazoa; phylum Arthropoda; class Copepoda; order Siphonostomatoida; family Caligidae; genus Caligus; species Caligus rogercresseyi. The sequence continues at coordinate 2,438,517 of CP045906.1, forward strand.
GTGGATTGTTATTATGTGTGTGATATTTTGAGTCACGTCTTTCCATTTATTTCTTTGGATAACTTATTAATATAATAATATTAATACCATGCATTTGTGGAATTCAGGATTCCGTCATCTGGGTCGAGTTGGATGGTTCGGGGTCTTCCTCGTCATTGCTCCTCGGAGTCGTCAACAAAGGGACCTGACCCGATTCTCATGGAGAAAAATAACGAAACGTATCCACAGTGAAATGTCCAACTTCTTTGTTCAGAGCCCTTCTTCGGATTGGCTCCGGTCGGACATGGTCTTTGAGAATCGGTCATCGGGGAAGACCATTGTGGGTGGGATCTATTACTATCGGAGCCTTCTTTAATGCGAGGTGAGAGAGAGAGAGAGAGAAAGAAAGAAAGAAAGAGCTTCAATTGAAATGCTAGAAAGCAGAGCTGGGATTCGGTAGAAAAATCTACCGCCGGTTCGGTATTCGGTATATACCTTCTACCGATCGATATCGGTAGATTTTATTTATATCTACAGTATCGATCGATATTCGGTACGGAAGATTAGAAAGAGAGAGAATGTATTTATGTATCTGCTTTTACTTCTTCATATTCAATATCGGAGATTTATAACAAAGGACAATTAAGTACATAATTTATTCATTATTATTTGAAGTTAATACATACTTATCTTATATAAGTTATATATTTACTTGTATTTTGTAGGAAATGGAAGGCTATAGATTTTTTTTTCATTGCTATCTCTTATTGTCCGATACTAAATGCACTTTCAGGTACTCTAGTATTCAAAGCGATTCTAGGGCAATCACCCCCTGACTAGCACCCCCCGTGCCAATCACCCCCTGGGCATTTTATATTATTGTGATTTGTTACGAAGAAAAAAAATAGGTTTGCCTTTTTATTTACATATAATTAATTATAAGTGCCAAAAATAATTTTATTTTTAGAGAGTTACTGTGATTTGGAAAATTGCATTTCAATATTGTTATCAAATTATTTAAGGACATGCAAATAAAAAGGCAAACCTGTTTTTTTTTCTTCGTAACAAATCACAATAATATAAAATGCAACCTCAGTGATTTACCCAAAAGTAAATACATAATATGATTAATACTTTGTCCTACTAAATTTATCTTTTCTTTTACTTTCATGCCAAATATCGAAATTATAAAAACTGTTCTGAAATGCATTGACATATACCAAAAATATATTACATATTGATTATAGTTAATAAACTCGAAACAAAAACATATCACCGCTTAAATAGAACACTAAAATATGGTCAACTTTTTGTAATATATAGCCGATTTGTTCGATTAGTACGAAAGATATATAATTATAAAAACGGATTTGAAATGCACAGATATAGTAGAAAAATAAATACTACTAACATTTGTGGTTATTCTTACTTTCCACGAAGATAACTTGGCCTGAACCATTAGAAATGATGAAAATTGTAAATTTCACAAATATCCTTATCCTGGACACAAAAGCAAAATTAGAAATGTTTAAAAGCATTTTTTCATGTTTTCTGGACATAGGCAAATACAAAATAACAGTTTCAATTCAAGGACAAAAACTTTGTTACACAGTGTAATGTGACTCTGTATTACTTTTTGTTGCATAAGTAGAGTGAAGCAAAGGCATTATATATATATATATATATATATATATATATATATATATAAACAGTCGTCCCTCGCAAAGTCGCGACGGCCCGAATCCACTACACGACCACCGCAATGTATATGAGGGTCGCGATGTTGATATATATTGAAATTTAGAGAGATTTGACATAACCCGGCGTTTAACCCTACCACAATTTTGCCTTGTTGTCGTACGTGCGTCTGAATACATGTACGCGGCCGGACCTTTTTTTTTGGGCCGCCATCTTGCTTTTTCGAAGATTTACCAGTTTTCAACCTCAAATATCTTAAAACCACTCAAAATTTCTTAATTTTAGTACCCCCACGTGAAAAAACGGGAGCCAAGCCGTCGTCGCGTAGTAAAAGAACTGCGAGATGTCGAGGGGCGAAGTAGCGAGGGTCGACTGTATATATATATATATATATATATATATTGAATACCGTTATTTCTCTCAATATTTTCAAAAACTCTCAGGCAATAGCTAATTATATTACCTTGTGCTATTCTTATATCATAAGCATGATATTGCTACATATGTAATTATTTTTAAATTACACGAATTGCCATATTTATTAAATAATTATGTTTTGTAGTGCGAAGGAGGAGGAGAAATGACGACTCTTGTAGATGTTGAGTTAGAGTGTGTTTATTAAGCTCTTGTCTGCTTCTTATATACCCGCAGGCAAGAATACTTAAGATTAAGAACCCGCTGAGGTGTGAGATTAAGAAGTGGTAGGTAGATCTGCTGTTACTAAGCAGGTCAATCCGCTACATTATGATACTTTAAATACATATAACTTCTTAACATTATGATATATTTTTATTTCAAAAAACTCTCAGGCAATAAGTAATTATATTACCTTGTGCTATTCTATATCATAAGAATGATATAGCAAACATATTTAATTATTTTTAAATTACACGAATTGTCATACTATTAATAATTATGTTATGATGCTTATAAATACTTATAACTTCTTTATATTATGCTTTATTTTTATCTTAATATGGGCAATTACTACAAAATATTGATTGAGATTAATTTGATCCTTGTTTATATAAATCCAAAGTATCAATAAATGACTGGTGCCTCGTCAAAAAATTCACTTCAAAAGTGAGGAAATCATTGCTTTGGATACCTTAGTAAGTGATGGAATTCTCGAATGTCCAACTGACAATTTTGATTTGAGAGTTAATTAAAAGACAATTTGAAATTGGATACTTTTGTTTTATTCAACGTCTTCCGAATATCAATTTCTATAAGTCGTGTAACATACCTACCAAAGCTGAATATGACTAGAATTATATTATTAGGTTTTATACTCCACAAACGATGAGCATTTATTTATATACGTAGAGAAAACACAGATAAATCCAACTCAAATTTAAAATTATGGTAATAAAAAAAATAATGTTTCAAAAACGATTATTATATTAAAGTTTTTAGCAACTCAAAATGTTTAGTACTTCTATAAAATCATGCAATCGGTTAAAATGGTTTTTTTTTCCTACTAATTGCATTGATTTTGTTAGAGTCTTCTCCCTCGTTGAATGGTATTAAGTCGTTTTGGTTGGTTGTAGTTCTGTCCAGTGGTTTTCTTGATATTTCCATTGTTTCATCTCGATATGTATTGAGGAGTTTCATTCAAAACCAAGGAATATGTTTTGGGTTCTCTTTAAAGATTAGCATTTTTATAATGGTATGAAATATCAATTAAAGTCAATGGATGTGAGAAATACGAAAACAATATATTTTGAAGGGAAATACTCCAATTAGATTATTATTATTAAATAAGGGGCGATAATTATTTATCAGAATGAATCACAAGATATCTTCAACTTTCACTGGGTTTTTTTTTCATAAAATATGCAAATCGGTGATTCATTTTCATTTATTTAAAGTTTTCCTCTTGAAATAAGAATTTTATAAATATGAATACATCATTAAGAAGAAGAAAGGTTATATATAAATTAATATTATTAATGTTTGAAAATAAATTAGTCAAACAACTGTCTTGAGAGAGTGTTGGCTATAAATGTTTGATTTCAAATTATAGGTGGATAAACATAAATTTGGAGAAATGCTTATAAATATTTATGAATTAACAAATAAATATTGTGAATATTAATATAATAAACTTTTTTATAATGTAAGAACAAAATATGTTTTGATATAGTTTGTGGAGAATAAATATTTAAAATTGAAGGTATTGATTGCTTTGTTAAGAGGTTTTAAATAAATATTTTATTTTAAAAGAGTGTATATGCACCGATATATATATATATAACTGGATGCATAATAGACTGAAGAAAAAAGGGAAGATCAATGCCTGAGTCAGGAACGGATATAGTTGATTCTCATGTAACTTGTATAAATTGAAGTATAGAGCGATATTTAGCTCATTAGAGAGAACATATATGGCTTGGCCGTTGGGAGGCTGTCAAAGATCGTTTATGTTTCTTGAGGCCGGCGGCCCACCGGGAATAGTCCCGGTACTCCTGATGGCCACTCCGCCCCTGGGTCTGTGTGTTATAGACTTTAAAATTGCATTTATTTTATAGAACTTTTTAAATATGACGCCTTGAGTGGATAGATTTGCAAATATTATGCCGATAGATGTTGTTTTACGGAACCTCAGCTTTAACATTTTCTGCTTCTTTATTTCCAGCCTGGGGCAACATTCGCTTTCCCTTTGTGATTCTCCGCATCAAGGAATCCGAGACGAACAACACAGAGGGAACCGTCACGGTTCACTTTGACATCAAGGGCATGACTCAACTTCGACTCCTTCTCTTCTACTTCCCCCGAAAGCTTTGGTTCCCCACACACATGGTCAAGTACTCCTCCACCTGATGGAAGGGATCTCTGTCATCCACGTGGACAAGGATGGGAAAATCTACGACACGTCTTTGACGACAAAGTCCTTCGTCCAAGCTCCCTTCCTTCTTCAATCTCAAGGAGTCCCTTCAGGAAAAAATCAAGGGACAAGTCCAGCCCCAGTTGCTCTCTAAGAAGCAAGGGAACGGGACAAATGAGCTACTGATGTATGAGGAGGAGGTATATAAAGCCGGACTAGAGACGAGAAAAAAGAGCCATCAGAGCATACGTCATCCTCCTTTTAAAAATATAGACTTTTTCCTCGTCTCATGTCATGACTTTACTTACAAAGTGACTATATACATGTATAACTATGATTCACTCGGATTATTTAGCATGACTTAAAAGTTCAGTGAAGGCACTGAGGAACATGATTAATATTCATATGATAACTTTGCTGGAGTCGACAGTATATTTCTATCTGAAGATAGAAATTGGTATGTCGACATAATTTTGAATCAAGTATTTGCGAAGTGCTGTGATATTTAGTATAAGACATGGCTTCCTTCACTAACAGAGGAATCTATCACGAATCTCTGGCAGATCTGGGACTTCATTGATATTTTGTTCTACATGTGCATCTGGCAAGCATTTAAAAAGCTAAATTCGTTATTTTGTACATCTTCATGTATGTATTCAATTTATTTTGATTTGTACATATCTATTGCGACGTGACTGGACTTTTTAGTCATATTATCGATTGAATTATAATAGTTACACATATCTATAGTCACCTTGCTTAGATTTTTAATCCTCTACCTCAGCTGTTTGAAAAAATGGCGGGAATTCAAGCCGACTTTATCGCGATGCTCTCCCACTTTACTAGATCTTCAGACATAGACTTTAAAACAGCTTGTGCAGGATAATTATCTCTCCAAAAAGTTAAATTATTATTATTATTATATGTTTTCCATCATTCATACAGAATTGAAAATCCTATAAATATTATTATGTCTCTGACATTTGTAAAATTTCCAAAAAATTATATCTAGGTTCAAATTTATATTGCATGAAGCAGAAATATCGTTTATTCAGCTGTTGATATTTTCCCTCTCTCTCTCTTTCGTATTGTAAATTGTAACAAGCTAGTCAATAAAGTTTCGTAAAATGAGGGAGCAAACATGTTCAGATCATGAAAATCCCTTTTTTAAACTTGAAGACATGGAGATTGTAATAATTCACGTGCCCTTATTTGTCACATGGTTGTGGAGGATTTTAGTCAGAATTACAAGCATTCTGAAGTTATAGTGAAGCCGTACGGCTTTTGAAAATATACCATCGGCCATTACTATGATGACGGGCTGTACAATAGACTCCATAAACAGAGGGAAGGAAAAATACTCGACTTGACAACTGATGAGAGTCATTTCAAGTCGTTTTTATAATTAGATTTGTAAATAATTTGAAGGAAATTAAACTAAAAAGAGAAGGAATCAATGAATGCGTATTGTCCAAAGAGATATAAGGATATAGAGAGCTTATTCCCTTCAATAGCATAGAAACATCGTTCAGCTGTCGCCTGTGCCCAATATAAACAAAGTAATTTGTATTACGTCATCGTTAATTGATCATAGAGATAGAAGATTTGTTTATATACATAGGACTCAATGACGTATTTCTATGAAGAATCCAATAAGCTCTCAATGTCTTATATTTCTATGGTATTATCCCTTTCAAAGTCTTAAGGGACAATTGATACCCTAGTGACGTCATTTTAAGGGGCAAATTTTTATGAAACTTAACATATTCAATCATTTGCTGAATGTCCTGTGCTTATGGTCATAGGCGGAGGAAACTGAGGGGCAACTGCCCCCCCCCCCCCCAAAAAAAAAAATCGGGTGAGTTCTCAAATTCGGGCAAATTGTTGAGGTACCCCCCCCCCCCCCCCTTGCCACAAAGCTATAGACACAGCACTTTTAAATATTAAATCGTTTGTTGCAAAAAAAAAAAAAAAATACGACAAACTCTTTCATCAAGGTTGAGGACCTAAGGGCAATAGTCATTGGAGCCGCCGCCCGTTACTCAGCTCTGCAAATTAAGATTCCGAACGCAACATCAGATGATTGGAAATGTCGTTCGATTCGTACCATTATTCAATTTTTAAAATCGCCAAGAGGATTTTAAGAAATATAGACGTTTTTAAGGAATAAATAAATTGTCATTTTATATTTAGGTCATCACTTTTTAACAGTAAATTGGAACTTTAATGTTCATTTTTTTGCCTTATATGGTTCGACAGAATTGCATCCGACCTGAAAATAAATAAGCATTATAGCATTAAAATAAGTCACTCGAACCTAGGATCTTATCAACAGTGTTGTTCACTAACGCTGTGCGAGTAATATTACTTAGTTATATTACTGCGCAGTAACTAGATAGAATAAAACATATCAAATATTACTTTCTAGTAATATGTAATATCCTAGTTACTTATTACTTTCGTGAAAAATATATTCGACAGGCATTTTTGATGAAAATAATGAACTGTGAATGTATGTGACGTCACCCAATGGACATAATCCTACTTATTGATAAAATTAAAAATGCACGTTATATTGATATTCAAGACAGGGTATTCCATTAGACCCCAAACACACAGAACACCTTTTTTCGTTATTTATGGAGGATTTATGGTAAAGAAAAAATAGTTCCTCAACCCCCCCGGGCCCGCATGTCGATTGAGGCTTTTAGGATTGAAAACCACTGTCAACCCGAATTAGGAATGA